>WBMY01001435.1:168576-285074 GCA_013397315.1 Donacobius atricapilla
CAAGAGACTTTACATTGTTTGTCTTAGAGCTATGGACAGCTGATGGACAGTTGTCCTGACCAATGGGATGGGGAGAGGTGACAACCTTCTCCCCCAGTCCCTGGCCTTCATAGAAATACTATAAAAGTAGAGTCAGATTTTTTAAATAAGCAGTTCATGCCTTCTCACCAAAGTGAGTGGTGTGTGTTTGTGTCAAACGACACCCCCACATGATACAGGATAAGGTTAGAATAAGACAAGCTTTTATTTTATGCTCACTTCTGTTGTTCTGAGCGAGGATTATGGATGTGCAAGCTGTTTCCCGAAGAGCCATCCAGTACTTGGAAAGTTGGCTATGGAAGTTAGTAATGCTATCCAGCGTGGACTCATTTTGCTGAAGTATTACCTCTGCCGTAAAACACAAATCTAGGACAGAGACAGTGAAGTCTGGTTGTTAAATTTTCACTTGGGATTATGTTCTGGATGGTGTTACAGCATGTGTGTTAGTTGTTGCCTTATTTGTATTGTTTCCTTGGTGTTGCTGAAAATTTCCCTGCTATGTGTCTATGGGAATGTCCCTTTCTGGCTGTTCATTGGATCAGCTTGCCCAGTCCTCAGGGGAACCCTTCTTTGTTTCTCACGTAACACATATGACCAGATCCATGTAATAACCAAACTAATCCACAACTAGAGCTTCAACTTTCTTATGTATTTACTATATATTTACTCCTCAGCATGCATGTCATAATTCTGTAACTGCTTAGAGTATCGGGTCATAGAATCACTGAATAGTTTGGGTTGGAAAGGACCTTAAAGCTCATCTCATTCCAGCCCTGTGCCATGGGCAGGGACACCTTTAACTATCCTAGGTTGCTCCAAGCCCCATCCAGCCTGGCCTTGGACACTTCCAGGGATCCAGGGGCAGCCACAGCTTCTCTGGGCACCCTGTGCCAGGGCCTGCCCACCCTCACAGAGAAGAATTTCTCCCTAACACCCATGTAACCCAGCCTCTCTGTCAGTTTAAAACCATTCCCCCTTGTCCTGTCACTATCAGCCCCTATGAAACTTCTCTCCCTCCTTTTTATAAGGTCTTCTGAAGTACTGAAAGGCCATAATAAGGTCTCCCTGGAGCCCTTTTCTTCGCCAGGCTGAACACCCCCAGCTATCCCAACTTGTGTCCATAGCAGAGAGGTTCCAGCCCTTGGAACAAATCTGTGGCCTCCTCTGAACCCGTGCAAGTCTTTTAAGTCAAGTGTTTGGTGCTTTTAATGTTTCTGTGAATATTAGTTTTCTTCCTAGCTCTTTTCCATTGCAAAACCATTAGGGTAGTGGGACTGAGTGCAAAATGGACTGAAAAAGATACAAGAAACTAGTTTTTATTTGGGTATCTGAGGGATAAAGATGAAATTACTTGTACTGCACATTTAAAAATGAAAATAAATACCGTTTTTTAAAAGAATACAGATATTATATAATCGCACTCTTTTCAATTCTCAGGTCATTTAGAAAAATGGGGATATCATCCCCAAAGCATAGGCAAAATAAATAGGTTGGAGCATCTTATAAATTTAAACAGCCGTGGTGATACCTTCATGTCCTAATGACCTGTTTCATAGGATGAGTACTCTAAACATTCACTGCAAATCCAGGGCCCAATTGCAGGTTATTTAGTTAATCACAGCTTGCTGGCATTTGGCTGGACAGCCACTCTCACTACTCTGCTACCAGGAGAGCTGGGAAACACAACAGTGGTCAAAGCACTTGGAGAGCACAGCACTTTCTACAGCAGAAAGAGCCAAAAATCAATTTGGATAGTCTTCTGCTGCATTGCTCTGGAAATTGTCATGAGTCTAAGAGTGCTTTCATCTAGATCAGCAAATACTGTTATTTTCAAAAGACCTTTTCAACATCTGTGATTGAAAGCTCTGGAATATTGTGCACGTGCGGTGATTTTTGTATTCCTACAGTTCTTGGTGTGTATGTGTACAACCAGATTGGAAAGCACCAGCTCAGACCAACAGAGAGATGTATTTGAAATAGCAGGATTGTACAAACCTGTGTGCAAGTGTTCCTGTTCTGTGGGACTTGGAACATACTCCTGGCATGAGGCGTGGAACTAGAACTTCAGTCTTCAAAATAGTACTCTTAAAATTGTCTTTCATTTGTTTTCCAAAATTTATTTTCCTGTGCAGCTTACATTATCTCTAATTTATTTTTCTTAACCTAAGCAACAACATATATGTTGAACAAATACTTAAATCGAATTGTCTACACAGATAGCATATTTTTTCTCTTTCAAGTCAAATTGTTCTTCATTAGCCAACTTAGTTCAATTTCTGCACCTGTTTATTGTTAATTTTCATTGATGTCTCCACACCTAGAGAGTTCAGATATCACTGCATTTTGCCACTGATTTGTACTGTAAATCCTTGCAGAGTTTTTGCATTCCATCTGACAAATACTAACTACCGTAACTGGTGGAAGAAAATTTTGTGTTTCCAGTTGCTGAGTCTGCTTTAGTGAATAACTTTAAAGATTTTTAATGTTTTTAATCTTTATTTTGACTACTGTAGTTGGAGCATAACAGGCAAATGATCGTCTTTGTTTCAGGCACAATAACCTTGTTGTGAGACCAAACGGATTGTCCACTCTGGTGAAGAGTGGTGTTCCAGAAGCGCTGAGGGCAGAGATCTGGCAGTTGCTGGCAGGATGCCATGACAACCAGGCAATGCTGGATAAATACAGATTACTCATCACAATGGTAAGGGACTTACTTGTTCTTTCCTTCTTTTGTTCACTTTTCTTTCCTTTGGTTGAGATGAATTCTCCTGGGCAGCAGTTTTAGTCAGTGGCAGGGCAGCAGAAGAATGAAACAGTTTGACTTGTTTTAAGCAACTGAAATTGTGATTATGTGACTTTTCCTCCTGCCTTGGGTACCTGCTGCATGGCATTAGCAATAGCAATTGCTGACCTGTATCTGTAGTAATGCTTGACATTTAGCTTTCTGTTCTCTTGCTGTGATGATAATAAATAAAAACATCAGCTTGTTCAGGTGTTTGCTTGTGGGTTTTTTTATAAACTCACATCCATCACTCTGTTTTTTCAAAAGTTTGTTCTGTGTATGTCTTAATTTTAGGCATTTCAATTCTTAAAAAAACTCAGACCCAAACAAAATGGCACAAAACTGAGTATTTCTGCTGTTTATTTTAAAAAACAATGTTAAAAACATTTTGACCTAGCAGGAAACCAGTCTCCTTGCTGAACGGGTGAGCTGAGAAGAGAATCCTTTTGGGAATCCATTCCCATTCTGTGTCCATCAGTGCAGTCAGTGAGCATTCTAAAAAGTTTGTGGAGGAGTTTCATCTTAGGTCTGTGGTGGCAAGAGGTTGTGTAGCGCAAGCTCTGTGCAGGGTCAGAGGTGATCTTGGCATTTGGGCTTCTGGAGCTCTGCCGCTGCAGGGCTCTTACAGCTCTGAGAAGGGCAGCAGTCTCAAATATGCTTTTGATGGCAGGAATGGATGGAGATCATTTTCTTGCTGCTCAGAGCAAGTGCTGGATTTGTTCCTGTCTTAGTTTGGAAAGGCAGGTGTCTGCCAGGGAAAAGCCGACGCTTCCCTTGGAATGGAGAATGTAACCCCCCCCCCTCTGAATTATTATAATTTTGAAATTATGGGGCCTTCGAGCAAAGATGTGGGAATAGGAATATTAAAAATGTAGTAGTACAAAAAAAGCAAAGAGCANTAGTAAAAAAAAAGCAAAGAACAAAAAAAAAAAAGAAAAAACACTGACAGAGTCAGAACATGACCTGACACCCTGTCGGTCAGGGTGTTGGGAGCAGTCCAAAATGAGTCCTCCTGGAGTGACAGATGTGGTTATCTTGGAGTAGAGATGATCCTGTAGAAGGGTTCAGTGGTGTTAAGATGGATTCAGTTTTTCTCTGGGAATGCAGTGCACACAGGCTGCCCTGGTGTTCCAGATCTCAGGTTTTATCCAGGTAGGAATTCCTGGCTCCTCCCCCTGGGCAGAGCCTCTCCCAATGGATGATGTAATGTTCTCAGCCATGCAGTGAGCCTGGATGGCCCATGAACAGCAGAGATCCCCTGGAGGGAGGGTGGGTCCTGGAAGGGATAAAGAACCCTGCCCCACTGGGTTTAACAGCTGCCCTCTCCCCCCGGAGTTATGAGGAATGGGTCATACCAGAGATAAAGAAAACACCTCCCCAAATGGATTCAACAGATGGGAATAGAATACGTCTTGCATTGAACCCAAGACAGTTACCTGGGTTATGAACTACCTGTCCACACAGAAATTCTGGGGTAGGTGTTGTTACTCAAAATTTCCTTTCATAATGTTGTCATATTGTTTTGTTGCTTGTCCTCTTAATTTGACATAATTAATTATATTTGTGAAGTTTAGAAGCATTCCCAGAGTGAGAGCTGTCCTGGTAGCTTCTTTTTGATTTACCAAGAAGGAAGAATGTTTTGGTAGTGTAAATTTTTCATTTTGATGTTGTAGCTGTGTTATATTTTCCTTAGAAACCATTCACAGGACATCTGTCAGCTGTATGTTGCATCAAAGCCACCTCCGTTATTTGCTCCTGCTTTCCAAAAGTGGGAAAGATGTTTGTTTCATGGTGGAGGAGGGAGTGGAAAACTTCTAAAATGCAAGGTTTATCTTGATGCTGGGGTCTTGTGCCTTAAAAATACCTTGTTACACTTGGCCTTATCACTACAGAAATATTGCAGTGATGTGTATTTTGGAAGATTCAGTATTTAATATGAAATATTACTGTGTTACTGATAAAAATTTTAAATCCTCTGCTGAACTGAAGCATTTATGCAAACAGAGGGGTTTTTTCTAAAGTGAATAATTTACCTTCTGAAATGACAAAACTTCTGTGGTCTGTCTGTCTAAACTGCTGGTGATCACATCATTTGGCAATAAAAGACTCTTGGAAGAGAGGAACAGGAGAGAGCCTGTGCCATACCAAGGCTGGGGCCTGTCTTTGGAAAGAGTTAGTATGGGATGCTCCAGAAAAAAATGTCAGCTGATTTTTTTTAAATGAATTATTATCTGATATTTATGTCTGTGAACAGAACTATTCCATTTCATTTTGTTGTGTCAGTGATGTGAATTAAGCAGAAAGAGTAGCAGAATACATATTTTGATATAAAACTTTGGTATAAACTACCATCTTAGTTGTAGTGCTGGCTTATGTGTAGTCAATAATAACCTAATAATAATTTAATAATGTTTAGCTTCAGAGTTGTTTGGGTATTAATGACTGTTCACTTGCTTCTCCGGTATGAGAAAGCAGAAATGATTCCTTTTCTCTGCATTATTTGTGTGCTACCATCCTAATATACCAACAACACAAACTTTATTTTTTCCATACTTATTTAGTCTTCCCATCAAACCCATCATTTTCATCTTGGTTCTTTCAGCTGATGTAGATGTTTGCACAATTCATTGTCTCCTTGTTATTTTGGTCGTTGTGCTTGATGTTTCTCCTCTGGAAGCCGGCCGTGTTGGTGGGTGCCTTGACCACCTGAGCAGTATAGTCCTTGAACATGTGTGTTCCTGTGCCGTTCCTGGGGGGCAGAGCTGCTGGCGCTCTGCGCTGGCAGTCCTGGCAATGCAGTGGGCTCAGCACCAGAAGTAGGAGGTGGTCCAAACTTCTGTGAGCCTGAGCCATTGCCTGCTGACACCCCAAAACCTGCCTCTCCCTCAGACAGCTCCCCAGCACTGCCCAGTTCCTGGAGCAGTCCCCGACGTTCTGGCCCATGGCAACACATCCCTCCTCTGAGCCTGCTCTCCCAGCACTCCAGCCCTTCCCTGCTCATCCAGCCTCACCTGCAGCCCTGGGTTAAATTGGCAATTGCAGCACCTCGCTGAGAAAAAGGGCGCTGGAGACCACTAGAAAAATCTCTGCCATCATACTGTCACGGCTTGAAAGATGAACTCGATACCTGGAATTATTAGTACTGAAAATGTGATTTATGGTTGCCTCTTTTGGGGACAGAGTGAAATCTGGTGAAAACTCTGGCTTTACTACGGTGTTACTGGTTAACTTCTGGTGAAACTGTGCCTCACTAGTGAGAGTTTAGTTGTTGGCAGGCCAAAAATGTGTGCCTTGTGATACTCCGAATGACAGCAGACTCTCAGCATTTAAATTTAGTTTGGAGACCACGATATAGACACATTTGTTGTTCTGTTCCAGTCTTGTGCAGCAGTGCTGTGTTAGATTGGCCAGCTGTAAGTCCGGTCACGTGCGAAATGTGGCTGTGCATTTACAGTGTATATATCCATCTGTGTGCAGAGCTCTGGAACCTGCTGCAGTGCTTCTCAGCCACAGCACTGCTTGCTTCAGTGTGGTCTGGAGGAGACGGTAATTTGGGGCTTGTTTTAGAGTCTCAGTTCAGCACTGAAAGGAAAATGTCTCATTTAGAAAAGTCAGTGCTGCATTTATTTTCTCCAGAAGGCCTCCGTGTCCTCTAGTCCTGTGCACTGGAGATCAGCAGTCTGTCGAGAATGATCTGGTGAGCTGCGTCCCCTTTTCCCTAGATCAGAGCGTTCATTTCCCATCTCTAGGTGAGTTTGGAGTTCCAGGAGAGAAGGGAGAAAGAAATACTCCTGCTCTCAGGAGTCCCGACAAGCTCTGCCTTGCCCTCCCTTAGGTCTGCTCAGTCCCAGCTTGATGACTACCGTGAGTTGCTCAGGAATTTTGACTGGAGCACAATAGTAGGCCTTGCATACAATTTTAGAGAGTAGGAGTTGTGATTTGGAAGCTGCTTCATTTCTGACATATATGTAAATGTGTTCTGTGTGACAATCAAAATCTGCCTCGCTTCCCCTGCTGGTGTGTGTGCCATGGGCTCTTCACAGTGCTGCACGTGGCTCCTGACAGCAAGGGGGAGGTCAGATATACATCAGTAGGGATACATGTGTGGGGTTTATTTATGTAATTAATGTAAGCAAAGTAAAATCAGAGGGAGAAAAATCTGCTTACGGTAATGAAGGGTTAGTACTGGCACTTAAAGAGCTTTTGAAAAGCATGTCTGATCTGTTTGTTAAAAGATGAGAAGTAGAAAAATGTGCACAGGGTGAGGTCACGTCATTGCCAGAGTGTTTTCTCCTGCTTGCTTGGCATTATTTCATCCTCCCTGGTTCCTCTCCAGAGACTCGGATGACTTTTTCTGTGCTGAGGTGTATTCGGAGCTGTGACAGAGTGGTGGGTGCCAAGGCACAGCGTAGCCTGTTCATGACTGGAGTGACTGGTCATTGTCTCCTGTGAGAGCCGTGCTCCCCTTGCCCCGCTGTGCCCTTGTCAGAACAGGTTTCAGGCACTGTCAGTGTGTAAATGAGTCGAAATTTGCTGTCACTTGATGGCAGTGATGCAGCAACTTAGCCTAAAATACTTGTTGCATCTGCATGGGGACAGATGTTTTATTTATTGTATCTTACACTGCTTATTATCAGACTTCTGCTTCTCTGTTTTGGATGGTTTCATTCTTGTATGAATTCTCCCTGCTGAATTTGTAGGGTGAGACTTCTTTCCTGTCAGGGCTGCATGTAGTTGTGTGAGTAAAATGAGAACAGAAACAGGAGGCTGTCACTCACGCTCTGTAGTTTGAAAACTTTGGGGAGGATTGTCTTAAGGTAGCGTTTCTGGTTCTAAACGGTATGATTTATTCATAAAAGACTTCCAGTTTACGATAGGAATTCCCTTCAGAAATGAACGGCATGTTCATCTAACAGCATATATAGACTTACTTGAAATGCAGCTGCTGCTGTGGTTCAAGGAAGCAAAACCTGTTTTAAATTTATCATTATTATTTTTTCAAGTAAGACTGGAAAAGATGTTGGTAATGTTACATTGTTCAGAACAGTGGAAGTGTGTGTAGGAATGAGAATGCCTGGTTTTGAACTGGATGGTGACATTGAGTCGAAGGTCTTGAAGAAAGATTAAATAGCTGTCCTTCCAAATGACTTGTAAGAGAACCAGAAATGAGATTATTTGTTTATTGTCATAATTTCCTTTGGAAGTATGAGCATGTGCCCAGAACAGTTAGAGATAATAACTAATTAAAGGGTCAGGCTTCAGAAGGCTTGGCCAAAACCCAGCTTTTTCTGCTGACTCCATTTTTTGGTGTTTGTGTCTGGACCAATAACATTTCAAGTCACTTCACATAAGAGTGAAAATCCTGACAATTCCTCCAAGATCTGAGAAGCATTGATCTGAGGATTAAATATTGCCATATCATGAAAAGAACAGATTTCAGTCATTTAATCATTAGAAAATGGCACTAATCAGACGTGTCACTACTCCAGCAGTATCATTCTCATGCAGCAGGGAGCAATTACAGGAAAGTATTTTCCATTGCTGCAGAAGGTGGAGCAAATGGGTTGGGTTTGGGGCTGGATGAAATTAATAATTTTACAGTTATTATGTGTAGTTTATCTGTTCAGTTTGGACCAGCATTATTATTTCTGATTCCTACCAGATCAATCCTCTTTTTAAGGGAGAAAGAAAAAAAAAAAAAAACAAAAAACGGTGGGTTTCTGGAATTGTGTCTTGTCCAAAATTAAAAGTTAGGATAGATGAAAATAGCAAATCCTGTTGTTGAAATTTCAAGGTGTGCTTAAGCTCTAATTATCTGTTTCTTGGTGCATCTGTCTTTGAACTGAGCTCCAAGAGCTGAAGATCAACTTTCATGTAAACCTAATGCAGAAATGTATTTATTTTTTAAATTTTGAATTTAGCCAAACTGTTCAAACAAGAAAAGGTATTTGCTTCTTTGTTTCACACTTAATATTTACTTGGCTTTTTAATTTTTATTGCCAGTTTCCTTGCATAGTTAGTAAAAGGAAAAGTGAGGAGATCACAAGTGAGTCACTGCTTCTATCCAAAGAAGATTAAATGCAGTTGACTTTGAAACTGGTGCCTTGATGCCATGTTTGTGTGGTTTTGTTCATTTAGGTTTTTAATTTTTGTGTGAAACAGTTCAGCTGGGAATTGGGAGAATTCCTTACATGGGAAGGCTTTTTTAGTGTGAGTAGAAAATGAATCAAGTTTGTTATTTGCAGCAATACCAAATGATGTTAAGTTAGCACCAAGGAGGGGAAGAGGAATATTTTTTGTCCCAGTGGCATCGTGCAGGATTCCACTGCTCAGTGTTCTGAGACTAAATAATCAGTAAGGGTGTCTAATTAAAAAGATGACTGTTCACCAGCTGCCACAGCAAACTGGTTAATGGACTGAAACATTATTTTTGTAGGAAATATTGGTGTTCAGAATGCTGCATCTGTTTGTCCTGATTGGAAATGGGGGAGTTGGGCCCTCTGTAGTGAGGAATAAGGTTTTTTTTTCTTTTGCATTTTTATTGCATCTCCTTACTAGCTGGGAGTTGTCTCCCATGATTTTTAAAGGAAATAGATATCAAAGATGGCATAGCAGTATGCTAAGCCATTATAAAGATCCTATTACATAAAGATCAAGGATCATTATAATAAAAATGTGATTTTTTTTTTTTTTTTTTCAATTGACTGAAAAGAGAAAGAGCTAATACCTGTTACTTTGCTTTTTGAATGAGGGACTTGGGTATTAGACAAAATAATTCTGAGGGAACTGATCACTTTTTCTGAGTTTCCTGTTTCTTTTAAATTCCGTATGTATAGGCAGTTCCTAAGGTTTTACTTTCCCCCACCTTTTCTTAAAGGGTAAGGATAGGATGACTCTTACTTAACTCTTCTCTTAAACGGAGATAATTCATTTCATGGCATGTAGATTCTTGATACTTTTATAATGCAATGTGGTTTGTGGAGACAAATCAGCTCATGCTGGTTGGAGTGATGGGAAGCTTCTTTTTTGGTGTAAGCTGATCTGTTGGTGCTGACAGGTACAGTAATACTTTGAATTATTTTAGTGGTGCTGCAACACTGTGGGACAATAAAGTATATATACACTGAAAATACTTACTAGAAATCAGTGCAAAATTATTGTCTCTGAAGAGCAGAAGTTGATACAATTTTAATTCTTTAAATAGCTTCATTTAAATTCAGACTTCAGATAAAAGGTTTAGTTTATGATAAATGTACCAGGGTACCTAGTTCCACAGCAAATGTTAATATTGCTCTTACAAACTCAGGAATAAAATGTCCCTAAGGTGAATTTGATTTGCCAAGTTTTGATTCATTTAGCACTCATCTGGAGAAAGTCTTTCAATTTTGTGTGCACAAAAGGGAAAATCTTATGCTCAGTCTTCATCTTGAAAGGAATTCATCAGTTTAATGACAGGTCCCTTCAGGAAATAAAAGAGGAGCATCAATTAGTAATTTTTATTTTTATGTTATCTAAATTTTAATGTGTATGCATGATACTTGAGATGGAAAATATTGCCAGTAGTATTCTATTTTCAGGGCCTGTATAAAGTTATAAAATATTCTGCTGCATTAAGAATTTTCCTGCAGCTTCTTTTCCATACATAATCTCAAATGAGAACCCTAAAATAACCCAATACAATTCCTGGTTCTTGAGGCGATGTGTGCCCTAAAAGTCACATCAACTGACACATTTATTTTGAGGGGTGGAGTAGAAATGAGATTTGCACGTGCCCTCTGTGTTCTGTTTTGTCTGTGTGAATTTACGATCTGCGAACCAGGGGAGCAGAGGTGCCCATCATTTCAAACAGTGATAAAACAAGGGTGTATCAGTATTCCGGCCTGAATAGGTTTAAATGATGGTTACTGGAAGAATTGATACTGCACCAACTAGTGTCACAAGCTCAGGATATATGAATATTGATGCAGATAACAAGTGGTTTTTAAGTAGGATGGAATTGGGATGTGTCATTGCCTCGCTGTTCCCTCAGTGTGGTAAGAGCTGCTGGTACTTGGCACCTCAGAGCTCATTTGAAAATCCCTGATAATCCATCCTAGATCAAACATAAATAGATATCCCAGTTGAATTTGAACGTTGGTTTGCTAGTGCTCAGTTTTCCTATGGCAGTAATGATGCTGATGCTGAAAGAGCAGTTGTAGTAGAGACATGGTTTAAACATGGTTTTCTACACCCCTGAGTAAAAGGGGATCATTTCAGGAGTTCCCTGCAGGGCGTGTTGTATTTATGGAATTCTGTGCGTATGATGTTCCCTGTTAGCACGGGGCGCTGCTTACCTGAAGGGAAAGGTAACGTCTGTGTCCACTGCAAGAGCGGGGATTGCTGAGGGATAATTCTGTTTGAGGCCCTTGGTATCCCTCTTCCCTCTCAAATCCACTGCCTCCTAACCGGCCTCTGCTTTCAAATAAAGGTTGCATAACTGGCATTCAGGAGCTGCAGCACTCCAGAGCTGGAGCTTTAGAAATCTTGAATACCTTTATTGAAGACTATTAGTTGCTGATTTCAGTATGTTAATGTTTGATGCTATAAAAATTAAAGAGTGCTCTAAATGCTTAGAGAGGAACACCAAGAATCCAAACATTTGGTGTTTAAAGTCTCTTAAAATGCCTTTGTTAATACCAGTACTGGTGATCAACCCTTTATTAAAGCAATTTTTACCGTAGCTATGGACTGCAGTTTAGAACAATTGAAACAATGACAAACCCAGCAAGGCGTGAGCTACATGTGTAGAATATTAAAGCATACGGAAGTGATGAATACATCACTTAAATCCTAACTGGAATTTGATACAGGAGTGAATTCCAAACCTTTTGCTACCTTACTTTATGACCTCTTCGTGATAAAACCCCGAATGACAGGGTTGTGTGTTCTGAAGGACATTCTTCTGAGGGCCTGAGCTAGTGTTAAGGTAGATTTTACAGTAATCACTTCAAAAGAGATTAGAAACCAGTGGATCTTTACATTCTGTATCCATTTAGGAATTTTTTCCCTTTGCAGTGATGAGTATGGTCATACAAATTAAGAGTCATCTCAGCAAGCAAATTTGCAGCTGCTGAGGTAAACTAACCAGAAGGAGATTGATTGCAGTCTGCTGTTGCATATACTCTTTCTAACAATCTTTGATGTAGGTTTTTGTGGACACGGACAAATATTTTGGCAGCTAGGATTTTTTTTTCTTGCTGAGGGTTTTCATCAGTTGCTTTTTAAACTGACAGCCAAATGCTGATGATCTGGAGCGTCGCATACTTTAATCATATCCTGCATATGACAAAGCTGTCTTCAGATGGGTGGTTTGTCTTCAAAGCAATCCAGTTTCAAAATACAAACTTTTCTTTTGCCTCGGTAGTACAGGATACACCCTGCATTAAAACTAAATCGTGGTTAATGGGGATTGCAGTTTCAGACAGCGTGCTTGCCAAAAGAGATTTCTCTTACTGCATGTTCCATCTCTTTTTTATACCCTTACCTAGCATTTGCAGCGCTAGTCACAGTAAGCGTGGATTTTTTTCTTAGAAAATTTCCTTCTCCTCATTTCTCTCAGCGAGATTCACAGTTCAGGTGTGGGGTCAGGGTGGGGTGGGAGCAAGTGCTGGGGCTGGGCAGGATGGATGGGTGAGCCTTCGGTAGGTTAATTAACACTGCAGTCTAATCACACTTCTTGGCACCTGTATGGCAGAGGAACTGGCGGTCCCTCTTGGAGCCATGCCCCCTTTCTTTCATCAGTTTGTAAATGTAATTCCAGACCAAAATTCTTCTGGTCTTTGTTGTCACTTGTCTAGGATTTCCTTTTCCTTTATGTGAAGACTGTCCAATTCTTCTTCCATGGAAATATGAAAACATATAAACACACATTAGGGATAAAACACACCCACAAATGCTCGAATGAGTATTCCTTGGTGATGCTTTTATACATGCACGTCTGTGTGTTCAATGCAGAATGGCTGCCCCTGATACAAGAAGAATACTGATGCTGAATGCCAGCAGTGGATGCACACAGCTGGCACTCAAGGAGCAATATTTGGATGTCTGCTCTTTTTTTTTTTGAGCTCAAGACCGTAGATTTCAGGCAGCCATGCACTTGATGAAGTTTAGGCTATTACACAATGAGGAAGTTAATTTCGTAGAAAGCTCAGAGCAGCAGTAGCTGGTGGTGTTTTCAGGACTGTCTGCAGTGTCTGGTTGAGTCAGCAGCAAGCCTTGGAAACAGGCAGCCAGGCTCCTTTAGCCCAGGCTGAGACATACTGCTGCCACGTGCATTTAAAGTCTTGATATTCCCATGTCTAAGATGGGCCCCTACTCCTGAAAATATCTGTAGAGTGAGGGTTGTACGTGGAGTTTCCTTTGCAGAAGCTGTTGACTTGGTCACTGATCCATTAGGTAAGATACTTACCTCCGTAATTTGCGTTTCTAGAAATTCTGGCTTCACATGATGCTTGAGAGGGGGTGAGTTAACTGTGTATCCAGCCTCAAGGATTAATGCTGGGGCTGGGGGAGCAAAACTCCAGAAATACACTTGAATTTTCTGAGTTAGCCTTGTTGCACAGCCCTGTGTATTGTTTGAATTTCCCGTGCACATCTGACTTTTCGCTGCAATAAGGAATTAATCTGATTCTTCTCCATTTAGTGGAAGTGAAGAGCCTGACTGAGCTGTATTTTTGGCCATGCTAGTTCTGCTTGCTGAAAGCTCTTGTGGATTGCAGTGAGAGACTTTTCATGTGGTTCAGAAAAGACTTACGAGTACTGCTAGTAACAACCTTAATTTTCAGTGCAGTGAAGCCAAAATTAAAGGCACTTGCTGTGATAAAATACCAGCTTGCACTGGGATCCTGGCACATGCTACGTGCATGGTTGAAGTGCAGATATTCCCAGTAGAAGTTACTGGTTCTAGTCATAATTTCCTGAAGTGTCTGTTAAATACTTTGTTTATTATTAATTAAGGCTTGTCTCAGTATGGCTTTTGGAATATTTCACGGTGCACACAGTTCTGTTAATTTTACATGGAAGTAGCAGTTTTGACAGTCTGAGAAATAATGAATAGGAGAAGAGTTCTCTGAGATTGTTGTGAAAGAGCTTGTATAATTAGGAGCCCTGTAATGATCATCAAGGACGAATCAGAAATTGAAAGATATCATTATCTTGTAGTTATAGGCATCTTTATAATTCCATACATATAAAGAGATAAAACTCTGCTGCTTCAGACAAATAAATCTTGGTACTTCCTAACTTTTCAGTACTTAATTTAAAATCATTAAAGTGACCTTTATCATGGAATCCTAGAATGGTTTGGGTTGAAAGGGAGTTTAAATCTCATTTTCAGGCCATGGGCAGGGGCACCTTCCACTATCCCAGGGTGCTCCAAGCCCCGTCCAACCTGGCCTTGGACATTTCCAGGGATCCAGGGGCAGCCACAGCTTCTCTGGGCAGCCTCTGATACATTTTATGGCTCTAGGTAAGGTCTCTAGCACATCAGATAAGTGGTAAAAGGTGTTTCTTTCTTCCTCCTGACTGTGAGAACTTTCAGTGTGTAATTCTCTGCTCACCTTGAGATGCTCCCTTCCATTCCTTAGAGTTCTCTGGAATTGTATTAATTGTGATCTGTAAAGTAGAATCCCCCTCAAAAAACCCAACCTCTATTTGTCTCTGAAGCTCTTCCTGTAAATTGAGTCATAGATGTTACATTTTAAGCCAGCAGAATGTTTGATTATTCTACTTTTGACTGCCTTTAAAATTCTAGTTGCCATAACAACTTTATTTCTTTATTTTTAGCACATCAGTTGCCATAACAATAAAATATAGCTTTTTGAATGTATCCTTTTTTCCCTTACATTTTTTTTCTGCTTTGTTTTATAAAGAACCTTGTTTGGGGGTGAACTGAAATGTGCTGAAGCTCATTCCCTGTGAGCACTGAGGTTAGAACATTAGCTGAAAAATAAGAATTTTTTTAATCTAGTCTTATTCCATTTCTGTGGCATTTTTTCTGACTGCTGAGTATTTTCATAACTTAAACAGAAAAATGAATGCAAATCACTTATGTAAAACCTTTCCTTGGTAAAAAACTGCTGTTTCTCATTCTTATTTGTTTTAGTTAGTGTATTAGAAAACCTTAACTGTTAAGAGAGTAATTTCTAATATCTATATTTCATTATATGGAACAGCTATAAAATCACTGAGTTAGAGGCAGGGTTTCGTTCAGCATGTTGATATTCTCTGTCTGGGGCAGTTTGATGTGATCTATCTTCAAAATACACGAACAAGGAGATTGAATTCCAGCTTCAAGCCATAATCTTGAGCAGAGGGGAGAGGTTTATGTGTGAATTTAATATTGGGGAAAGAATTTGGCCTTGAATGTGATCTACAGACTTGAGTTCTCCATTCCCTGATAGTGTCCTTTCCAAAAGGATTTGTAGATATCAGTGTTGTCTTTATATTTAACCTCTTCTTAGTTCTGATAAAGTATATATTTGATTTCATTTTTTTTAGGAGATGGCAGATAATATCAGGTTTGGTATTTCTTCTAGAATAAACGATTTCTCAGCTCACATAACATTTTACATGTGCCAATTTCTGGCTATAAATATAGATGTCCTCGTTATCTAATAAGACAAAATTTGCTAGTTATTGGAAGTTGAATGTATTTAGATGTCATTAATCTTGAAAAACAGTTATCAGATGTATGATGACTTTATAAATTTTAATTAGCTAATTTTTAACTCAGGGTTGTGAGGGGGAAAGTCTGTAATTCTTGCTCTCAGTGGCATTTTCCTAACACCTCTCATTTCCAGCTTCCACGTCTGTGAGTTACCCGGAATGTACTTCCAGTGTTCCTGGCAACATTTTCCCTGTAGATCATTCTCAGTAGGAAGCTATTCCTTGTCCTTTCTCCTCTGTGGATATTGATGCAAGTGTGTACAGATCCATGCTGGAGGAGAACAGAAGTGATACCTCTTCAGCACTTCCAGCTGGGAGGAAGATTTGGTCTAAATGAAGCTGAGCTTAAAATCCATAAAAAGAAATTGTGCCACCCTTCAGGTTATAAATAGTTACTGTGCCATATCCTTTTCATGTTCCTCTTTCCTATTTCTTCACAATGTGGTAGAGTAGTAATCCTGAGTAGCACTTAGTTTAAAATAGCCTTAAAAATCCACGATTTACTTTGATTATTTTTAGCTTTTTTGTTCTCAAGAAGTAGTGGAACTGGATTTACTGGGATTTGGGGTTGGTACCACCTGGTCCCTGGCAGACCCTGCACTAAAACAAACAGCAGCTCTTTAGTTCTGAACTGATGCTGCCCATCCCAGCAGTTGGAGCTGTGACTTCATTACCTAAATGATCCTGATTGTTCAGTGCTTTTCTGAGCCACCTCTCGTATCCTTGAGGAAGAACTATTTTTAAAAAAAACTATTAAAGGAAAAGTTTGGGGTGGAATATGTCAATTCTATAACCAACTAAAAGAGAAATGGTTGGTGTGCCCAGGCACGTGTTTCCAGCCAGCCTGTCTGGGTTAGACTGGATATTCTGGGAGGATCTTCTGTGATGGTTTCACCCAAGGCACATCCACGGAGAGGGGATTTGAATCTGTTCTTGCTATGTGTCTGTGAGTTTGTCACATACGAGCTGGCAGTTCTCTAAGAACTACTAGAGAGTACTTAGACTATTAAGAAGAGAGAACAAGACAGAAGTGGAACTGTTATTCTGTGGTACATCCAAACTTTTGACTTTGAAAGGCATGAGTATGTGGGTTCGATCCTTGTGTTCTTGGTACTTGCTTTTGCATGGGCCATACAAGTTGGCTGCCTAATTAAGGCTGCCATGAATTATTCATCAGTTGAACTCATTAAATCAAAATTGCTCGCCTTTTAAAAGGTCATGCTGTAGTTTAAGAAAACTGTTTGGTTTGCAGTGTGAGCAAAATTGAAGCAGGCGATCACAATGTTTGGGATTTTTTTTTAAATAGCTTTAAAATTTCTTATTCTAGCTCTGCTGAAATGGAATTACTGCTAATACTGATCGAGCTTATGCTCCTGCCAGGAGAGCTGGAATCCTTTTCAGCATCCACTTTCTAGGTGCCCACTTGAATGCTTTTAGAATACCAATATCTATGGAATGTAATTCCTGGCTTTACACAGACAGAAGTATTATTAAAAGTACAATTATGTCAAAATACGCTTCTAGAAAGTTTGAATGAATCCAGTACTAAAATCTCTTTTGTATTATTTTGAAATATGAAAAATGACTCCCACAGGAAAGGAAAGACAATGCTACCTGCATTGTGCAGATTATTCTCTACATTTCAGCGTTTCTTCATTTACAGTTCTCTTAATTGCTTTTGTCCTGTGATTTAATATTTTAATTGTCTTGAAAGATGGGAGCAGTGGAAGATAGTAAGTTGATGTTGTTTTGCCAGTATACTTTTTCTTTTTTAAGCTGCTGCTAGCGTAAAAGCAGGTGGTTTAATGTAAGTGGCACATGCATGGAACTTTCTGAGGGCACATGCTTCATTTTTTGCTTTTCATACCATCCTTAGAAGTTTCTCTGGTGCTTCTTATCAGATATGGTCAGTCAGTAAATAGCATCCTTCTGTAGCTTACATTTGTTTAAAGCAAATGCTCTTCGGTTCCTGAAAAATGTTGATTATCACCATTCAGTTGGCTGCCCAGCATTTCCCTGGAGTAAATTCACTCCTTGATTGATAGTTTATTGCGCAGAGTTTTATTTCTCTTGATTCAGGGCACAGGACTTTGGTGGTATTTGTCATCTGGGTTGAGCTTGTGAAATGGATTCAATTTGTTATAGGATCATCAATATCATCTTGAGGGAAGCTCCTCCTTAAAGAAAATGTTCTTTCATATGAAATGCAGAAAAATATTTACTTTGTATGCATCTTTGGATGGCATCCCTGCTCATGGTGGGGAGGGTTGGAACAAAATGACCTTTAAAATCGTTCCAACCCAAACTGTTCTGTGATGTTATGAAATATAATCCACGAGTTCACAGGCAGTAATGTTAAAATGGAAATTATAGCCATTTACTCCAAAAACTTGCTTGATATTTATGAAATACATGAATGAATAAATTTAGGAAATACATGAATAATATAATAATTTGAAAGCTTCAAACTTTAGAAGCATTCAATGTAATTGTAACAGCATGAAAAGACTGCATGATAAACTTGCAAATGTGAATGCCCATCTCTCTCTACTGATCCACATAAAAAAATCATTTGCCCATTTCTTCTCGTTCTGCATCACAGCATCCTAATTACCTAACACTTATGTGATGCTGACTAATATTTGCATCATTAGAAGCAGAGCTGGAAAAGGACCGAGCCCTGAGTCCAGGAGGGGATCAGGCTGAACCTGAGCCTGCTGCAGTGGCAGCAGTAAAAGGCAAAGGGATCATTAGCTCCCTGCACGTCTCGTGACCTTTTAGAAGGCTGCTGTCCCCTTCCAGTCTCCTGCACTGCCCCCCACCCCTGATCCCAAATCACACCAGCCTCTTCCTTCTCCCCCACCGTACAGAACCTGCTCTGCTGCTGCCACCAAATGCAGTTTTGCCCTAAAGCAGAAAAGGCCTGTGCTGGCTTTTTTCCTGTACCCGAGAGGTAAGAGCTCCACAAGAGCATCTGCATTTCAGAACTGCAGCTCTGTACCCGGAATCTCGTTATCTTCATTGCAGCACAGGGGATGTGGGCCATAGCACTGTAAAATGATTTATGGCATTCTTTGGGATCACAGGTGGGAGGGAGAAGGAAAGGAACTGGTCTCTGATAGCGAAGCTGAAAAATGAGACTGGCAGGTGGAGAAATGGTTTCAAAGTTTCGACAATATCCTAGTTCCTTCAGAACTGATACTTCCAGTTTTTTTGCCTCCGCCCCAAGTGTGTTTAGTCTTGATGACGATGACAAACCACAGCAAGAAAAGTTCTGAGCTGATGGTGGAGTCACAGGGAGAGTGGTCAGACATTGGAACAGGGGCCCAGGCAGGCTGCGAAAACTCCATCCTTGGAGATGTTCACTGCTCAGCTGGGTGTAGAACCCAGCGCAACGTGGCTTAAATTCGGTGTTGGATCTGACTTGGAACTGTAGCCCCCCCCTTTGGAGCAAGGCATGGGGTCAGATAATATCCACAGAGTATAAGGGGTTTGAGAAGCCTAAGCTTGTTTTGAGAAAAAAAATAAAGGGCTTTTTGTATATATATATATAGACACTTCTTATATCTCATCATATGCCTGCACTGAGGTCAAAATCCCCGTGTGTTCTGTGTGAGCGCGAGCTCTCCGGCAGGTTTTAAATAGACAGCTGTAGTGGGTGGACTTGGGGAAGAGGCTTTATATTCCAAATAACAAATAGAACAGATTTCTGCCTCAAAGGCAGCACTCATATGACTTCATAGAGCAACTTCAAACACCAGTATGATGTAGAAAACCCGATCCATGCACACATACACATACACACACAATTTTTAAGGCAACAAATGATTTTCCTTCCTCCTCTGGTACTTTAGCTGCGCTACAACTGGAGGCTTTGTAGAATAGAATTATTTTGGAGGCATCAGAAACAAACCAGGGTGTCCATAAGATACATGGACAAGTAAATGCCAGAGGTAGTTAAGATTAAAAATAAAGCAAACTGAAAGAAATGCCTTTGTTCTTTAGGCTTAGGAGAAAGTATATTAAAGAAAAAAATGCTGTAAAACAATGAAAAAAAGGAGTTGGGTAGAAAAAATAGAAGCTGATGAGCTGGTATGTATATCAACACTGTCATTCAGGTCTACATCTAAAGAAATAACTGCTGTGTTCCTCATCCTGTACTCTCAGCTGCACCTTCTTGCTCTCATCAGTGACTTTCAAAAAGATTTTAGGAAATTATTGTTGTCCATTTAATCAGCTGACCATCCCGTAATTTGACAAGGGAAGACTTCAAACTAGAAATGAGTGGTGTGATTGAGATGCAGCTTTGTGCTCTGCAGGGATTGCTTCTATCAGTCCTGTTTCCTTACAACAAAGGATTTAGCGAATAAATATTGCTATTCCTTTCCAAAGAGAATGACTAATAGATTGTTTTCTTGCTTGGAGCTTCTAAATCTCCTTCCATATGGACTTTTTCTGTCTGAGCAGCTTTATCTGGTTTCCTTTCAGGGTCACACATCACCACTGCTTTCCCAGCCTTGCTTTGCATATACAAAGCTCATGCTCCTACCACATCCCCTCTGTTTTCAGCAGGATCAGATGGTGTGAGCCTTCTGTTTTGTATAGCGACCTGTGTTGTTTCTAGCTGATGTAATTTATAAAGAAGGTGTGGAATTGCTGCTTCTATTCAGCTTGAGGAGAGCTCAGTCCACCACCTGGATGGAACCAGCTACGGGAACTTGTGCACCATGCAGGATGCTGCCTTGATTACAGTAAGACAGTTCTTCCAATAGAACTTTTCTCTTTCTCAGTTCCTTCTGTTAAAACACAAATTAAAAAAAAAAATCCTGAAACAGGTTTTTTTTAAAACTGTGCCAGAGGCCCAAATATGCCTCTAATTTCCAAATTAAAAAAACTTTTCTCATAGAGCTTTTAAGTTGCCGCCTCTAATACAACATTCTGGTTATTGCTACATTTTGTAAACTTCCCTCCATAACTGCATCATTTCATCGGGACTAGCTGATTTCTGCTTAATTTTCATTTGCCTCTAAATATACCTAAAACAGTACAGCTCAGTGCCCCCAGCATGGTGCAGTTTGTAGTGGCTGCCTGAGGTGACAAAGCCGCTGGCAGCTTGCAGCATGCCTGGTTTTTCGGTAGTGAAGGAGGACTGCCCGTATTCCCAAAGAAGTCCAACTTCCCTGCTTTTGAACCACTTTGTCCCTGTAGTTAAAATGTCTGTACAGGACGCGTTTTACCTGCGTCTAGAACCAACCAGCAGAGGCTGCCGTTGATTTTCCTGCTACCTGCTCAGCAGAGCCTGGGTTCTCGTAGCAGACCTGGCACATAGGGCTGCCACCGGGCTTGTTTCAGAGCTGAGCCCGCGGGCACACGCAGCAGGCACCCGCTGGGGCTGACCTGAGACCAGGGTGACTCAATGGGTACCTTCATGGGACATTGGGAAGCTTCAGTAGTTACCAGTCCTTCGGTCTGTGTGCAGCAGCATGTACTGAGCACGTAGTTCCTTTGTCACGCTGTACCTTTGCTTAGCTCATGCCCCTGGGCACCTCTGGGGCTCTCTCATGGCCATTTCGAGGTGTTTTGGCCCTTCACATCCCTGGTGCCAGCCATGATCTGTCCCAAGAAGTGGGAGAAGTGCTGGTCACTGCCATGCCAGGGCAGTGTTTGTTCTCCTCCCCCCGACAGGAGGAGTGGGAAGAGGGGGAATAAAAACTGCTCCCTATTGTTCTGCCCTGGTATGGATAACTGGGACTGAAAGCTGTGCTCAGGGTCTAAATTTAGTCATTAAGTCTGTTGTTGCAGCCATTTATCATTCGGAGGTATTGGAGATAGTTTAATTTTTTCTTAAATCCTCTGATAGAAGACTTTGGAATGATCACATGCCCTTACTGCAAGCCAGTCTTACACTGCTGCAGTCTGTGCTGCTTCACATTGCTACAGACTTGTCATTCAGACTTGGACATTCGCTCCAGGCAATACTCGAAACACAAGATGTTAACTCAGGAGCGGCTTATTAAAATTTTGCCTTTGGTTTGCCGTGGAACTAGAAGGTCTTCAATCACTGTAGTTTCTAATGACTCGGTTGGTTAAAGCCTCCAAGGCACGTCTTCTGCTGATCGATAGCCCAAAATGCTATTCTGTGGTTGGTGTTTCAGTGTCTAAATTTGCTGTTTCAGTGTCTGAGGGTGCATGGAGTGTCTGTGTAAGACAGCTGTGATGGTTGTACCTCTGTGACTGGATTTATTTTTAGGAAGCACAAAGTAAACGAAAGTTCTGAGTACTTAATCAGGGAATAGCTGCATCAGTTTGCAGGAGTAGAGAGGTGAGTTAATTGGTTCAGTTTGGAAAAAAAAAGTGTTACAAGTATTTGTATTTCACCTGATGTTGAAGCTATTAGGGTACTGGTAATACCGGTACAGTATAAAAAATGGGTACAGGTGAGTTTTGTAACATACACACGTTAAGTTTGGAAGTAATTAATTTGCGGACATAATTAAAAAGGGGGGGGGCTGAAATTTTCTCTTTCAAGGAAGACTAGAAAATTTCTGTGGAACTGTGGCAGATGCTTTACCAAGCAGCGGGCGATGCTTTAAAGGTGCGTGCGCAATTAATAAGGTGGGATTGTTTTAGCAAGCGGCTGCAGCGGGGCGATGCCGCTGGCTGGAGTGGGCGATGCCCGGATTGTGTTGGCACCTCGCTGCCGCCTCCCGGGGTGCTCAGCCCGGTGCCCGCCGCTCCCTCCGCCCGCTGCCGCCATCGGATGTGCCGGCAGCAGCAGCAGCAGGAGGAGGAGGAGGAGGAGGAGGAGGAGCAGCGGCTCAGGTGCAGGCGGCCGGAGCAGGGAGGCAGCGGCAGCCGCCCCAGCCGCACCGCGCTAGCGGGACTGACTCCCTGGCAAGGGTCGGACCCAGCGGCTGCTGAGGATGCGTCTAGGTGAGAACGCTTCTCTATTGCTTTAGCAGGGAGTCGGAGAAAGGAGGGATTTTATACGCGCTCTGGTGCTTAATAGACAAAGGGAGCAAATAGGCGGAAATATTCGGGGATGTTATAAAAGCTGGAAGGACTTTCTGTACAGCGTGGCGATGCACGACAGGAAATTAACTCCAAAAAGAATGCTTTCTCTCAAAGTGCTGCGACAGAATTGAACGTTTGGCTTTTCTAATACCTGAAATTCTTCCTGAAGACGCGGCAAGGACTATCAGAAACATCAGAGAGATCCTGGTACTTTTAAAGAGACTTAAAGCAAATGCCAGCTGAATGACCTTGGAGAGCATTTTGTGTGGATTCATTAATTTTCACTGCTAGTCTTCTAGTCTCAGGAACTCTAGGATTAATGATGGTTTTAACGTTTTAGGGGCCTTTGAAAAAGCAAGATTGTATACATTTAATTACCTGCCTAATGATTCCTGAACTAATCAAGCATTTACTTAAAACTGAACACAGAAGATGCTTTCTTTTGATCTTTTCTCTCTCAATAGCTGCGAATAAAATGAGCAAGGTAATGTCCTGCAAATAGAAGAACAGTTTTTTTAAAGCAACTATTTATTATGCAGATCATCTAATAAATATAGCAACCTTAAACCCCTGAGAAGATGAAGCTGAGCAACAGAATAATGGAGTAGTAAACAATGGCAGCTTTTCTAGTCAAATCAGCATTTCATTAGCTTCCCAGCAGAATGCAGATGGAAGTTTCTGAGCTCGTTGTGTGGGGGTTTGTGAAATGATTCAGTTGTTGCTACAGAGGTGAGCGCAATATCATGGATATACCTATGAACTCCTAGGTATTGATCCACTCTAGTAGATATGGCAGAGTTTCTAAAGATGAGTCTTTTAAATTGCCATTGCTGAAATTAAATTCAAGAGGATTTATTTTGTCTGTGGGGACACTGAATTATGATTCTGGCATTCGTAATTGTAATGGACTATAACTGTTGAAAGGAACTGTAAATATTGACATGAGTCTCCAAAATCTATTTTTAAATTATTTTCATTTTTAAAGGAATAGATACAATCTTCCTCATTGTATGTGAGATGTATGTTTTCTTTCTTGGGAGCCAGAGGACAAATCTACCTCATCCACCACCTGTCTCCCCCTAAATAAAATTCATTATTCATACCCAAACAGTGGTGAGTCTATTGGAATTAACCTTGACAAAAATATTTCCTTACTTTTCCAATGAATAGCATGGATAAGATGGAATACCATCTTCTGAATCGAACAAGAAAAGACAGCATTAGAGGATGAACTTTTTCCTTTAATCTCCAGTCAGTCTGTGATTTAAACTAAGACATAAAGATTACCTCCGGTAACTGCTGGTCCGGGGAACCTGAGCCGTGCTGAGGTTCCTCCTTCCCTTCCTCTCCCTCTCCCCAGTATATACCAAAGTAAATGGCTTTCTCAGGAAAATAAGTCAGAGATTTCCCTCCCCTCCTTCCCTGGGAAATGAATGTGTCTCTTTTGTCAGTTTTTATTTCTATTTGTTTTAGAAGTGCCTTGTGTTTGCTAAAGATGGGTCAAGAGCACTGGAGGAGCTGATCAGTGGCCTTTCTCTTTCTGGCTTTTGTTTTTCTTTTCTTTCTTTCTCTCTCTCTTTCTTTCTTTCGTTCTTTCCTTAAAGCCAAGGTGTGCCAGAGGTGATGCACTGATGCTGAGGAGGCATCAACAGCTATGGGACTCTAATCCTCTCCCATGTAAGCACTGGCAGTGTCTGCAGAGAGAGACCGTGAGACGCTGAAGCAGAGTTTAGCTGCTGTTCAGCAGGTCACCTGCTCACTAAGGCTCAGATTGCACTGTTCCCTAAGCACAAAACATGAACCAGTCCCGATGGATTGAATGGAGGACTCTCAATATGAGCAGTAGTGTTATGAACATATCTGAGCACCTCTCCTGCCCTCTTGGATTTGGTCACTACAATGCAGTTGACGTCTGTATCCTTGAGACAGTCGTTATTGTCTTGCTAACATTTTTAATTATTGCGGGTAACTTAACTGTGATCTTTGTTTTCCACTGTGCTCCACTCCTGCATCATTACACCACCAGCTATTTTATTCAGACCATGGCCTATGCTGATCTTTTTGTCGGAGTCAGCTGCTTGGTTCCTACTTTGTCACTGCTCCACTACTCAACAGGTGTCCACGAGTCCTTGACTTGTCAAGTTTTTGGATACATCATCTCTGTGCTCAAAAGCGTATCTATGGCATGTCTTGCTTGCATCAGTGTGGATCGCTATCTCGCTATAACAAAGCCCCTCTCCTATAACCAACTGGTCACACCTTGTCGCTTGAGACTCTGCATCAGTCTGATCTGGATATACTCTTGCCTCATCTTCTTGCCTTCTTTTTTTGGTTGGGGAAAACCTGGTTACCACGGAGATATTTTTGAATGGTGTGCTACCTCCTGGCTAACTAATGCCTATTTTACCGGCTTTATCGTGTGCTTACTGTACGCTCCTGCTGCCTTTGTCATATGTTTCACCTATTTCCACATCTTCAAAATCTGCCGGCAGCACACCAAAGAGATCAGTGATCGGAGAGCTCGATTTCCTAACCACGAAGGGGATGCTGCTGGGGAGGCCGGGCACGGCCCCGACCGCCGCTATGCCATGGTTTTGTTCCGGATAACCAGCGTGTTCTACGTGCTCTGGCTCCCTTATATCATTTACTTTCTGCTGGAGAGCTCTAGGGTGTTGGAAAACCCAGCGCTCTCCTTCCTGACTACGTGGCTTGCAATAAGCAATAGTTTCTGCAACTGTGTGATATATAGCCTCTCCAACAGCGTTTTCAGGCTGGGACTGCGGAGACTGTCAGAGACAATATGTTCATCTTGTATGTGTTCAAAAGACAGGGATGTACGGGACCCTAAACCAAGGAAACGGGCGAATTCCTGCTCCATCTAAAGAAAACCGGTGCATGTAATCAAATGCGGAGTTTTGATAGTATTTGTGGTATCTGGAAACTTGCCAGAGAGAAATGTTTACTTGAACAGCTTGTCGTGGTGTTAAGAGTGAATTTAAAAGGAGTCCTGGAAAAGGCAAAGGCAGTAAGGAAGGGTCACTGAACTCTTGTGAGATTGTCGGGAGAACAGTTCAACAGAGATGATGAAGGAAGTCAGGAATAAAAATCTTCCAAAGGGCATGGGGTAACTAGCACATCAGAGGAGGTTCCTCGTAAAACAAATTAGTTAGTTACTACCTTACATTTTCCCCTCGTAGACAAAGTTGTCTTTGTGTCCGAATGTACTGTAGCCTTCAGAATTTTAATACATTTAAGAGGAAGCAATCAACACCAACAGTATGCATCTATCCGTAAATTATATACTTGAGGACTGTAGTAGATACTGCAGGTAATAATCAGCTCTATCTTCGCTCACATGCTGTACAATTTTCAGTTGTACAAAGAATCTGCAGTGCATAAACCGCACCCTGGTAATGACGCTTTGGGATACACTGGCACCTTTTGGTACAACTTACACAGAAGCTCTCCCTCTCGTTTCCCCTTTTTATTTCCGTGCTGTGCATCCCTCTCTTCCATTGTGTGCAGGTGGGTGAGTTTGAGGGCGCCTGTGAGGTAACCTGAGTTCCAAAGCGTTCTTTCTGCAGGGAGCAGTAGCCCTGCCTGGCTGGCTGCAGCTGCCCACGTCCCACAATTTCTCCGGTCGATCACTCTCTCGACCCAGTTCAGCCAGCACTCGGTGTGGATGTGAGGTCCTTTAGGGTGTACTGAAGCTTTTCCTTACTGGTTCCACAGATGCTCCTAACGCAGATATGATAATTGCACGCAGCAGTGTGCAGCACTGCTTAGAAAATGAACTGCCCCTTTTCTTTGGGAAATCTAAAGAGCTTACTGTTGTAGCTGTCAGTCTGTCGTGTGAACCTCACTTGCGCATACCGTATTTTTTTAAGAGAAAACTAAATTGTGATCTGTGCCTAATGTTTTCATAGCGCGTGGAGTAGGTCAATGCTACACGATCAAAAATTTTACATTTGCTTTAAGAGAAATACTTCTGTGCAGCTCTTTGTTAGACAAGTGTTCTCAGAGGAGGTGATCACGACAGTTCAGTATTAAGTCCAGGTCAAGAGCTTCAGTATGTCCTTTTGTACTGAACTGACTTTCAGGTCCACGGATGAAATCTTTTTGATTTTGCAAGGACACACATTAGGTTTGTCCTAAAAAAATAAACCAGCCAACTTGTTTTGTGTAATAAGTTGCCAGGGGTTCAGATGCATGCCAATCAATACAATATTTAAATTATAACTTTGAACCAAATGTAATTTTCTTAGATGGTTATTGGCTTTTAAAAAAGGCCCAATTATTGATTATTGGTGCCTTTTAACACTGCACTATTATTTCTTCTTTCACCAAAACGCGTATGTAAAGATTGTGCCTATTACTTTTTGTAATGAAAGCTGACCACGTGTGCACACTTGTGGTTTGACTCTTTGTTCTGTTGAGGTGGTTCTGAACCCCTGTACATTTTTTTTAAACCTGTAAGAAAGTTGAAACAATGGAATAAAGTAGTATTATGTCAATCAAACTCAGCCTTGGCGTTAGTTCCCTGATGTTACACTCTCTTCTCTGGGAAGGTCCTTTTGGCTTAGGACTCGAGTGAACAATTTCAAATCCAAATTTCAAAGCTGCTTACTTGATGTCTAAAATGTTGGTATTCTGGTTTCTGGCATTGCACATCTTCAGAGTGGCTTCAAACATGACTTGAAGCATTCCTTGAGCTGAGCTGTTGCTGACACCCGTCTCTCACAGATATTCAGGGAAAATGAGTAGTGTCCTTCGCATGGATCTTGTAATGCTCCATGTCAACAGGAATGTATTTGCTGCCTTCTTTTGACAAGTTCATGTTTCTTTTGGGAGGCTCTTTTGGCTCACTGCTGCTCTGTATTGTTGTATAACCCCCACTCTTCCTACAAACATGACTTGGATTCATTTAGTTTTGTCATTCTTTTGTCATTTTTTCCCTGCTGATTGAGCCCTCAGCAAGCAAGACTTAGACAAGGAGCAACAAAATACCTTATTTCTCACAATTCACAGCAGGACTGGTTTCTTACCAGTAAAGTCATTTTATATCTGTGCTCCAGAGCTGGCCGCTTAGAGCTTCTGATTTTTATGGGCATTTCTGGTGATAGGTTTGTATGGGACCTTCTGGAATTCAAGGGAAGTTCTAGCAAGTTCCTGAAGTTGAACTGACGTTTACTGTGCGCAGGCTGTGGGCAGCGGATGTGTTTGTTGCGACTGTGGTACAGTAACTCCAGATGTGTCAAACACCCCAGCCGACTCGTTTGGCTCAGTTGTGCCTTAGTAAAACCCTGTTTGCGTGGCCTCAGCAAGTGCAATTCATGTACAGTGACTCCAGGCTTTATTGCCAGAAAATGGTGGGTCAGAGGTAGGGCTTGGCTTTGGGGGCTGCGCCGTAAAGTTTGCTCACCCTGAAGGGTGCAGTTAGCAATATGTCCCTCTTTGCCACCAAGTTTAGTGTGTGGATTTGTTGGGTGGAACTAGAGAGATTTCCTTTTTCCTCAGGCTCTTCCTGGAGGGAGAGAATATAAGAGAAATCCAATACCCTGGAACCAGCTTGTAGGTTCCAAGGTTCTTCGCCCCCATTTTAAAGTTTTTTGGTTTGTTGAACACTGGCTTCATGCTGTTGGTGGAGGAACACTACTTTGCTTACCTGGACTCTGAATTTCAGCTGCTGTACAGTCACACTTCACCTTATTCTCAGTAAGTCTTCTGGAACCTGTCAAATTAAACATCCTCAGCAGATTGAAGTATTGCTTTATTTCTTGCTGTTTCCCAAGTGATAGGATTTGACCTGGTCAGTCACATGAATCTTTAAATTTAGTATGTGTGTTTCATTTTATGGAAGTGTTTTCTAAACTCATGATCTAAAATTTTTATTTGAGGGACGTTTTGTTGCTGTTTACTAATGCTGTCTGAGGATTCCAGCTGGTGCTAAATTCTCTTCCAGAATTAGAAGGCTGGGCATTTTAATGGATTAAAAAAGCCACAGAAATTCCAGTCACCCAATCTGTCACTTCTGATTTTCATTCTGTCATTATATAAAGAACATTGCATGTTTTATATGAAAACCTGATTAAACAATTACACTTTTAAAGCTAGCTCCCACTTTCATGTGCCTGAAGATCTTTATGATTTATAAAATACCTGGTCAATAGGATATCAGACACTGACTAAAGAAGTTGATGTGAAAAAATCATTGTTGATAATACAGGTAATTAAAAAGGAAACAGATGTAAAATCCTAAACAAAAAAATGAAGCTATAAGCCTGATAGATAACCAAAACAAGTATATATATACATATATACAAAAACCTCCTTTATGCAGGTAGATTATGTAGTGCTGTTACATTTCTCTGGGATACTTATGCTTGCAGCATACCAGGGGCAATGTCAAGGTCGATTGCCTTACCATTTTTGGAACCTCATGTCTGCAGCCTAACGAAAAGTCCAAAAAACTGTGTAATGGCAGCAAAAGAACTACCAGAAAAACATTTTCTTTCTTCACCAAATTCCATATGCTTCCTTATTTTCTGGCTAAGTAAATTTCTTCTTAAAATACTATTCGTTAATGGGAAGGGAACTGTAGTGATGAAAAACACATTATATCTGTTAAGGTTTACTTATTGTCTTACAGTAAGATATTCTTTCCCTGTTTCTGCGTAAGAGTCCATTTTGTAACTGTACTGGGTAAAGCATGAGGTACTGTGCAAGTTTTATTTTGTGCAGTCTTCGTGCTTCCTCTGTTGAAAAGTTGGGAAAAGTTGCTTTATTGAACTGTCTTTCACAGATAGTTTAGTAAGACCTTTTAAAAATAGTGGGTTTATTGGTTTTATGATTAATTTTCATTCATTAGTGTTTGACACTGAAATATCCTTGAGTACACTTAGTTTTTCCATTCAGCAAAAGCAGTCAAATGTCCTTTTATGCCTAAATTAACTTAGAAGTCGATACTAACAATTGAGATTTAACGATGAGTTATTTCAATAACGCTTCATTCCAACGTGGAGCTGTTTTATCTTTCCATATTACGGTCGTAGCCAAACACATAAATACACAGATTCTTCCTTTTTCCAGGCTGGTGTTGGAATGCTGGGGGTCTGTGTCTGTGAGCGCAAGCCCCGCTGCTCGCAGGGTGGGAGCGTCCCTGGGGCAGCGTTCGGGTCCCGTGCAGCCCACTGGGCAGCGCCGCGCTCTGTGTGCCAGGCAGGTGCCAGATTCCAGCATGGCACGGTGGGACACGGAATAGATGGACTCCATAGAGCTGTCAGAAGAGAAGGAAGGCTTTATTTACAATCCCAACAGTTTCTTTTAGAACGCGCTGTGTAAAAAGGTCTGTTATTGCTCCATGGCACTGACACTGCTCTCCATTGGTTCAGGAATAGGAAACAACCCCTGGGACAGTTGTTCTGGCAAAGGGAACACTGTTTGCTGAGCCTGTGCTGAGAAACGGAGAGAGATGGTTTGGAAAGAGAAACTGTTGGCAGCTTTCCCTTAGGAAAGGAGCCAGCAATGGTTAGCGAGCTGAAATTCAGGCTCAGAAGTGTGGAGCTCACACAGCAGGCCCGTGTTGCTGGGGGGAGGAATGACACTGAGGGTGGCAGTGGCCTCCCAGCCATCCACCAGGACCAGCTGATTTGCAGATCTTTCAGTTTTATTGTCCCTGTCACCAGCAGGAGAAGTTTAAGCCTTTGACTTCATCTCTGCTCCCTGTTCTCTCTGGCTCTTTTTCTTACAGATAAAATGGTGCATCTTTCTACTGAAGAACTGAATTTGATTGATTTTCTTGGGGATTTTTTCACTGAAAATTTTCATGTGTGTCATTTGAGTGGCCCAACCAAACACTGCTTTGTTAACTAGGTGCCAGTTAATTTGCAGACCTTTCCAGAAACGGCAGCATCACTGAGGTAGTGTTTTCCTGTCATTTGCAGCGTTGCCTGGAACGTTGCTTAAAGACAGCACTTTCCAAAGATTACAAGTTTTTTGCTAAACCAAATATGGAGTTCAAGTAAACCTGATTTCCCCCCACCCCATTTTACATAGACATATGTAATTTTTTTCTAAGTATCTACTGAATTTATACAAAGATCTCAGCATTTTTAACCCCAGCCTGTGCCATTATTGTTGATGGGATGAAAGCAATGTGGAAAGGTATTTAAGAGGAGCTTTCTACACATGGATTTTTCTAGTGATTCTGTAAAGAAATCATTCCCTTCCCCACCTGATATTAGGACAATCCCCTGAGCTCCATGAGCTGTAAGTGCTAAAGGAGTGGGATGGGAATGGAGAAGAAGCTGTTAATGTCTCCATGCCCCAACACAGCTCTGAGAAAATACTGAAAACCCCTCCCTTTTACAGACATACTTTTTCTAGGCTCCTCCTTTGTGCAAAGGAGGTAGGATGAATATAAGGTAATTTCAGCTGCACTGATGGGTGGCTAGGAAAAGTAATTTCAGGCAGTAAAATCTTTGGGACTTTATCCGAGTCTTACCCTGTCTGCTGCCAGACTTAACCCTCTGGAGCAGACTGTGACAGCAGGGCTGCAGGCTTTTGTTTTAACCACCCCGTGACTCCGTCTGGACAAAAAAAGGGTGACTGGGAGCAAAAGGAAACTTTCCTAAGTGCAGTGATTACCAGGGAAAAGTTTCTTTTTTCCTATGCGATGCTCATCCCTGCCTCAAAGCTCACAGTCTAAAATTGCCAGCTGGCAGTGTTACAAAAAGAGACAAGGTTTTGAGAAGGGGAAGCTCAGAGATGTCACTGTTGTCATTTGAGAGCGCTCCTGCAACTTGACAGCATTGTTCTTTGTTTCCTTTAAATGAAATGTCTTTTTGTCCCCTTTTATGTATTATTTCAATAAGCACAAATTTCTCTCATCATGGAAAAAGTCCATTTTATGAGACATTTAAGTGAGGGACAGGGTAGTGGTTTGGGCAGGTATAACAAAGGGTCCCAAGTTACTTTTGAAAACATGTAATACTACAAATTTCATACACTTTAGGTAAGGATGTCTTCAAATACCTGTCCCAGGTGAGGATTTCCAGTCCTTGGATCATCTCTCCAGTGTTGTTGATGCTTGTGCGGGAAATGTCCTTCTTGTGGAGCAACTAAATTTAGAATTGTAAATGGACAAATTATGTTTTCCTCTGTGATAGAACAGATTTGTTCTGCCTTAGGAAAGGCACTGGCTGAACCTCCTCATATCTGGGTTGTTTGGGGTTGTTGGCAGCTCTGCACAGACCCGTTTTTGGGTACTGGTGTGTGGGGCTGAAGTACGTGCCTGTCCTCTGCTCAAACTCTTAATCATGAAGTGAATCCTTTACAGATGGGGTGAGAGACTGCTGAAGGCACTAATTCCTTAAACTGCCTCAGCAAGACTTTTTCAGAGCTTTGGTTATCAGGGTTTTTTAATGGGAAGGAAATTAGTTGTAATTAAAAAAAGAGATCTATATGCTGTAAGTAATGAATTGTTACTAGGTCAGGAACAGAGTAGTCTGGTTTGCCTCTGTGCCCTCAACACACCAAAATTCTCATCTTCATACAAGAATTTTATTATAATCAGGTAGATTTTCAGGCACTGCAGTTTTTATAGGGAGTTTCAGTGCAACTGTATGTACAGAAGGACTGTAAATAGTCACATAATGGCAAGGTTTCTGTGGAAGCATTTTCTGCGTTTCAGGGGCTTTGGGGACCACTTTGTGGCTCAAGCTGCAGGAGTTCCAAGTGTGTGCTGAAATTACCAAAGCCAAGACAGCAAACACAGGCCATAAATGCAAGATGTTTATCCAAAACTACTTTCTCTGTAATACTGGATGTTTGATATTGTCCAGGCAATTATCTCATGTTGGCTTATAAGACGCCTTACAGAAAAGAAAGAAATCTAACACATATAAGCAGAACTACATGCTGTCATAATGAAATTATGTTCAAGATTCTTGATTTTTCAACTCAGGACTCACATATTTTCTGTGATCTTTTACTTTGGGAGCTCCTAACCAATTAATTATTTTAATTTTCTGGCTGTGCTTTACTTGATCTCTGGCTTTTGAGTTTTTGAAGTTCAGTTTTAAATGTTGAGTTTTCAATCCAATTTTGCTGGTTTGTCGCCGTGTTCTTCACTTGACTCATGTAAAAACTTTTCTGGAGTATTGGAAAGGTCATGTCCCTGAAGGGAACTGCATCCAGTCTGAAATGTACTCAGGCTGCATTTATTGTATCTGAGAGAGGTATTGCTGTCCCTTGTTCATCAGATTTCAGTTCCTGCTCTTGGCAGGAGCATCAGTGATGGATAAGTTCTCTAAGATCCTCTGTGGGGCTGAAACATTTGCCTCTGATTTTGTTTGTAAATGTTGCTAACTAAAGAAACTCTATTTTGGTGGTGAATCAGTATTTTGAATGGGGTTTATGGAGATAATTTATCTGTCTGTTGTATTTCTTCTGGTCCTGCTGGTGGAACAGGAAGGTTATTGCTTAAATGCTGCTGGAAGTTCTGTCCACTTCCCCCCCACACTTTCTTTTGTGAAAAGTATGTCTGTGATGGTTGGGCACTGATACAATTGGATTTCAGTGATCATCTTATTTTATGAAATTCCTTGCATTAGTAATGCCTGTAATATGAAAATAAAAATCATAACCAAGTGCTCTTGTAATAATGGTATTGATTTTGTTTAAAAATAAATTATATCAAGATGAAAATTCTTTACATTGGTGAAAAGACATTTGAAATGTGCTGTATGTGAGGAATACCTGCTGATAATTTGTTTTGGAGAAGATTCAGATTTCCAGGGGCAGATGAAATTCAAGAGATGAAATGTAAATATTAATTCTGAAGAAAAGCAGGTCCTGCTTTTCATACAATAATGAAATTAATTGAATCTGCTTTCTGTCAGGGAATTTTGGGTTTCTGTACATCACCTTAGAGAGACAGTAATTTAAGGAGCAATGGCTTCCCAGAAAGTGTTGAGATATTAGTAATTATAAAAAGAAGAAGGTTACTAGAAAGCACCTCTACCATCACCAGATGTACCCTGCCTTGAATCCCAGCTGTAACTAATCCATGGTGGCACAGCTGGAAGGAATTCGGAGGAATGGCAAAGGAACTCCTTTTCTCTAGGGGAGAGTTAAAGTCTCTAGGATTTTCCACCTTAGGAAAGAGGATTAGGGTACAGGGAAGTTTGAGAAATCTGTGAGGTTGGGGTTGCTCTGGGGTAGAGCTGGATATGATTACTCACTGTTTCTGTTCCAGAAAAAAAAAAATAAACCCAACAAAAAACAACTAACCAAAAAAAAAGGTAGCGCTATGAAAACAAACTGTGTGTATAGTGAATCATGGGATGCATTGGCCAAAGACTGTCTGGGTGGTAAAAACTGAAATGGGTTAAAAATTCCAGAGATTTTAGGAAGGAGTGTGTCTTTGCATGTGTATGGCAGTGAGGGAAGTGTCAGTATCATCAGTTATCTCCATTTTTTTTTTGCTATGGAAGCAAAATACCTTCTGGAAAAGCACCAGCAAAGCACTTGTGAAGGGGACTGTATTGCTAGTCCTGAGAGCAATTATTCAGGGATATACTTGTACTTTAAAAAAAAAAAAAAAAAAAGAAAAGTAGGTTAGAGCCAAGCTATTTTATAGGCAGTCACAGCAGAAAGGGCTTTTTAACCCCATGTAAATACCAGGATTTTTTAGAAGCCAAAGGGATGCTGCAAAAGCAGGGATTCTGGCTCTCCTCGAGGGCAGGTCGAGTACCCCAACGAATCTGCAGCTTCGGCAGAAGTCCAACAAGTCCTCCCCTTCATCCCACCGTTGGAAAACCCTTATCAAAGCTTTAGGATAAAAGAAGGGCAGGGACTGCCATGTTGTATTCAAGAAGGAATAAAAAAATCCTTGATAAAATCTCTTTGCCCTGGCAGCCTGGTGTGGCTGAGGACACATAGTTTGCAGTTCCCAACAGCTGCTTGCTGTTTTCTCAAGTATTTCTGCAGTCCCCAAAGTTAATAATGAAGCACCAGAAAAGCTGAGGAAGTACGCTAATGGACTGCGACGAGAATCCAGCCCAACAACATTGTTCCACTCCTAATCAGCAGAACGTTATCTGTTTTCTGAAATCATGTGTTATCTATCAAGAAATAAAACCAGAACTCAAACTAGATCTGGAAACAACTGTCACCAGTGTATTTATAGAATTGGAAACAGCTCTCCCTGTCAGCAAATCTCCAAAACTATATATCCTTGTTAGCTTTTTAGAGGAAGGCTGTTCCATCCTGCTCTTTCATTTTAAAATTGGATCAGTTAACAAAGGTTTGCCCCTAGTAACATTTTCTCATTTGCTTTTAAAGCCACTATTGATAGTTATGGTCTGTGAATAAAATGTGATTTTTTTTTCTAAGGTGCATTTTTAGTCCGTCCTTTGCTAGACTTGAGTGCCTGAATCATGGAGTGGATTCTCTGTGCTCCTGTTTGTTTTCCTGTTTTGCAGCTCCTGCACCTTCAGGCTAGCTCAAATTGTCTTGCTCTTCTTCATCTTGTGGAAAAGATGGGAAAATGTCAGGCAAAATTGCAGTTTTGGATGTCAGTGTTTAAGTTACTTTGATGACTGAGTTTGTCTTTTTCATTTTCATAGAGTACAGCTTCTCATCATGCTTGTAGAAGCCAGCAAGACCATGAGTATTTTCGGTTTTTTCTTATAGAGTAATTATTATTTCAAAAGAAAAGTGCTTGTACAGAAAATTTTGAAATTTCAGGTGGATATTTGGATTATACTGTAGATTTTTTTTTTCTGTTACTGTACTGGAAATATTGTTGTCACTGCCAATTTAAAAGACTGAAAAAGGAAGGTGTGGGCACTGGCAGGCATTTCTAATATGTCTCCTAACAATGTTTGCAGTCTAGAAATCTTAAAAACGTGGCCATATTTTTATCCAAAAGCATTTCTGCAGCTTTTAAGTATGACTGTGTTGTTAGTGTTGTTAGTTATGTACATTTTTATAGAAATCAAACCTAGTGCAGGTGACTAACTCAACATAACTTAGTTATTTATATTCACCCTTCACTCCTGCTGCAAGAAAATTCCCATTCCCTCAGGGGAGCCTTGGAACTTTAAGGAAGTTTGACTCAGTTTTGCAGATTCAGCCTCACAGTGACCAGACAAGCCCTGAGCTCCTGATTTTTCTGCAGCAGCCCCCATGCCTGGCTGGGTCTCCTTCCCAGTAGCCTGGAGTGGAGCAGGAGCATTGCTAATGAAACAAATGTGCCTCTGTGTTTGTGTGCTCGGCTGGAGACAGCGGTAACAGATGTACCAAAAATCCCATTTCTCATCTCTCCTAAAAAGTACTGCTAAGAAATCACAGACTGTGAAAGAGGAGAGAGCACTTCGCTCTGGTTTGCTTTGTTGCACTTCACTTTTCCTGTTTTTGCTACAAGCGAATTGATGGGCAGGATTTGAAAACAGCTTTATTTTTTTGTGCATGTAAAACTAGTTCTAGGAATCTTACGCTATAGTATTTCACATTAGTAAAAAAATCCCCTTTAAATATAGATTGCTGTGGTAAACACAGAACAACTCAAATAATATCCTTGGGTTAGACTTTTAAAAACTTCGTACCTCTACTTTGTATCTCCAAAAAGTTTGGCTAAATTTAATTTTAGTTTCTTTGTCAAGTCTTCCCTTTCCCCCTAATTGCATTGCTTTTTTTTTTTTTTTTTAATTTAGAAGAATATCGCCATTTTTCCTTGCAGTGAAATATGAATATAAAAGGCAATAAACTGTTCCATGACTAGATGAAAGATTCAGTCTCACTTTTGTTGCTGTCATCTGTTACTGTCCAGGTTGTCTGATGGACTGTTTGAAAATGCAAAATTAGTGTTGGAATCTCAACTGCTATAGGGAGTGTGTGGGGGACTTTTTATGCAAAACCTTCTTTTCTGTTTATATGAGACTGTAATCTTGAAATCAGAAAACTGTTCTGTAACTGTTTTATGGTGTATAGGACTTTTGTTAGATATTTGCTTCCTTGGCTGCTGCTGCAAGAAGCTTTTTTTTCATCCTTCAACAGAAGGTTGTTAGCCACACTTCAGTTTATTATTCTTCCACCTGAATTGTCCATAACAAAATAACCTCATGGGTTTAAATGAAGTTCAGGTTGTGGCTCTTGCTGTTAGAGCTGGACAGAATGATTTACCTTGATTCAGTCTCTCCACTTCTTTTGGTTCTTTGCAACAGCATCTCTGGCAGTGTTTGAGTTGACCTGCTTTCTTATTAATTGTTGCCTATCAAAATTAGGGCAATATTAGCATACATGGTGTTATATTTAGATTCCATTCTTCTTGGAGTTCGATGAATTCAGTTGGATTTAGAATGGGAATTCAATACTTTGTGCCGTGGAATTATATCCTGGTTTGGTAACTTCAATTTTTTTAAGCCTGGTTCGGAAGATTGGTAGCAAAATCTTTGGTCTGAACCCCAGTAAAAATACATGTTCCTAATATTTAATTGTAACATTTAGAAAAATGTCACTAACATTGAACGTAGACCCAGTTGTTTACTTCTCCTAACAGATGAGTAGTTTTGATAAACCAGCAAGATCGAAAACTTGCTTTCAACACTGATAGAAAGGGCACTTTCCTTCTTTTTGGTTTTGGTTCGATCTCTTGTTCTTAGAACAAGAAATCTTGTTCAGACATGTAGTAGAAGGCTGTAAAAATGGGCAATTTGCACTCATTTCATTATTAGTTCAGTAAATCTGTGTATACGAAGCGGCATAAGTGCATTGTGAGCTGGGGTGAAGGAGAATGTCCTTCCTCCTCAGCCTGGCACCTGCAGAGATCCCATCTGGGAGCGTGCAGCGAGCTCCGGATTGGGATTGGATCTCATCCAGCCGGTGCTCCCGAAACCTTGCAGCAAACAGAACAACGCACGGGCAGAGCAATCCTTCCACCAGCGCTGACCCCCTCAATGACAAAATGGTTTTTAAGGAGTGATGCTGCACAGCGTTCAGTCCCTGAATTCAGTCAGTGTGGGAAGCTGTGGAAAGGTGCATGTTTGAAGTGGGATCAGAATATTTTGCCTAAAACCTTTGCCTTATTTGTGAGGGTGTTTCTTTGTATTGTTATCAAATATTGACTTGTGAGGCAATTGTTTTTACACTTCTGATTAGCTAATTTCTTTCTCTCAGTAGGGCAGAGCATGAAAGAAAAAGAGAAACAACTTAGTTATCTTCACCTTTACTAGGTTTGATTTCTGTAAATTTTTTTTCCTATGAAAATGATTTATTTAGACCTGTGAAGGGGAAGATAAAGTAGAAAAGCTTGTTGCTTTTTTAATTCCTAAATTTTATTACTAAAAATTACTTAGGAAAAAAAAAGATGGGTTTTTGTGGTGGTTTCAAACAACCACTTTTTCTCCTGGTCGTGCATCATTATTTTTACCTTGAAGAAAATACCTGATGATCCAAATTTGATCTGTTCTGGCGCCTTCTCAGTCTCTAAGCTTATATTCTCATTATATTGTTTAAACTTCAACTAATACTTTTTTTCATACTTCAGGAATAAGTTCTCTATCCTGTAATATAGCTAAGATAAATCCACCTTCCCCCTCTGCCCCCCATTCATTAAGGTATGACCAATAGCTGATCCAGATGGGTTCTAAGCAGTTTTTCACTTCTTGTTTGCCTCTCAGAGGTTCCCTATTCCTGGCACATCAGTAACCTCGCTGCTCCTCTTCCAAACCTCAGTGTTATGAAGTAGAAACCCACAGGGAAAGATCTTGAAATTTAAAGGTCATTCTCAAATGGCTGTTAGAGTGGCAATAAATAATCAGTTATAGCTAGGATTTTTGGAGACAGAAATTGCATCTCATGCCTTTTAGAACTTTGGATATTGTGTTCTTTTTTGAGGTGTGCTAGGGTGGGTGACTCACTTGGATATCTGGGGATTTAAAGTAAAATTCCCAAACGCTCACTTGAAGCTCCTAAATAGGCCTGGCCTGATTTTTCAGGATTGCTGAGCAACCCAAAACCTCATACAGATAGCTCAACAACTGTGGATTTCTTGCTAAAACAAATAAATAATCTTCACAGATAGTCTGTAAATTTACTGGGATCTGAAATTTGATTGTTTTCTTCTAACTCATGTATTATGTGAGGATCTTTTTTTAGCCAAGAGAGGGATTACAGTTATTTAACCTAAATCCACTCTCTGATTGTTACGTTGTCTCCCTAGAACTGCTGGGTAGACTACTGACAGGAATGCTCTTATCAGTTAAATGTAACAGGTTGTTTTCATCCCTCCTATTTCTCTTTCATTTACCTATATATTTTTAATTCTGTTTATCTTACCATTCTTCTCTTTTTCTGATTCTCCCTTTTTTTTTAGTTGCAGCCAGGTTTTTTTCAGGCTTTTCTGGCAAGCAGTGCTCCGTGTTGTCCTGAGAGCATTGTGGGTGGAAGCAGCATGAGTGGAAGTGAGGAGGAGCAGTTGTGGGAGGGGACTGAAACTAATGGAAGTTGGAATTCTTTTCAAAGTTGTGTTTAGGTGGCTCCTCCTAACAACGAGGTGTCAAATAGCACATTTTCTACTTTTACGTTTAGACTGGGAACTGCAAGCCTCCATGGCATGAACAATTAATATAAAGCAGTTGTAAACCAAGAAAGATTTTGATCAACAAAAACAGTTTCCAAGATTCTGAGTTCTACTCCAAAAGAGAAATTGTTTTTCAGAAACATGGGGAAATGAGATGAGATGAAATGAAATTAAATTAAATTGAACGAATGCTGGAGCCTGTGTTTGCCATTGCCTGTGCAGTGGTGGCACCCCTTGCACCCTCATGGAGAGCTTGGTCTGGGCTGTGTTTCCATTACAGTTATTTTTGAAGTTGGCTGTGCTCCTAAACTCAGCAGTCCTGCTTTGTCCAAAGTCCAGGATGGGTGCTAGGGTGGGTGACTTACACTGCTGTTTGTCTATTAGATCTAAGATTGGTATAAGAAATAAAATCGGAGGAAACAGGTGGGTGGGAATAAATCACAATTCTGCTCTGTTGGAGCAGACAGCAGTTTTTCTCCTATCTCTTTCCATCATCCAGTGGAGGTTTCTTTCTAACTTCTTGTTAATGTCAAGAAGCAGCAAAGATCCATTCTTTCACTCTGTTTTTTTCCAGTTCCACTGTTCACGTAACAGAACAATTCTGTTAGAAATAAGAATTTTCTTATAAGTCGGTACTGTTACATTAGTATGTGCTGCCTTGATTTGAGCAATAACAGCTGTAAAACATAGTTAGAAAAGCATCAGCTGAAAAACAGTGTTTGGGAACACCCTGTTTGCTCTGTCCCTGGGAATTCCTGGTGTGAGGCAAGACTGCCCCAGAGTGATCAGCAGCATCCATTGTCTAAGGAATGAACCAATGTCTTTAGTGGGCCAGGAATGTAACTTCATTGAGATGAATAATGCATTTTTTAAAAATTAGGTTTTAGAACTCCATTTCTCAATACTGTCCCCAACAATCACACAATTCCAGGCTTTTATGGGACTGTGTGAAGAAGGGCTTGGCTAGAATTAGTGCGGTTATTTTCCTAGCTTGTAGGGAGCAGGACAAGAGGACACAGCCTCAAGGTGGGCCAGGAGAGGTTCAGGTGGGACATCAGAAGGAATTTCTTCGTGGGAACGGTGCTCAGGCATTGGAAGGGGCTGCCCAGGGAGGTGCTGGAGTCCCCATCCCTGGAGCTGTTCACAGCACAACAGAACGTGGCACTCTGTGCTCTGGGCTGGCTGACAAAGTGGGGATGGGTCATAGGTTGTACTCGGTGGTCTTGGAGGTTTTTTCCAACCTGATTGATTCTATAATTCTGTGAAACTGAAAGCTTAGCAAAGGCTTTCACAGGAAAGCTGTCAGTGTGTTTCTCAGGATAACCAGACAGGCTGATTTCCAGAGTTTGGAAATTTTCCACCTTAAAGTATGAAGAAAACTTCCGCTGAGGCTGCATTTTCTACAGATCAACCCCCAAAATACCTTGCAACAAAAACCAGTAAGAAAAATCTTACACTGACCTTAGGGGCAAGTTTGTCTCCAGAAAAATAATTCGAAGAATCAGGAGAGTGGTGTGAAAACTCTTTCCTGGTGAGTCAGCTTGCTTCAGAATGGCCCCTGTAAATTTTGTGTAGAGCAGGGCAGCGTTCAGCAATTCCTTTGGCTACAGCCAGTGTTCTAAAATCTGAGGGATGCTGCAGCCTCTGGTGAAGTGAAAAATGAACTTTTTGGTACCAATTTAACCACACTTCCCGGGCTTCCAGGTACAGTTAGTTATTTGTGTTTATGGCATTTCTAGGTGGATAAGAGGATGTGAATGATATCCAGTCTATATGGTCAGGGCAGTAAAATTCTAATAAGAGTCTTGGGTTTTAGTGCAGGAAATACTGGTTCATCACTACATACAGCTTTCTAAAGCCTGAGTAAAATAGCAGGATAATTCTAATACTTGCTTGGATGTGGTTATGGAGGCTTAAATCAGTGGTTTATGGGATTGTTGTAGCATTGCTTATGGGAAGATAAAATGAGCGATAAATTGTACTGGTAGTGTATTTATGGAGAATGTGGATGGGGATGAATTACTGGCTGTAAATAAATGTAAGGCTTTGAAGCACTGTTTGTAGTATAACTCATGATGCTTTATTCAAAATAGGGAGTTGAGAAAAGATATTATTACTGTGAATAGATATATCTGTGATTGCTGTAGGGATGTTCCCCGGGTGCCTCATGCTGCAGATGATGCCAATTATTGTTCATTATCATGTGTCTTTTACTGTCTTCTGTCTACCCCAAAGAACAACTAAATACTTGAAGTTATCAAGGAAAGAGCAGAATTAATTTGTTTCAATAATGATTAAAACATTAAAAGCTGACCCCAAAAGTAAAAAAAAAAGTGAAGGTACAAACCCTGTGGACAGGGGCATAATTGTGGTTCCCTTTGTGAAAGAAATTGTGCTGTACATTACTACATGAGAACTCATTTCAATCTTGGAAAAATAAGAAAAGTGAATGACATAGAAAAAATTGCCGTGAGAGCAGCTTGCTCAGAGTTACCTAAATATCAAACAGAAGTGTGTACTCCACGGCGCAGAAGGTTTTGGACAAAACTTAAAACAAGACTGATTTTTGTCATGGATTTTAACCTCCCAAGCTACCTCTACTCAAGTCCTCAGAACCACACCCCCAGAAATAAAAAAAAATCCCACTGCAAATGCAGTGTCTCTCAAAATCTCTTTCTCAAAATTCCTTTGAGAAATACGTGGGTGGGTTTTGGTAAGTAACTAGCTAATTATTCACAGGTACAGCAAGTATTGCAATCAGTGCTGGGCAGGACAGATTTGTAGAGGTAAGGATTTAGTGAAAACACAGATTCTGAAGTAATTAGTTTTCTTTTTCTGACCTACTGGTCATAAACAGGTTTTTTAGCAATATTTAACTAGGCAACAGTTAAAAGTGCCAAGTGCCTTTCCTGTATATGTCAGTGAAAATCCCTTCCTGCTGCCCCCGGTGATGAGTATTGGAAGGAGATACAAACTGAGAGAAGGATGGAGTAGGTGGGAAAGATTCATTTCCATAAGAAATGAGGCTAAAAACACATTTTAATGCATCACTAATAGTGATGTATTGGTGAGAGCAAATTTCATGAAAAGCTGTCTCAGGCAGTTAGAGGATAACAGTGTTCTGTAATTGGGCACTGAAAGCAGCCTTGGGATTTTTGCTACAAATACAGGGGAACTGAAAAGATAAGTGAGAGGTCACAGAGTGTTGGTGAAGCTTTTACAAACGGATTTGAAACAGAAATAATACCCATGGACACGTTTAATTACAAGACAGTGTCAGTGCTAATGTTTAATTGCCCGTATTAAAGTTACTGATACTGAGCGTGTTTTCAGGAGGAAGGCAAAGTTTTATAAAGCCTGCTCAACTGATTCAACAGCAAAACACTTGGGAGAATAAAGAGAAGGGATAATACATATCTTGAAAGTGGAGTGTCTAATAGATTGCTTTTACCTGAAGCACTCTGTGAGGGCTCCTCTGGACGTTGCTGTTCCTAGCTTTTGATGCAACTGTTTACAGTTGAAGAACAGAACTTGAACTTACACAGGACTGAAAGCAGAGGAGAAGGCACAGGCTCTACTTGAGTAGCCTGGTGGTTCTGTGTTGCCGACTCCTGCTCTTGTTTTACTGGGAGGGAGGAACTGATTGGCCACAGGTCTGCGGGGGCTTTCCTCCTGCCTCGCTTGGCACAGATTTGTCCGTTTGTCCAGAGGCAGGTGATGGAGCCTGAGCTGTGCTGGGCACCACTGCAGCGAACGTGGGTGAACGTGGACCACGATGGCTGCAGACGGCTCTGCTTTATCTGAGGTGATTGTTCAGTTTGGCCAATAAGATAGAAGGAAAATATTGCTGAGTAGGTGTCAGCTGGGATCCTATTTCCAAAGGGAAATAGAGACTGATTGGTCGCTGAAACCAAGGATATTCCTTGCAGCAGAGTGTTAATTTTCATAAGGAAGGGCAGGAAAATGAAATGTACCAACTTCAGTTTTCCTGACTTAATTTTATAGTTTTACATTAGTAATTATTTAAAGTAACTTCAGTTTTTTCTCAGAAACTGCTTTGAAATTTACAGCATAAGAGTGTCAATAGACTTTCAAATGTCTCATCTTAATTTCTTTTTACAAACCATCTACCCTGCTGGTGTACTGCATGGCAGCAATGCTTCTCTGCCCCTGTCATCTCCAACAGAGTAGGTGCTCGTAGGCAGAAGCCAGTTAGAGAAAATGACTTCTTCCGAGTGCCACTGCCTAAAAGAAAATAACCTTTACTCCTGTTACCACTGGTCATATTTAATGCATGTATTACTGCCGAGAGATTTAAGCACCGTAAAGTGGAAAAGACACCTGTCTGTTCTAAGAGAGGCTTAAGCATAAAATGTTCCAAATCCAGTGACAATGTATAATGCTCTGCACGCTAAATGCAAATGTAGGGAACTTAATTATAGTCAGTCATTTTCTCCTTACAAGTCAAATGTTAATAGTTTTCCTTTTAATTTTTATACTGTTAGGTTTCCTTTAGTATCTAAGATATTAAATATGTATAAATACAGAATTTAAATCAAAGGTTACAACTGTTGCAGGATAATATTGTTAAAATAATAACTATTTTAATAGTTACTATCCTATTCCCCATTTATGTTAAGAACTTTTGTATTACTGTGTTCAGTGGACTTCTGATCTTCTTCTTTAATGTATGCATCTCTCCATAGTTCTGATTCCCCATTGTGCCAAAAGGCTTGGAAAATATTCCATGATTCTGTGGAAAGGCAGTATTTTTTTCTTAGCAAAGCAAGTGTATATTGTGTTAAAATCAAGAACTAAAAGTAAAAACCAGGAGTAATAATGATTTGAAGCGCTGCTTAGTCTGAGAGTTTGAGGAATAATGGTGGTAAAATGAGGATGTCCGAGTCAGAGCTGAGGTAGAGTTTCCCCACTGCCATTTGTGTTAGCAGTGGAAATAATACGGGCTCTGGGTAGTATTTACTAATGTGGGAGTTCTTTCATTAGTGAGATTGAGGGTTTGCAAACAAAGGGAGGAGCTCTCTGTGAGGCTTATTTCAGTAAGACAAGAAATATCCCCCAGAGCACAAGCAAGGAGGTTGGGGGTAATCTTCTAGCTCAGACTGACTGATGTGCAGTAGTTGCACAAAACAGGCAAATGATGTCATCACAGTACATACATATATAAAATCTGCTTGTTTCACTACTGTTTGATGTAAGGAAGATTTTGAATCATTCTGGAGGTATATGCAAAAAGAAGTCTCCAAATAATGCTGAATGCAATTGAGTAGTTTTCTGTTCTGAAAAATCTCAGGTATTTTTTCAGTTTTCTAAACAAGGCCAATATTTTGTAGGTCACTGAAGTGCTCAGTTCCAGAACCCAACATGGGCCGTAGTGTAGCTGCTGAAACTTGGGTATTTATGTTCAATCTTTTTTTCTATTTTATGTGAAAGATAAATTAAGTTATATCTGTACAAGTCATTGCATGCTTAGACTCAGCTGGTCAGGTATATATGTTGTGGTTCCCAGAGTGTACAGCTACTACTAAAAGTCATTAATTTGCTTTGTGCAACTTCCCTACCAGCCCAGGCTCTTGCCTTACTCGTATTTCTTTATTTGGCGTTTAGATTTCTTGTATGTGTATTAGCTAAGAGGAAATGTTGGTAGGAATCCTGGAAGAAGGTCTCAGGTGAGAGTTTCTCTTAAAAACTAACCTTGGTTTTATTTCTCTTCTAAAAATTCGTTTCTCCTTTTCACTGTTGTGAAAAATGAATTCAGTCCATTTGCCTGCCTCATCTCTAGTGGGAAAGTGGGAAAAGTCTGTCCTGGTAGGATTTACCAGTCCTAATTCCATGTCCACAATCCTTTGAACAGTGCTATTTTCTGTTTCTAATATTAGGTATTTAGAAAGAGACATTTGGGATTTTTTTTGTTTGCAGAACTTAGAAGCGTTGTCCCTGCTTGAAACTACTGGAGGGGAAAAAACAGAAATTTATTTCCTAAGGTACAAACTGACTCTCTGAACATGTTATTTTGCTACATTTACATGCCAAACCAATTCTGGATATGATTGTATTATTAAAAACCAGAGGACTTGGAATCCAGAAGGTCTAAGCATTTATTAAGGCCTTGATAAAATTTGTATTTGGGGACTTAAAAATTAATATTTACTTGAATTTGTTAAACACATCTGTATAAGAGAATCAGGATTACAAATGGAGTGATGGAGAACCTTGCTCGTATCGACAGAGATTGTTGTTCTTTGGGAGAAATCATCAACTACTAGTTTTGTCTCTTTAATTGCAAAAACTGCTGAATAATTACTGAAAAATTGCAGAACTCTGTAGCTTTCAGTAAATCATTTCACAATATCTATTCTGAACTGAAAAGAAAAGTAGAAATATAAACAGATTATCTACTGTCTGCACATTATTTGTGTTTGTGGGTCTCTGTTAATGTCAGAGAGATGTATGTTGCTATTAGCAGTCTGACATGGATTGCTTTCAAATGCATTTCCTTTCTCCTGATTCTCATCTCCTGGGCTGAGCACTGACAGAATTACTGCTCTTTCTCCTTGAAAAAAGGAACCTGAAAGCTCCTTCTTTTACAGCCTTGTGTTTTGGACCAACGATGTTATTTCCATGCATTTCAACTTGATTTAAACTGCAATTTTTAAATTTTTTTTCGTTTTGTATTTCACTTTTTTCTTTTAAATATAAAACGTTACTTGTGTGTTTGATGCATATAATTTCTTTAAGACTTTCTGTGTTGGACTTGGAGATAGTGATTTTTCTAAATTTAGAGTTGAAATACAGTGTATTGTACGTACTATTGTCTTTTAATTGTAGGGAGTGCTGAGCAATTTTTAGTCCTTAGAAAATTTAGTTCTTATTCTTCAGTTGTGACCAATTATCCAATACAATTCCTTGTGGGAGTGGGTTGGGGTGGATGTGGCACAGAGAGTGGTGACATGCAATATCCTTCTTGAGGAGTGTGTATTGTACTTCTAAAATACCTGCTGACAATAGCTGCCAAAATTAGGCAGAAAATGGAGCGTAAAGGAGATATTTGAAGCAACAACTCAAAACCTTGCCGCAGATTTGTACGTGAGCATCAGTTAAAATCTGAACATGGTGGACACCATCATGCCTATTCTCTTTCCCCACTTTTAAGATTCTTTCTGCTCTTTCTGGTTTTTATTTCATATCACGAGGGCAGTCTAGCAGTATTAAGAAGATGACACGAGCTCAGAGATTTGGGGCGCCCCCCAAGGCAGCACAGATGGATGCAGCGCTGATGAGGCGTCACACTTCACTGTGGGGCAAAGGCAACTTCCCCTCGCTTTTGGTTAAGAGTTTAAGCATGGTTTACTGTCAGTTCTGTTTCCCATAAAATCAAGGTGTAGTTTCCCATTGGGACATGGGTAGGAATGTCTCAAACCAGCATGGCTGAGGAATGGCAGAGCTCTGGCTCCTCTCTGGTGCCTCGCTGAGTTTATTCTTACCCTTCACACCTGCAAGTCAGGTTCGGTTTTTCAGTATGGAATGAAAAGTGTAGTTGTTTAAATGTTGTGTTGGATACTAAAAGCAGCACCAAAAAATGAGAAAAAGCCTTTAAAATGTAATTGTACCTAGCAGTGAACTCCTAAGAGCTGTTCAGCTCATGTCATGAGCCTTTAATTACAGAAGTTAAAAGAGTGGTACTTGTGATTTTCCAGATGATTGAAGGCATTCAGAGCTTTTCAAGTCCATGCCATTTCTCAACTCCCCTCCCACCTCTATTTGTTCATTCTCCTTTGGTCGCCTCAGTGTGTGAGTCAGGGAGAGATGAAAAGAAATAATTATCAAAGCAGAAGAACATAGAATGAAGGAATTAGGTATTTTTAAAAAATATTGTCAGGATTTGAGCTATACTTAGCATTCCTTTAGTTTTCCAGAACAATGAAGGGTTGCATTATATTTTGAGTTAGCACATATGTGCAAGTTACACAATGCTAAGAATATTCCTAAAAAGCATTTTTTGCTCCAGCTCAAAACGTGTAAAAGAAGCCTTTCAAATCAAACAGCATGAATTTTTTATGTTTTGGGATCTTTGCTCCTTCTTTCTGTTCTTCACCTTTTAAACTTGTGTTAATAGACTATCTACCAAGATTTGGATTTATTAAAAACAGTTTTTCATGGTAATAGATTTCGCTTTTTCTCCCTCCTTTGTCCATCCTTTGACCCCCATCTTGTGATGATAGTCTGCTTTCTTTGAATGCTTGAGAAAGAGCTGAATGTTGGAGAGAGATGCCTTTGAACACTCACTGGGAAGGATATGGAAGAATTGCATTACATTTTCTTCTTGGTTTAAGAAAGATTTAAATAGACATTTCTCATGCCTGAAGATCCCAGCCTTGAGGCAGACAGCAGATGTGAGATGGGTGTGCTCTGCCATCAGGCATTAAAAATTGTAAGGGTTGTTTGGCCAGAAAAAAACCCATCTTGAACATGAGTCCAAATCCTTGTTAGGACCTTGCCCAGAAAAGGAAATATTTGGGAAACCTTTTGGCACTAGTTCCAATTCATAGTGCTGCTTGTGTGTGTTAGTGCGTGCCAGTTCACTCATTTTTCCCCCTGCATCCCTACTTTTGACGTGTTAGATGTGGCCTCTGTGTTGGTTCCTGCTGGGCTGTGCCCCCTTACACTGTCAGGGAATAACTTCTCCTTTCTTTCCCTGGGCTGCTCTTGGGCCTTCTCTCAGCATCCAGGTGTACAGTTTCCCTCTCTGTAGAACAGACTCCCGGAATCATTTCGAGTGGAAGGCAGGCCTCCGGGGTCAGCAGGTCCAGCCTGTGACTGATCCCCACCTTGTGGGTGCCCAGAGCAGCCAGTGCCATGTCCAGCCCTTCCCTGAACAGCTCCAGGGATGGGGGCTCCACCACCTCCCTGGGCAGCCCCTGCCACGGCCTGAGCATCCTCGCTGGGAAGAAATTCTTCCTGATGTCCCACCTGAACCTCCCCTGGCTGGGTTAAGGCCATTTCCTCTGCTCCTGTCGCTGGTTCCCTGGAAGAAGAGCCCAAGGCCCCGCTGGCCACAAGCTCCTGTCAGGGAACTGTGGAGAGCAAATGTCCCCACTGAGCCGCTTCTTCTCCAGGTTAAACAACCCCTGCTGACTCAGCTCAGCGCTGCTTTGTGGCTTTGTGGCTTTTTTCCTCTCAGTTTCTCTCGGCAGTTCAGTGTTGAAGGTGGCTTCAGTGCTGGACACCTTTTATCCAGGGCTTCCAGAAAGACTCATCTGTCTAACTCAGAATATAGATTTATCCAAGGTAAAGAAGCTTGCTTACAAAAGTGATGATAAGTAAAACTGAAAGCTTTTAATATCAGTCATTATGATCTAATAAAAGGATTTAATAACCTTCCATTGCTTTTTGGCAAATATTACTATTTACGGGCAGATAATAACTCTGAAAGTGGGGATGATTTAAAAAAAAATAAAAGGATGTTTTCATTGTTTGTTTTCTCAAGGGATGTATAAAAATGATACCGCATAAGAAATGCTATAACTACATATAATGTCAATTTGTGTTTCACTATTATGAATTGTTTATCTACCACATAATAGCAAATCTTCTAATGACCACTCATCTCTGCTACTGAAATACGAAATCATTTCAGTGTATCCTTTGGTTTTCTTTTGTAATTTGTGGGTGTTCAACTGACAAGTTAAACCTCAAGTTGAGTCTGGAAGTTGCTGTTTTCCAATTGATTGGTGTATAAATATCCCATGGTACTTTCTGCACAAATGTATTAAGGTTTATTTAGGACAGACCTGTATAAGTAGAGAAGAACAAAATCTGTATGAAGTTAATGGAATTACAGAATCAGTGGTAGGGTTTAAAAATAGCTTGTCTCAGTTGGCATTTGATAAAGGTAATTAAAGTGTGAAGAATAATGATAAATCCCTTTTCTACTGCTCTCCTGTAGTGCTTCAGGCTTAGTATTTTACAAGCAAAACACTGGTTTCTGGCCTGGAAACCTCACTGTGATGGAAACTTCCTGTCTGATGCAAAAATGGGGGAAAAAAAAAGTTAATCTCCTCTAAATACGGACATTATCAAAGAAGTATGCTATTTCCAGAGGTATTGGTTTGTGAGCTTGGAGTGTTCTACCCATTCCTGGCAGTGCTGCAGTTTTGGAAGGCATAGTGTCCAGAGGGAGCCAATGTGCTCATAAAATGTGACCTCTTATTAACTGCTCAGGTTTTCAGTGGTAGTGGCAAATACACACCGAGGGCATGGGGAAGGGAAGGGAAGGCAAGGGAAGGGAAGGCAAGGCAAGGCAAGGCAAGGCAAGGCAAGGCAAGGCAAGGGAAGGGAAGGGAAGGGAAGGGCAAGGTTTTGTACCCACATGTACAAAAACCTGATGATGGGCTAATATGGAAGTGAGGCAAACGCAGTTACCCAGTGACAGGACAAAAGGCAGTGCTCAGAGACTGAAATACAGAATATTCAGTTAAATGCTCAGAAAAAGCTTGTTACTGTGAGCATTGTGGAATAAGGGAACGGGCAGCTGAATCTCCATCAAACGCTGACTGGATGTGGTCCTGAGCAGCTGTTGTGAGCAGAGCTTGGACTGGCCAATCTTCAGAGGTCCCTCCCAACCTCAACACCTCTGTGATTCTGTTCTAGTCAAAGAACTCTAAAATTGCAGATGAATTTGGCTGCTTATTTCTGTACTGGTAAGAGGTTTTTTAGCTAGTTGACTATGCCTCCAGTTTTCCATGCCTTACTATTTCTCTGTGCTTAGAAAAAAACTCATCTGTGCTTGTTTTACTTACTCAGGCAGGTGAATCTGTCTTTTCAGGGATGAGATGAAAGTTAAACAAAGGATTCGTTTTATCCAATTTGGCAGTCTGAACATATAATTGAAACAAAATCGTTGATAGACTCACTTATGAGAAACTTCAGTTCTGCTGGCTGCCTAGAGAACAGTCATGTTCCTATTTCACTGGCTCCACTGCTGGGGCGAATTCCCATGTGAAGCAAAAGTGGATATTTAAAGTGCCAAGAGTGCTCAAGTTAACAGTACGTGGGTTAGAGTACATTAGAGATTACCTTGTCAGAAAGATTACTTTCTAAAAAATATATGCGAATATTTGTTACCTCCTACTGACTTGCTCTGTAGGTACTAAAGTGCCTTCTTTAGGTACCTCACTACTGACAAATCTTTGTGTGCAGGCAGGCCTGGTATATGCTCACTCAATGTGGGAAAGCTGTGGAACATCCTGGCTGCTATCAGGGGAAAAAATCCCAATCCGTGGCTGTCATCCTCCTGAAGCAGTGCCTGTGGTGAGGCCCTGGCACCGCCTGCCCGGGGAAGCTATGGCTGGTGCATCCCTGGAAGTGTTCAAGGCCGGGCTGGCTGGGGCTTGGAACACCTTGCTCCAGTGGAAGGTGTCCCTGCCCATGGCAGGGGGTTGGATAAAGGTGATGTTCAGCATCCCTTCCAACCCAAACCATTCTGTGATTCTACAAACTGGAGACCTGCGCTGGAACATGTTCTCAGCCCACACAGCAGGTGACTTTTTTTAGTTAGTCAAGTCAGTGGCATGATTCCCAAGTGGAATCTTCATTTACCAGTTTCTTCTCTACTCCAAGTGTTCTTGAAGAACTAAAGTCTTTATGGCAGAGGTCTTAAATAGATGCAGGGACAGGACGAGCATCTTTGTGTGCCTGCAGGGTCCATGCAGGAGGCACAGCCGAAGCTGGGGAAGGGCTGTCTGGAGGACATGCAGTGCGGCCTTTCCCTGGGAGCAGGACTGTTGGCTGTCACTAAATCAAGGCTAGGAACACCTGACAGACATCTCTGAATCCACTCTGGATAACGTGCTGGTGCCCTGGCTTCCCAGTGTCCCGTCACTGCACAGCGTGAATGTACTTGTGCAGATGAATCTCAGAGGAAAATAGCCTGGGACAAATGAGATTCTGTTATTCTCACATCTCCTTCATGAGGGTGAGTGGCAGTTGTGTTAGTGTGACCATGCTCACGAAGCTGTTGGTGTGAGCAGTGTGTGTGCTGGCAATTCACTGGGCTTTAAAACTGAGTGCAGATGGGTCTGAAACTCCAACTCCCATTCTGCACCTGTTAGATTTTATAGGTAGAGGAAATAAGTGCTTTTTTTAGAATTTGACAGACCCCCAAAAGCTGGAAGACTGCAGGCAAAATTGAGCCTAAAATGCATCGTCATAAAATGATGCAATTAACATGATCTTTCAGGAAAACATTAGGAACTATTGCTTGATTTGGTGGCAGAACACGAAGAGTAGGTTTGAGCACTGCTGGGGACATTTATGTAGAGGCTATAAAGTTGCCCATTTATTCAGAGATGCTGCTATGATAAACAAAAGGTTATCACTTGGTGTTATTTTTTTCTAACTGAAAAGGCTTTGGGCAGTCATGTTTATGTCAAACCAGTTTCTGTATCAAAACAATATAAAATGGAAATTTCCTGTACTAAGAAAATACCAGTGTACCAATACAAATAAGCCATGTCCTAGTTGCAGAAAAGAAGTGCTTGGCTTGAATGACTCGGAGATTGTCTCAGTACAGAACATAGAGAATCAGGGGAGGATGTTTCACTCTTGATGGACTGCAGTTGCCTTGCACTTTGGCCTTCTCTTTGTCCGCTTCAACCAGGCAGTCCTGGCCTTTTCTTGTGTCACAGGCTTCAGCCTTCAGCCATCCTGGTGGATCTCTGCTGCTCCCTCTCCGCTTTGGAGTTACAAGAGATGAAACAGATGGACTTGACCCAGGGCATGCAGTGTTCCATGTGCAGTACCACAGGTGCTGAGCACAGAATTACCCATCGTCTGCAGTATGGGATGAAGAGAGGAGCAAGCAGAGAAACAAGATCGATGTTTAAAGCATCAAGAATATTGGGGAAGCCAATGTACTCAGAACCACACAATTTAAAAAAATTAAGCAATGTGTGCTTTTCCTGAATCACTTCATTGCAACTCTACAAGGTTAGATATAGAAATATAAGAAAGACATTGCTGAATTTTAATATAATTTCTGAATAATTATGTCAAAATCTTTATGTAGGTATCACTTCTATTTATGAACAGTGTGGCCGTAACAGAGGAGTAGCAGTTCTGCCTCTGGTCACAGTGAGAACAGAATCAAGCCCCAAAGTATTTAATCGGGGATAAAAAAGAGATCAGCTATCACAGAACCATGGAATGGTTTGGGTTGGAAAGGACCTTGAAACTCCTCTGGTTCCAACCCCCTCCCATGGGCAGGGACATCTTCCACTAGACCAGTTTGTCCAACGTGGCCTTGAACACTTCCAGTACAGTGGGTTGGTTTTTTTTACCCAAATTAGCAATGTTATTTGGCAGTGCCAGACAATAATTCTGTAGTCAGCTTCAGCGCAGTGTATTTCACCAGTGAGATCGGGTGTTTCTCAGCCATGGAGGCCACACATGCCCAGAGGGTTCCCATTGTTCCATGAGATAGGCATTACATACATGGAGAATGTGGAACCACAGACATGCCAACAGCAACAGGCGGGTTGCTTCTGAAATTCCAAGCTGTCTGGATTACTCTGGGAGGGCTGAGATGCTCTCCTGTCATCTTTTGTCTTGCAGTAACAGGGTCTGCCCCAGTGTCCGTGCTGCTGTGGGGATGGTGGACGGAGCAAAGGGCAGGAGAGGGCAAACACTGGTCTCTCAACTCGCTCCGGTTTCCTGGTGCTGACTCACTCAGAACATTAGATTTGGCTCCCCAGCTGGATTATTTTTGGCTACTGCAGTTGATATTTGAGGTTTATTTTTACCTGTTACTTATTTCTATGAAACTGAAAGCAAGGATGGTGTCACTGTGAGGAACAGTGGCTGAGCTCTCCTGTAAGAGAAGCACCTGCCCACGCCGTACACTGTATTATTAATTACACTTTTACAGATTCTCTGAGCATCCCTCCTGTTCCTTTACAGTGATGATTACCAAAGCAGCAGTTAATTACAGCGGTCCCACCTTTGCTCCTCGCCTCGCTGTCTGTGCCTGGCAGTGCGGTGCTGCCGGCCTGGCAGAGCGCGCCAGGCGCCGGCGGCGCACGGACGGCGCGGGACGGGCTGGCAGATGGCAGCAGCACCATTTATAGCTCCAGCCGGGCTGCCCAAACAGTCTGCCAGCCTTGGTTTTAGCTACTGGGCCACCAGGAAGGCAATTTCAGATCTGGGGGGGAAAAGAAAAGGAACTCGGGATTTGCATTCCTCAGAAGATACCCTGGAAACGCCCAAGGCTCGTTTAATATCGATTCCTGCATTTTCTATCCAGTGGAAGCTATTTTTTCCTCATAATCTCTGCCCTGTCTCCACTGGTTGCCCCGAAATGTTCCAAATTCAGCCTGCCTCCAGCTTTGTAGCCTTGGCCCTGGCGGAGCTGGAAGAATTTATTGTGCTGTGGAAGTTGTGCTGCCATGGCAACTCAGGCACACGGAATTTTAATTGCGAGGCACAATATATATTTATGAAGATAATTAATGAAAATGCTAACGAGCTGTTTTTTATTACATTAGCAGTATCTTTTGTAATGTGCTTTTCACTCGTTTGCACAACAGTTAAGTGAGGCAGGGAGGGTTAAAAATCACTAATTTTACTGTTTCCATCATGAAGTTTGGGAGGTTTTTGGTTTTATTTTTTATTTAAAATCAGATCAGGTGAAACATGGTGTTTTTCAGTGTTTAACCTATGTGTGTATGGTTGATTTGGGATTTGATGGCACACTTATGAAAAGCTGTAAGAGGTATTTCATAGAACATTTTCACACCAAAGCAGTAGGACTTGTGCAGTTGGATGCCTGCAGTCCTGCAGATCCAGGTGCCTGGCTGATAAAAATCCTGTGAGGAGGAAGAATAAGGAGAGCTGCCCTGAAGTTTTGTATTATCCCAGGGAACTTCCCTTACCTTCCAGCTACTCCTGCCTTTTTCAGCGCTGTGCCGGTGTTTGCCAGGGGCCAAACTGGGCGCTGGTGCCGTTGTGCCAGAGCCTCCCTGAGCTTCCCTCGGTGCCTGGAGCAGCACAGCCGTGATTCCATGGAATAACATGGAACTGCAGACACAGGCTTGTCAATAACTCAAAATGGAGGCGTAATGCACTGTGCCTCAGCTGTGCTGGAGGTGAATTTTCTTGCTTCATCAATTAAAGCCTATTGTATTGTTTTGTTACTGATTTTTTTTTTTTTACTGTAAGTCATGCATTAATTCTGTCTTCTTTTGGGTAGTAGTATTTGTTAGGAAATATTCTAGATGTTCTAGATTTTTTATTTTGAAAGGAATTAAAGACAACCCAATAAAAATATAGATTTTTTTCATTTTGAATTGTATGCAATACTGACACAGTGATCTAGATGGGGTACATCTGTTTAGCTATTCCAGGTTTTCCTCATTTCTCTCTGACCCTCAAGCATGAAGACTTTAATTCTGTAGCTGCCAGCAAAGTGAAATGTCATCTAAGTCATTACCATAATTTTTCCCATGTATGTGCATTATATGAATTTAAATGCTAATGAGGTTATATTTTTAAGTGTGTTGCCTTGTAAAATTTCTTTTAAAAGTAAAAAAACTGAACAAGACTTCTTCATCTAAAGATGAATGATATGATACCAATTGATCTTTATATTGGGGCAGGAAAGTTACCTACAATTCAGTTCAATTATATCTCTATATTTCATCATTTGCTATGAACTTTCTCAGGTGTTCACAAAATACTGTCTCTGTTATAATACGCGGCACATTTATTGTGCTGTCTAAATGATTTTATTGCTGTGTGATAGCTTTAAAATGGATGGGAAAACAAAAATACATTCTGCTCATTAAAGAGTTGTGTATCAAGTTCAACTTCATTAGTTTTGATTAGGACTGAGTTGGTGCCATCTGTGCTGTCAGCGTTGTTTCACAGAAAAGATGAGAGATTGGAAATCCAATTCTCTGCTCAGTGTATTGCCCTCTTACTGGTGTGGTTTTGTACAAAATTAACTTGGCTGGACTCCATTCCTTTGTAGCTGAGGTTTTTATTTTTGGCTTTAGTTACCTGGCAGAGGAGTCTTTGGCCAAGTTTTGATCTTCTGTGCCCCACTGGTTACCACATAAATTATTTTTTTTTAAAAGCTTCAAGAGTGTTGGTTTCAAAGCATTTTCAAGATCAAGAAATACCACAGTATGTTACCGCTGCATTTAGAAATACATTAGAAATACTGTCTATGATAATACTGAAATACATTAAAAACTAGTTAAGAGAGGAAAATAAAATAGGATTGGCTGCTAGAGATGCAGGTAACTTTCCTGAGTGGACAGCTAACCAGTATTACAGGGCATACATGAATGTAGGAGGCACTGAAATCTCCCGGAGATGTTAATGAGCTCCAATCAAGCAAACCCGGTCTCTTTGTTGATAACAGATGTCCATTCCTGCACTGCCTCAGCAGACAGAATTCTTCACAGAGGCATACTTATAGACGTGTACACATATTTAAATGGCAGAAGGAGGCCCAGCAGGTGCCCAGGTAATTTGGGAGATTCTGTGTCGCAGCTGCTGAGGAATCGTGCCAGCTCCTGCCTGAGCTCTTGCTTTGGGAATGCAGCTCCTGTGCCTGGTCCTTTCCAGTGCTTCCAGAGGATCTTTAAACTTTCTCCTCCATGAAAGATGGAGTGGCGCAGAGCTGCTGCTTCTGCTAAAGCTGGGAGGGAGTTCGCGGAGAGCTGCGGCCGCTCTCACTGCGGTGGCTGCACTCCTGCCCTGCTGACCCTTCCCAGCTCCTCTGCTCCTCCTCTGCTCCCTGTGAGCAGCCGGGAGAGCCAGCGGGGAGCTGCCCTGGATGGAAATTAATGATACATTTTCCTCTGGGGCAGCTGTGGCCTAGATCAGCTCAGTCTGTGATCAGATAAGTGCTGGTGCTGGCTTGGGGGGGTCGGAGGGGCACAAGCCATGGTTGCTGCCATGCCATGAGCTTGGTACGGTGCTGGATACAGGATTTCAGAAGGGGATGGCTAATCAAGGCAGAGCTTAATTTTCCCTTTGACTCCGAGTGATGCTCAGTGTGTTTAATCCCCTTAATTTCCAAGAGGATTATTGTTTGTTTTAGGGTTAAATTGCCATCATTTGGCCTCACAGGATTAGTTCTGTGTGAAACATTTCAGAAGGCTCTGCAACCCTCGTGGATTGACTGCTCCTGTCGAGACAGGAGGCTGCCCAAGCTGACAGCCAGGACAGGCACCTAAAATTGCCTTTGCCTGATCTCCGGAAAGGTGAAATGTTCTCATGAGTGCTGGTGCATTTTGGTGAGAAAGGGCATGACTCAGTTTTGGCCGTTCAGAAATGCTGGGCAGAGTACTTATACAGGTTGGAGTAAAGCTGTTGACTTTAGGATTTGTGAGTGGCTGTGCAGGTTGGAGCTGCACGCTTTTCCATAATGGCAGCTTCATCCTTAGAAATTAAAAGATTACTTTCATGTTACAGACACTCCTTGAGGTCTTGAAAAATTCCAGAAAAAGTAACAGCAGAACCCGGGCAGTATCTTTAGTGATTTGAGTCATCCCTTGGTGCTTTTCTCTAAAAAACCCCTAAACTGTGGATTTTAGACAGCTCCTGGATGCAATTTTATTTTGACTAGCTGGAATAAATCCCTTTCTTGGCTTTTTCCTTTCTCTTTGAGGCGATGTGTGGGAACCCCTGAGCAGCTTCACATGTTGCCAGCACTCAGGCTGTAATTGCAGCACAGTTAGAGCTTCTCTTCTCCTCTCTCTGGGAGACAGCTGGAAAATAAGAATTAAGCTTAACGAAGCGTGAAGAACCATTGGCCTACAAATTAACAGTTAAATACTTAAGGGTTTGGGCTGTTGGTTTGAGGGTTTGTTTTTTTCTTCAAACTTCCTGAAATTCAGGTTTGCTCTCTCAAAACTCTGCAGCATTATTGGCTATTCCTCGGTTATCCACTGGAAAACAGGTGTGAAAAATACATCTGATTTGCACCTGCAGTGACGGTAATGCACTTTGATCTGTATTTAAGGTGTGTTCAATGTAATACTTTTGTGTCAATCATCATTTTCATATTACTTCATGAAGACAGACTTCCGGCAGCGTTGAACACCTGGTTTGCTGCCTCACCCTGTGGTGGTCAGTGTCAGTGATGATGTAGGTTATTCTAACCCACATTAGTGGAGTTTGTGAGCGTTTCTTCCATATTTTTCTTCCTAATTCTTGCCCAGAGGCTTCCCAGCACTGTTTGTTTCTGTCTTGCAAGGTTCCTCCTATCATCCTGTCAGTTATTGATGAGGTCTGCTCTCGGAGCATTTGTTTGTTATGGATAATTTTAAAGACAAATAAAAGAGCCCTCTGCAAATTTCTTTATTTCCCTTTTGCAGTGCGGTGTATTGCTTTCGTGGACAGGGAGAAGCAATCCAAAGCAAAAACTACTTTGTTTGAAGTTTTATGCATTATATATATATTTTTTTCTGTGAAGCTACAGTATGTGACATGTTTTGGATGATGTTACAATTACAGGAATTACGTGATTTGCAAATGGAATAACAAACGCTTTTAAGGTAGTAATTTAGGTATTAGTATTTTGGTTGTATGTGTTAAAGGACATACAAGCAGAAGATCAGATGGATTGTTTAATTATATGATGGGCCTGAGAATTAGAGACAGTTGGTGCTGTGAGTTTTAACTCTTCACAGCCCAACCTCAAATGTGCTTCATGGAGGGAGCGATTATCAGGTGGGAAATAGGCAGAGTTAATGTCTCCTGCATGGTGAAACTGCACTTCTTGTGTGTGTTATCAGAGGAAAGGTGGGGGCTCCATCTGCTCTGGACTGAGTTTTAAGTCATGTTTCAGGTGAAATTGGGAATTCTTATCTTTCTCCCAACCACTTAGATTTGTGATAAGCTCTTCAAACACTAGAGTATATGAGGTAATACAAGGCAACTTAAAATGTATAAAACATAAGGCAACTTAAAGATTACAATCACTGTATTTTGGATCTGATAAATTCCTGGAGTTTTAAACCTGGAACCTTACCTCCTCCGCTTTTTTCTGGTTTTTCTGATTTTCTTATCACTTTACTATCCCATTTTTCGATATGCAGCTGACACTGCTGCTCAGATTGGGCAGAACTTTCAAGTCATTTTTCTACCCCTTGCTTTGAAACAGCAAATATAGCTTCAGGAAGACTACAGAGATAATTTTAAAATCTGTCTTGAGACTGAACTTCAATATTTTTTCTTTTTTCCCATCACACAAAGCAAGGCTGAACTAAAAATAACAGGCTGTGAACTTTAATATTGTTAACTGCTGATTGAACCACTGTGGCACTGCATTGGGGGATTTAATGGGGTTAAAAAAATTCAGATACAAGTTTTTTCAATACAAAACTAGAATTGTCTGTTAAATTATTAGCTCCCTACCTTACACTGAGACATACATAGTAATTTATTTATTTAAATTTTCGTTACGAATGGAATATCCTTGTTTCATGTTAGATTTGTAAGAAATTGAGCATCAAGTCAAATACTTTGGGAATCTGTGGTGATAAAATATTTTCTGATTAAAAGAAAACTTGGGTAAATGAGCGCTGTCATGTAGGAGAGCAGAAGGATGAGACATTCCAGGTGTTTCTTGGACACACATTTTGTTGGTTTTCCTGTACACAGAAACCTGTGTTTATGCTCACTGATTCATTGCAGAAAAAGCTGCAGGTACTCTATGGAAAACTTCATAGCATTTTGTGTTTAGACTCGGATCTGGTTTTATCTAGTTCCGATGTTTTCCATATTTTATATTCTATCTCAGTAAGACATTTATATAATGGAACATTAATCTTTTCCCTCTGCTTAGTCTCTCTGTGAAAAGCTGTAACCTACTTTCTGTAACAGTAAATTTATTTTTCTTTCTTGGTCCTCAGAAGGTGAAACTGCTTGTTGAGACTCAATGCTGCTAATGCCCTGATCAACATTTGTTCTGTCTGTTCCTGCAAAAACCAGACTCATTATCTTAATAAAGTCATTTAGATGGATCCTTAGACTAGGCACACCTGCCTTTTGGATCATAGTTATAAAACAATTCGGGGAAGTTCACAATGCCAAAATGCACATTAAAGCTGTTCCCCGTAATGCTGTCCCGTAGTAATTAGCATACCCCAAAAGAAAAAGTGCTCATTTTGTCTCATTTTTTTCATAAGCAGGGGTCTGTTTGTGACCCACTAAGTTGGTAGAAATGTCCTTCTGACTGTGCTCTGTGCGTGTATGGGCTGTGTGCCCTCAGAGGGTTTGCTGTGGTTTGAAAATCTCTGTGTTCTGCTGAGTGTATCACACAGGAATTGGAATATGAAGGGAATGAGTGGGTGTGCATTGTGTCTTGGAAGTTCTAGAATAAAATGAAATCAAGTGGTTTGGTTGGGAGGGACCTCCAACAGTCACCCAGTCCAACTAAATACTCCAGGGCTGACCAGAAGTTCAGGCACGTTAACAAGAGTGTTGTTCAAATGCCCTTCATACCCTGGAAAGCATTGGATACATCCTGTGTGAGGCAGTGAAATGAGCTGTCAGTCGCAATGGGTTCTGCAGCTTTATCATCCTTCTGCTCCAAGTATCAGCTTTTGTTACAGTGATGTAGTGGGATAGCTGTGTTGGAGTCCTTATGAGGACTTAATACGATTTTTATGGGTTTTAATTTTTTTTTTTCGCTGTATCTTACACATGAACTAAAGTTTCAGCAACTGCCAGCAGCACATGCAGCCCGTATCAAATAGGAGACCCCTTGAGTGAGGAGAGCTCTCTCCTTCCACTGAACGGAGCTCCTTGGCAGGTTTTTCCTCCTGATCTGAAGTGAAGGCATTTCAAGATGAGTTTTGGCCCCCCTACCACAGTGTATGGCAGGAGAGTCCCAATTTCACAGATGTGGTACATGGGATTGTTTGTATCTTAATTTAGATGCACATCATATTTTAAGGAAAGGGTTTCAGCTCTCCTGCTTGTTGGTACATTTTTTTTTTTTAAATTAACTTGCTTGCCTCTGTCAGCAATAACTTTTGTAAAGTAGTTTTGTCCTTACTTTGCCATTGGGAACAGAATGTATTTGAGTATCTTGTGATGTTCTTTGGGACTTCCTTCGGCCATGCTATGTGCTTCTTGAAAATAGTGATGTGCACACTCTTACAAACCTATCCTAGAATAACCTGATTTGGAAGAGACCAACAAGGATCATCAGCTCAGCCCTAATCCCCAAGCTCTAGTTGGTGCCTTGCACTACAAGGGGTGTCATGCCACTGACTGACCACAGTGTATGGCAGTCAGTTTTAAATCGGCACTAGATAATAAATGAGAACACAATAAATTGCTTTTTATGTTCTCACTTGAGCTTTTCATATTTAATGTTCTAAACCCTGTGTGGTTCTCATTTTTGTAAGACCCAAAGTTAATATAGTCTGTTAGTCTGTAAATGCATGGATACTGAAAGGCTACTCACTTTTCCAGAAAGAGCAGCCTCTGAAAATACAAAAAAAATTAAAAATAGGAAATATATTTATATTTATAACATATATATGTAATATAAAATGGAAAAATTAAAAAATAAATATATATGTGACTCAAAAATACTGCCTACATGGAAACGTGGTTGTTAAGTATAAATGGATGTATAAATGAATGTGATGTTACAGAAATGTGGATTCAGAGATAGTAGAAAGCTGTCTTTATTTGTCATTTTCCCTGGTACGCATTTATACACTTTTAAATGGTTCCTCCAATTCATATTTCCTTCACTTTGTGAGGTAACAGCGGTCCATGGTGGTAAAAATGGCAAAAAAGCCATGGAAGCCCTGTAAGGGAAACGTGAGGGAGTGAAGGTACACAGGTAAGGAATTATGTGCTGGAACCAAGTGAGATCTTAGAGTCAATTAGGAAGCACGGTGGGGAAGTGTAATGCAAATGCAGCAAAGCTTGTTAGAAAGAGTGATGGAAACGTGACCCAGTGTTGGTTACCTGTATTCCTTTCTGGGATACCTGTAAGTGGCCAGATCAGAGAGAATTGCAGTGCACACAAGGCTTTCTTCTGGAGTTCTTTTTAGCTCTCATAATTCATTACAATAAGTAAGCAGCAGTGTCTGAGGGTCAATAACCACTTAAATAAGTACAAAGATAAGCAACTTTAAGTTTATATTTTGATCTCCATCAGCTGCTTATCGTAGCATTTGAAGAATTCTTGAACCAGTAGGATTGCTTTAATAGTCCAGTCTATGTAATACTCAAAAAGTAAAAGCCTTTTTACCTCTCTAGCTGCAGCTAGATTTTGTAAAGTTCTGTAGCTTGCATACTGCAAAACCAAAACTGATTTTCATGGATTTAAATGAAGATAGTTGATTTATTTCTTTTATGAATCAATAGGAACTAAATACATCTTGTACTTCCTTCATCACCCATCCTTTATTTTGTTTTATTTCTTCTTGGCCCTCTCCATTTCACCACCTCTTCTTGTCTTCATTTGTATCCCTTTCTTTTTAATTCTGTTTCCCTCTCTCCTACCTTAGATTTTTCTCTGTCCTGTATTTCAGTCCCTGCTTGGTGCTCCTTGCCCACTGACTCCTTGACGCAGTGAGAGTCCAACAGAACTTTTTCCCCCTTTGCTGTTGACCATTTGTGAAGCACTTGAGGTGATTTAAGCACAGATTAGATCCTCTCTTTCACTTCAGGCAAATACACATGGTATACAGTAACAAAATTTCATGAGAAGTATTTTGTCTAGAAATCCAGAAGGGGAAAAAAGAGGATGAGGAGAAATGCAGTCAAGGTTTCACGAGTCAACAACTCAACTCCTCACTGTCACCTTGTCTCTGTAGCTTCCCTGGCTCTCTCTTGGTTTATGAGGAGTCATTAATGCTGGCAGCTTGGAGGAGCCTCAGGAGGTGCAGGTTTCTCTCCAGCCAGCCCTGCTGAGCCACGTGGGAGGTCCCCTTTGTGCCTTTCCAGTTTCCTGCCATTCCTGATAACAGGATGCCCTTTCTGTTACTGCTCCTGCCTTCTGCCAGTCACATCCTGGATGTTCCTGCAGGTGAGAAGGGTATGGTGATGTGGAAGTTGCTAAGTCAGCTTAATTTCTTGGAGATTTTTTCCATGTGAGTTTTGGAAGACTTTGCAGCACAACCTGGTGCGTGAGATTTAACTGGTGGTGGATACAACCTTATTTAACAAATGGGGAAGGGATATTCTTTCTGCTAAATGTCATGACCTAGAAATACAGTAAACAAAACCCCCAAATCATAGAATTGCATTTAATTGATGGTGACCCTTGAAAAGTATCATAGAAAAATACACTTCAGTCAAGCTGTGGGGCTTTTCTTGGGTGCTAAACTCAATAAGCAAGTAAAGTAAATTTAGCTTTACTTAAGAGATCCATGGTTGCTGGCTTTTAATGCAGCCTTTAACATCCTGAGTTACATAAATGAGCCATATTACGACTGCAAATGCATGGAAGCTGTTTGTAGAATTAAAACCAAGCGCTGTCTCATTATAATTTTTCAGAAGTATCCTTTACATGAAGGGATTAGTGTTTCTTTGTGGTTTGTTTTCATTTTCTTGTTGCAACTTTGCTTTACTCTTCCTTGCCTGGAAGGGTTTGTACTGAAATGAGTTAATTGCATCTTATGATGATGAAAGCAGTTGGGTTCATATGTTTCATGGTTATTCCTTGTTTCTTATGGGATGGGAAATTATCAATTTTCCCTTTTGTATTGCTCATTGGCAGAAATGTCAGAGGTGCCAAGGAGACAGTGTTGGTTCACTTTGAATTAGCATATTGAAACAGATTCACTTTTTTTTGTCATTGAGAGAGTTTACACAGACATCACCAGAAATTTTGTTCATGTCTTATTTTGAAAATCAAGGGAATCGGTAAGAGATTATTTTGAAGTAACAGGATTATGTGTAAATGAAGATAACCTCCCCATTATAGTCAGAATAATTGGAATAACTAAACTTAATCATTAAATAAGAGATGGACCTAGGGTTCCTTGATTTCTGACAAGCAGATAGAACTGCTGCAGTATCCTTAAAATCTTGTTTTTCCTATACACTGCCTATATGAAGTGCTTGAGAAATGTTCAAATACTCTAAAAAGCAGTATATAGAAGGCTTGGGAACATTTGAAATTCAGGTTTGGATTATTTCTGTGTACTGTGCTGTCCTTTCACTGTCTGGTCTTCATGGTTATGACCCATATGTGACCAGATAAATACTGTCTGATGTCAGTGCTGTATTGATCTGAATCTGAGGAGGCAATCGAAACTGAATTCCAGTTTTCCAACAGCAGGAATACACTGGATCAATATTTAAAAAAAAGCAAAACCAGAGGGTTTTGTGGTGATTCACACATTGCCCCCACAGGTCCCAATTACAGTGGTCTCCAGCATGGCCCTTCCTTTGTCCTGTGTGGTGCTGGTCTCTCTGCTGGGAGGAGTGGGAACTTGGGGAAGCTGGATCCAGAAATCTCTGTAGCCTGAACGTGCTGGTGTGCCTGGGACTTCCAGACAAAGAAGGAGCCGGTGGGCTGGCAATTTGTAGCACCCTGAGAAACTCGAGGGGTCTGGCAGGGGCCAGTGAGGAGGGAGGGGAAGGTACTGGAGCATCTCTGCTGTGAGGAAAGCTGGGGCTCTTCAGCCTGGAGCACAAAAGGCTCAAGGGGATCTGAGGTGTGTAAATACTTGGAGGGAGATTGTAAAGAACCAGAGCCGGGCTGTCGGCAGTGGTGCCCAGTGAGAGGCAGGGGGGCAGTGGGCACACAGGAGGCCCCATCAGAGCAGTCAGAGAAACTCCCGTACTGTGGGGGTGAGCAAGGACAGGTTGCCCAGGGGGATTGTGGAGTCTTCGCCATTAGAGACGTTCAAAAGCTGCTTGGACATGGTCCAGGGCAACTGATGCTTAAAGTTTTACCTGTCATGTTTTTCACATTCTGTGCTGCCCAGGGGTGCAGTTCTGAGCTGACATTCAGTGTCACTCAGCTCTCTTCACAGAGCAGGGAGACAAAACAAATCCTTTTCCTGCTGAAGACCAAGGACAATTTTCAGGCCCAAAAGCACAAACAAGGGTGGGCTGGAGGGAGGAACAAGAAGGATGGGACCTCACAACTTGAAGCTGTAATTGGACAATTAAACCCCAATATGCAAATAGGCCAAAACTTATAGAAGTATAAGGTTTCGTGACCAGTTGTCCATTTTCTGACCATTCTAAGTCCACCTTGGGTGTAGCCCTGGCCAGGCCTTGTCCTGCCCAAGGTGTATCCTAGAGGCCTTTCAATAAATCCCTACTTTATTCTCTGGCTCTGCCCAGTCTCTGTTCCAGGTCAGCCTTCCCAAGGCATCACAACAAGCCCTTGCCTTGCCAGGCAGGTTGGACCGGATGGCCTCCAGAGGTCCTTTCCCAATCAAAGCTTTGTGATTCTTGTTCTTCCAATATTTTTCTTCATTAGTTCATCAAAAGTTGTATTAAAGACTTCTAGCAATAAGCTCTGATACTGACAACTCACTGTAAGCCATCTGCCTCAACCTCCTTTTAGCTGTATGCAGCGTCCCTGTGTGCTGCATTCCCTCTCTTTGGAACTAGGAGGAGACTTGAGGGAAGGGTTGAGGGCGATCTGCAGTCTCCTTGTACCAGCATCTCTGAAGTGCTGCTGCCCGTGCTCCGTCCCGCAGCCACCTGCAGGGAGGCCCTGGCAGGGCATGCCGCCTGCTGCGGCTGCAGCACCGGCACGGATGCAGCTTCAGCTGCTGGCTTCAGTGCCTCAGACACTGGGAAGGATTCAGCTAGGAATTTGAGCTGAATAGGGTTTTATAAAGCAAACTTGCATAAAAAACAGGAATAAAATAGAATAAGGTGTTGTGGGCACTGATAGCTGGCCTTATCTAACTTTTCCTTTTAGTGCAATGTTAATGGCATCTTTGTAATTACTTCCACATTCTGCCTGAGGCAGGCACAAAACCCCTGCGCTTGTATTTTTCTTTTTCCTAACTGTCTGGCTGGCCTTCATCTTCTGCCGTGCACTGTTTCCTCAGTCTGGAGTGAAGACTTACAAATCTTGTCAAAAAGGGATTTTGTTCTTTTATGCTCCCGAAGAGCCAGAGTCTTTGGCCTGGTGGGCTGATGTCAATATTGAGTGAGGCAAAGGGCTCTCAAGTCAGCAAACCCACTGGCTTTTGGATTTCTTATAAAGAGAATTGAGAAGATTGCTCCACAATGGAATCTTAATAGTCCTGGAAGATGAGTGGTTGAAAAAGCTATGCCCTTCCAAATAATGAAGTTCCTTTTGCAGCAAAGAAAAGGTGAAGGTGATGTTGTCACAGCAAGTATTAAAGTGAGGTGTCCAGGATATCAAATGATTTCTGAGTTACGGAGCTGTCTTCAGGGAGTGGGTCTGGGATGTGTTGAGGTGGTACGTAAACATTACAGCTTGCCCTGGGTCTTGCTGAAGTGTTTCTGCCTGGATTATTGGAAGAACTCCATTGTTTAAGAAAATGAGGGACAGGAGTTTCCTTTTTGAAGAAACAGTCTGTGTGCTTCAACGACTGCAAGCTTCAGGAGCTTTTAAAAGACAATATATTGGCAGTTCTTTATCTGCACACTGCTGCAAGGCATTTCCTCCTTGTTAAAATCAGTGTCACTGTATTGGATAAACTTGCAGCATTTTCTCCTTTTATTAATGTTTTGCTAGCAGCAAGTGAGTTTTACTGGAATTTTTTCTGGAGATCCAGCTTGTAAAGGACAAGTCAAGGAACTCCAGAAAATGAGACCTGAACCGCTTGCATTGATCACATTATCTTTTGATGGCAAAAGTTGGCCTAATTTCAGAACTTGTAAAAATGTGTTGAAAGAAATCCTGACTAGATAGACATCTGCTTGGTCAGTAATGCTATAGGAAATTACCTTCTAAGACCCGCGGTTTTCTTCTTAAAGATTTGGTTTTTTAAAGACTTATTATATTTTGGGGATTTTATACTTCTTGTAATGAAAATTTCTAGGCACTTGTGAAAAATCGTCGTAAGTTTTAGAGCACCATCAATTGGGATAGATAAGTAGGAGTCAAGGATTCAAATACACCACTTTTTCCATTTCCTTTTAAGTTTCACATGAGTTTTCCACTACCATCTGACACTGGGGCACTTAAGTATTGCTTGTTAGAAACAGGCCTTAACCTTTCCACTTGCTTCTGGAGATTACTCTGAGTTAGCGGTAGAAATATTTGCATGTCAAATTGCAGATGGATTACAAGAACATTTTGTCCGATCTTTACAAATACATTTGTGGCTTTACTAGAGGAGACATAATCAGAGACCTGATGTAAAAATCAGCAAACCAGAAGGAACTTGGACAAAATTACTTGCTACATGGATGAATCTGTTGGCTACCTTTTTATTGTTTGTTAGTTTTACAAACTGTTTATAAGGTAGTGCCTATACACATATCAGAGCAAAAGGTGAAATGGGCATGAAAAACTGGGTAATGTGGCATTTACTTGGGCTAATCTATCCTCGTGTCCTCCAGAGAGCCAACCTTGTGGAGTGCTAGCCATTAAAAACCAGATCAGATCTCAGACAAAATCCAGTGCTTAAACAATTGAACAAGCATCCAGCATTGAACAAAAGAATGCTTGATGTCATATCTGTTAAAGATCACATGACTCAAATAGAGCCCCTCACATAGTAAAATAGAAATGGAAATGCTGTGGGATCTACAAACGGATGTGCAAACTGTGCATTGTGTGGGGAAAAAACGTACCCAACCCCTTTCAGGTGGTGTACAGAGCCCCCCAGCGAGCTTCCAGGCTGAGTCCTTAGGAATAACTCTGAATTCATCATTCCCTGCCAGTAGTAAAACATTGAGCCTGCTGCATTCAGAAGTTGACCTCTTGCCCAGTAGCACAAACAGTGTTTTTCTTCTGTCAACAGCACTCAGAGAGGATATGGCTGAGTAAGGAGAATAAATTATGTATCAGTAGCATAGGAGAGAGAGAGGGTGTGTACAGAATGGGAGAGGGAGAAGCAAAACAAACCACAAAGATAGTAAAGGTCACGGATATCTTCTTTTTTTCAGAACAACAGAGTTTATACAGAATTGGTTTGTGTCTAATAATGGACAATTGTTTTGTGTCTGTTTTGAATGCTTTTGTTGTGATTTTTTTTTAGAGAAAAATGTCATCTCCTCTGTTGCTGATTGATGGCTCAACCCTGCTAAGGGCTGAGCTGTTTCTTACCTCTGTGACTGCTACAAACCAGAATGCCCAGAATGGTTTGGGTTGGAAGGAAGCTTAAAGCCCATCTCATTGCACCCCCCTGCCATGGGCAGAGAGACCTTCCACTATCCCAGGTTGCTCCAACCTGGCCTTGGACACTTCCAGGGATAGTGCAAGCAGCCTCTCTGGACAACCTCTGCCAGGGCCTCCCTACCCTCAGAGGGAGGAATTTCTTCCCAATATCCCATCTAACCCTGCTCTGTGTTAGTGTGAAACCACTCCCCATGTCCTGCCGCTTGAGTTCCTGATGCAGAGTCCCTCTCCAGCGCCCTGTAGCCCCTTCGGATACTGGAACGTGCTGTGAGGTCTCCACACAACCTTCCCTTGGCCAGGCTGAGCAGCCACAACTTCCTCAGCCTTTCTCCAGAGGGCAGAAGCTCCAGTCCTCATATCAACTTCGTGGCATCCTCTGGGCTTGTTCCAACAATTCCTTCTCCTTCTTAACACGGTCATCACAACACATGCTTTTCTTTTTTAAAGCTGCCTACAGATTAGTTTTGACATGGGCATTAGTATTATTCTCACACTTCAGTTTCCTTTACAGTCTAAGAACCGTGGAATTGTCATTCTCCATCACCCAGGTCTCCCTTGTCCAGCATCTTGTAGCTAAAACCTATCAGCAGCAGCTTCTGAGAGGGTTAAAAACCGTATGCTGGATAGATGGTCAATATGTCCTCATCCTTGTCCTCCCAGGTAGTTTTAAGATTGATTTTAAGTGTTGAGAAAAACTGCCAAGTTGAGAGAAATGGCTTCAAGTTGGGCCAGTGCAGGTTTAGATTAGATATTAGGGAATTTTTTTTTCACTGCAAGGGTGATTATGCGCTGGAGCAGACTGTTCTGGGCAGTGATGGAGTCACCATCCTTGAAAGCATTCAGGAAATGTGTGGATGTGGCACTTGAGGACATGATTTAGTGGTGAACACAGCAACGCTGGGTTGTCAGTTGGACTCGGTGATCTTTCTTAAAGGTCTCTTCCAATCTGAATGCTGTTCTGTGATTCTGTGAAACACTTTGACAGCCTTCCAAAGTGAGCACCATTTCCCATTTTCTTGGCAGCTGTAGGTGATGTAACAGTTCCTAACAAGCTCCTGGCTAGTGCAGTCCCGCTGGTAATGCATGTAAAAGCAGCAGAGTCCCATCCCACCAACTTTTGAACAATTAGAGAAATGTCTGTTCAGAAATTATAGGTGAATTTGCATACCTGGCCTAAAAAGAGACATGTCGTAGATCGTTTCTGAGGATCTTGTCTTGGAATTCTCAAAATTTGGCCACTGCCTACTCAAACTCAGCTTGAGAAGAATGGGACATAATCTGATAAAAGATGTTTACTTCCTTTGGGCAGAGCTATATTAGTAATCCAAAATGATGAGAGAGGAGAGACTTTGATATTAAATTTAGCTCCAAGTGTGACCTGCCAGGGCTGCTCAGATACAAACTGTTGATCTGGCCCTGTTCCTTCTGCTTGTGGAAAGCAGTTCTGTCCAAAGAGCAATAAATAAATACAGCAGATAGTGAGCCAGAATTTGCAAAGTTCAGCTAACCAGGGTATTTTTGAATTAACCTAAATCCTATGTTGACTTTCAGTATATTGATACGTAGCTGTTTAAAAGAGAATACTCTAAAGAATAATCCTCCGGGTTTTTCTCCGTTTCTGTTTCTCTGTTAATTAGTACTCTCTGAGTGTTAGACGCTCTCAGTTGAATAAAAGCTGATGCTGATTGAAAGAAAATCTATTTATAGACAGGAGCTGAACAACAAGGTATGTGATACAAAAATACTACAGAAGAACTGAGCATAAGCCAGACATCTCTTACTCAATGTCTTTAAAAGGAAGAGCTATTGATTTTTTTTTTTTTCCAAATACTGATTAGTAGGGAACCTGGGATTTTCTTGGATCACACATTCTACTTGGAGGGTTCAAATATGTATGGAAAATGAGGAGAGGAAAGGGATTGATGATGTGTATAAGATGTGTCGGCACAGCGTGCTGTCCGATTGCACTGAGAGCAGGAATTTGGTAGGACATCAGTAATAACAGGGAACAGAGCTACGTGCTGCTTTTGCAGATCAGTTCAAACCCAGGCTGATTGACCTCCTCACTTTCGTGTATTCTGTATTTTTTGCCTGTTTGTTACTGTGTTTTAGAGGGCTTAAAGTTACTATTCATATTCCCATGCATGTGTGTGGGGAACTGCACATGACCATAGAGAACTTTAAGGAACAAAACTAAAAATATGCCAAAAATCTGTTCCTTCAGCGAACACTTGGCTACTGAAACAATGTCCTGTCAGTAACATGCAACTGGCAAGTCAGTTTAAATTGGTGGCTTTTCAGGATTAAGAGATAGATTATTGAGGTACCTCCAACTCCAGATATCAGTGGAAGATGTGTTTCACATCCTGAATAAACAAGTGCTGGAAGTCTGTGTTGGCCTAGGAATTTTTACTTTCCATACAATGTGAAGAAAATTTCAGTATCTAGTCTTTAAGAGGCATGACACGCCAGATTTCTCGGGCATGGTAATTTTAGTTGTTGAAAGCCCATTTTGATTTTTTTACCCCCTTTTCTTACTTTCCTTGGTACTCTGGATCTAGCTTTTTTTTAGCTAGTGAGATGGAGTGCAGGCAGGACAACATGCTGCAAAATCAGCTCTTTCAGCCTTAGCAGAGATGCAGACCTTTTAAGTGGGCCAAGCAGCTGAACTTGAACTGAGTCTCCAGCACAGAGAACCCCAGACTGGTTTGTGTTGGAAGGGACCTTCAGTCTCGTCTCATTCCAACGCCCTGCCATGGGTAGTGATAGCTGCCACCAGAAAATGCGAATCATATTTCTGTGTGTAAACACATGTGATAAAACCCAACTTGAATGAGTTTAGGTTAGAGGTAAGCCTTTGGAAGTGAAGTACAGCATGAAAATTGCCTGCTCATATACATAATGGTAGATTCTTGATCCCATGTAGTTCTGTTGTTTTGGGCTGCTTCTTCCTGGGATCTCTGCCTGGTTGTGGACAGAAGGAGTAGTGCGTATCTAATGAGCTGTCTTTTTTTTTTTCCTTTCCCCTTATTATTTTTGCTTTGTGTAACCCTGTGCCTTACCAGACACCATTCAGATCAGGATTTGAGGCTGGAGTTATTACTCTCCTATTTGGCATTTCTGCAGAACTCATCACTACAGTATTTCAGTGCTTCAGATATTAATTGATTTTCATAACACCCCACTGAGATAGGGAATTATTATTAACCAGGGAAATGGAGCACAAGGAGATGAAGGTCAGAAGTGCTGCTCAGTTTGAATGCCAGGTTGGAGACACCTGTTACCCTGTTTATTATTTATTCAGTAGTCACATTAAATGCTTGAATTCCTTTAATTGCGGCTGTAATTCTGCATCTCTCCATTTTGAGTCAGAAGCTGTGATGCAGGCAGTACAGTAAGGAAATCTCAACTGAGCGCTCTTGGCATTTTTTTCATTAGGGATGTGCCTGTTTTCACAAAAGTAGTGTTGGGCAAAAGTGAGGCAAATATTGAGTCTCAACACAGCATTGAGATGTTACCCTCCAAGAGATTTTTCTTTCTTAATAAATTCTTCTGGCTGATACAATGCTTATTCTCCAGGTCTTGGAACAAAATAAACAAGGCTCTATCTCCAGGAGCCTCTTCTGCTACTAAATTGTAATTCATCACCAGAGTGGCTCCACTTGTGACAACAAATGAGTAGAGGTTCTTTTTTGGAGTGTATGTGAGATGTTCCTAATTAAAAAAACAATTCCTGAAGTGCACACATAAAGATTGCCCTGTACTTCTTTATTGTGATTGCTTATGTACCCCTAATTTTCTTTTAACATTTAGTAATATAAACAGTTTTCCGTTCTCTTCATTTTATTTCTGTGTTGATCTGCCTTCTGGCATCAACTGCCCGTATTCAGCAGCTCCTTGATAGCTGGAAATGGCAGGAGTGTCAAGGAGTCAGCATTCCAGTCCAGCTTTCCATTGACTAAATTCAGCTGGTCTGGAAGAGAGACAACTCCGGGCAGAGCTTGTTCAGTAGCAGGGCAGCTGTCATAGCACTGACATATGAAGATCATTCTTTTCCTCAGTGGAATATTTTCTGTGAGTTGGCAGCACTGAAATGAATTTTAGTAGTAAGATCGTTAGAACCCTGAATGCCTTGATAGCCATCTCACCTTAGCTTTTTTTCCTAATAAACTAATCAAGACTTTTGGAACAATAAAAATAGTCTGAAAATCTAAATGAAGGTGTCTGTAAACTCATCTGCTTTGGTACTTGAGAACAGTGCTGTCTACAGACTATACTTGGAAAAAGAAACTTAACTAAAGGATTTTTGATATATTTTAAGAAGTAGTTCTGTAGTGATCTTCTCTCTAGACTAATTACTTGGTTTTCTTCCTTTATGGGCTTATCTTATTTCAATGAGAGATTGTCTTTGGAGTTAATTCTTCAGTCTTTGCATGTAAATCTTCTTTTGGGCCCATTTAATTATTTTCCTCTAGGTTGGGCCCATTTAATTACTTTCCTGTTGGTTTTTTAGAAGCATCTTTCTCTCATAGGACTGAATGAAGACGGCTTCAGGTTTCTGTTAACTCAGTAAAAGTTCATGTGCATTTGGGCCTTCACACAAATATTTTTGGCATTCTCCTTGTCAACTTCTGTTTGCCCAGTTACACATTGGCCCCCCTAGTCAAGACAAGAGAAGTACGGGGCAGTCAAGCACAGTGTCTCTGCTTGACTAGAAAACCTGGATGCTGTAGTCTTCCTGAAACTCTCCCTGGATCTTCTCAAGTTCGTGCTGAAAAATGCGTGTAACAGATTCCTGTGACAGATTCTGTGACTTTGCTGATAGATCTTAAATGCTGTTTCAGGCATTTTGTCACAATTTAACTGAATGCTCCGATGGATCTGGGAGGCAGACTGCAGTTATCCAGCCTCTGGTATTTGGGAGTCATGGAAATGAAAATAATCATTAAAGGAGTCTGATTAGGAAACTACTTGTTTATAATTTTTTGTATTAGTCCGTGTCCTTTTGCTTGTGATTTAGACAGTGTGGTTAGTTTTGGTTGCTGATGGTTGCACGGTGCTTAGATGTCCTGAGAATAATCATGGTAATACAGTGAAAGCGTAAAAATGTGTTCATTTTCTCCAGTGGTACCAGTTGGCATAATAAAAACATCACCTTTCTTTGTAACCTTTCCTTCATAGCATATAAAAATATGCCTGGCATTTTAGAGGGCTGAAACACCTCTCCTCTGAGGAAAGGATGGATGAGACAGCCGGGGGTGTTCAGCCTGGAGAAGCATCCAGGGAGGCCTTAGAGGCTCTCCCAGTGCCTATAGCGGCTCCAAAAGAGCTGGAGAGGGACTTTGGAAAAGGGCCGGGAGTGACAGGACACAGGGAATGGCTTCCCACTGCCAGAGGGCAGGGGAGATGGGAGATTGGGAAGGAATTCTTTCCCTGTGAGGGTGGGGAGGCCCTGGCACAGGGTGCCTGGAGAAGCTGTTCTGCCCCATCCCTGCATCTCTGGAGATGTCGCAGGCCAGGTTGGACAGGGCTTGGAGCAGCCTGGGCTAGTGGAAGGTGTCCCTACCCATGGCAGGGGTGGAATTGGATGAGCTTTAGGGTGTCTGTTTCTCAAAGCAAACTTTGGGCTTCTTTGTCTCCTTCACTCTCGGAACCAATCTTAAAGGCGCAGAACTTAATAGCCAGCATAACCAGAACAGACAACTGGGGATGTAGGCATCATAAAGTCACCCTAGGACAGGTCCTTTTCAACCCAAACCATTCTGGAGTTCCATGACTTCAGAAAATACAGATCATGTTTCTTTCTGGTGCTAGAGGTATTAATGTCAAACAAAGGGAAAGCCACAGCTGAGATCACTCAACATTAGAATATTGTAATTGGATAAATTAATGATAGCCAAAATTCAGAGAAGCCATCAACTTTAGGGAGACAACGGGAAGTGATGTTTAAGCTTCTTGCATCCCTTTCCTTAGCTGCCATTGAAGGGAATGGAGAAATGCAGCAGTGAGGCAGCCTCATGTACCCTGCAGTGATTCTTCGGAGGGGATTGGCCGCAGAGGGGTCCCAGAGGGAGCTGGAATTGGGAATTGCTGCTGACTTCTGGCCAAGCCTGCCCGGCAGCTGCATCCCTGTGTGGCACAGGCTCACTGTAGAGACTTTATGGAATTAGAAAAGCACAGCAAATCAGGGGATTACCTGGTTGCTGACTCCAGCAGGTGTAGAGAAACTTTATTTATGGAGAGTCCTGGTTAACAAGACACAATCTGAGAGTTTAGAAGCTTTTCTGTAACAGAAGTAATCTGTTTTCAAGATGAAAGTTATTTATAAGGGATTTATATGCCAAGTTACAGGAGAAGGTTTTGTTGGTTTTTCCTTTAGGATTACAAAGGTAATGGAGAAGAGCACCATTTGATATTTGCCAACCTAAAGGTACAGCTCACTGGAACCTGAAGATAATTAACTGTTGTAGTCCCAGCTCTGATATTTTGATAGAACTACCTCATCCACACAGTGGTGTTCTTTAGGTCTGTTTGCAGTGATTCCCATCTTTTTGTAGAAATTCTTCATGAGTTTTTAATTAACACTTTTTGTGGTAGATTCATGCATACAACATTGCAAATTAGTAGCTTTAAGAGACAAGACAGAGACAGCCTAAATTTTTTGGCTTGGTTTGGTTTTGTTTTTGTTTTGTTTTTGGGTTTTTTTTTTACTGTCAGAGCAATACAGTAAAGTATTGATGATATGATCCGTGGTGAAAACACACAACAATGAAACAACTGGTAATTTCCTCAGAGTTCTAAAGCTGAACCTGACGCCTGCAGGACAAAAAACATGCCATGCTGTTCTTGTTAAGCAGTTAAACTATAACTGCATAAAAGACTACAAAGAATTACCAGTTTCTTCTCAAAGCATTTTTGCAGAAGTCAGTAAAGCAGTTATGTAATGCATCCATGTTGAGCACACATTGAATTTTCTATTATGTTACATTTAATTATAGTGTTAATGGGTTAACATGTCAGGATTCTTTTTCTTTTTTTTTCAGGATTCTGCTCAAGAGAGTGTCATCAAACGAGATATCCATCGTACATATCCAGCACATGATTATTTTAAGGATACAGAAGGAGATGGCCAGGAATCTCTGTACAAAATCTGCAAGGTACAGTCAGTACTCTGAATTTTAAAGCGTGTTCCATATTTTGTGTGACTTTCTTTCGCCCTGCTAACCCTGCTCCAGTCCAAGTTGTTTATCAATAAGATTGCAAAGCTTTGTTTAGACTGCATGTGGTGTTTCTGCATTCCCTTTTACAACCTTGCATTTGGTACCTCCAAGGTGCAGGTGGGAAGAGCCCAAGCTGGCTCTGCAGAGGCGGGAGCTGCTCTTCAGAGGGAGAGCTGTAGGAGAACCTCTTCTGCTCTGGGGTAGAGAGATTTGCAGAGTGTCGCCCTGATTTTTCAGCCTTCCCTTCTGTTTCACAGTTTTCGTGGTTTCGGTTGTTCTCACACACGGGTGTTACAAACAGAAGCAATGTTTTCATAAAATCAAGGGAGTTCACATTCTCTGTCTTAGAGATATGGACAGCTGATGGACAGTTGCCTTGACCAACGGGATGGGGAGAGGTGTCAACCTTCTCCCCCAGTCCCTGGCCCTTGTAGAAATACTATAAAAGGGAGTGAGATCTTTTAATGAACAGTTCCTGCCTTCTCACCAAAGTGTGTCTGTGTGTGTGTCTGTGTGACGAACAACGTCAGCAGAGGAAAAAAAAAAACAAACCCTCAGAGCAAGCTCTGCAGTGAGGGTAAACAAGAATATCTGTAGATGATTCCCTGGAGAACAAGTTTGCTGACCATTCCACAAGCAGTGTGTGAGCAGAGCTTTTCACTCAGAGCAACCACATCACCTCCGACAAAAAACACTCCGAGGTTTCCCAATTTGCACATGGGAGAGTTGAGGTACTAAATCAATACATTTGTCCATCTCGTACAGACAGACCTCTGTTCTTTGAGAGAGATCCAGAAAGTAAAACATTGCAGCCAAGCAGGTACTTTTCTGCCTGGCAGTTGTTGTGGTTTTGGCAGTCAATTTTTGTTTAATTTTTTTTCTAAAATTCATGAAATTCATGTAGAATATTCAGTAGAATATTAAATAATGTAGAATTCATTCTGTTCATGGAGAATGAATGCCTTAGACAAAGCCTTTTCCCTTTCCCTTCCTGTTCCTTGTTGCTGTTTCCACCTCCTGCTGATTACTAGAAATGATGGAGTTGTCATAGCAAGTAGAAAAACGTTTTCAGCCTTTGGGGTATAATGATACATATTCCTGTTCCCCAGATAAATTCTGTGGTGATACAAACTCCTATTCAAATAATAATTTGGTGACTGTTAAATATAGCTGCTTAGGTACTGGAATTCGGTATTGTGAGTAATTCACATTTGAAAAGAAGTACAAAATTAGGGAACAGAGAGAACTTTGAACCAATAGTAGTGATTTTTCCCTAATCTTGGAGGGCTGTAGAGGGCTACAGGAAACAGTTCCTGTGCCAGTCTATGAAAAGAATAACAATGCAGGTAATTGTGGGCTTGTCACTTTGATATCAACTAAGTGAAAAATGATGGAATAATTCAGTTTTTCAAGAATTAAATGTAAGAAGGATGTTATAATGAAGGCCTGAGAGTTTACTGCAAATAGATCATGACAAGCTAACACAAAAAGCCAGAAGTACAGGTTTCATTGGTGAAGGTGTTTTGCCTGAAATGCTGTAGCTCCTGTAGCCTAAGAATGTATAAATGCTGCACAAGTTAGAGCATGAACAAGATACACATGAAGGAGTTAAAAACTGGCCAGCAGGTTACTAAACAAGCACTGAATAAATGGATTGCAGTCAAAGCATTATGAGTATCCCTTGTTCATTCCATGTACTCTGCTAAGGCACCTGAAGGAAACCAGAAAATCCTTTCTCATGAAGATCTCTTGGTGACACAGAGAAAAATGGGATGGTAAATAATGAGATGAAAAGGATGCGGAGATGGATGAACCTCATGTAGGAATAGTTTGACTTGAGGAACGCAGTGTTTTGCAGCTGCTGCAGCTGCTTTTAGTTACAGTGTCCAGAATTAAAGACAACTCAAGTTCACTGAGGATGATGAAAAAATTTAGGAACATTCTTTGAAAAGAAAAATTCTTTTTCATTAAGGCGTATCTCAGTCTATTTTGTTCAATAAAGAACAAATAAAGGAGTGAAACTGTCTGAACTGGAAGCAACTTGGAGGAATTATCTGTCCAGCAGGCAGCCTCAGAGAGGCACGGATCTCAGACCTTCCTGGGTTGTTTCCTTTCTGTAGGAAATGTGAATAAGTCTGCAAGTTTTCTAAATCTGGAGCTTTCCTTGCTCTCAAGGCCTCTACTGCTCCTGCAGAGAAAGCTGCTGTAGCTGTTAGTTCTCTTTTCTTGAAGGATCTTGAAACTCAGGAGTGGTGCATCCTTGACAAAGAGAAAGTCAGGGAACAACGCCAGGAGGGCTGTACAGATGAACAAAGTGCTCCTGGAAAACTAAAACAGGAAAGGAAGCCTACAGGCGGTGGGTGCAAGGGCAGGTAGTCTGCTAGGAATACAGAGAAATTGTCCAAAGCCACAGGGATCAGGTGTGGGAACCTGAAGCCCTGACAGAATTGAATCTGGCCATGGAATGTGAAGGGTGACAAGAAAATATTCTGTGGGTACTTCTGTGATAAAACAAGGATTGGAGAAGATGTGGGCCTTCTCCAGAAGGAAAGGGCAAACCTGCTTCACTCAGGACATGGAGGAGGCTGGGATACTCAATGACTTTACCGCCTCTCTTTTCACTGGCAAGTGCTCCAGCATCACTGCTGAGGCCACAGAAGGCAAAGGCAGGGACAGAGCGAGTGCAAAACTGCCCAGTGAGGAGGAGATCAGGTTTGAGATGATCCAAGGAGCCTGAAAGGCCACGGAACCTGATGAGATGCACCTGTGGGTCCTGAGGGAACTGGCAGATGAAGTTGCTAAGCCACTGTCCATCGTATTTGAGGTCATGGGTGTCCTGTGAAGTTTCACTGAGTGAAAATGGGGAAATGTGAACCCCATATTTAAAAGCCACTTTCTCATCATAGAACATGTTCTGCATAGCAGCTTTGCAATGACTCTTTAATTCCTTGCTCCAAACAGCTTTGTCTCATCAGCAGTCTTTGTTCCTGTGCTATTTTTATGTGTTCTTTAAGGTTTGTGAATATTTGCAGCACAGGCTTTCTGCAGCAAGGTTCTGTGAGTGGGCTCACCTTCACTCTCGGGGTTAGAACTGACTGTTTATTCCTACCTTCTGCTTTCTCTCCTTTAATCAATTTTTTGAGTGCATAAGGGGATGTTCTATAGCAGCTCAGTTCCCTAAAATGCCTTTGGGTAGGAATCTTGTTGAAGGGTTTATAAAAATCCTGGAAATTGTAGTGACTCCCTCATTCCTGTATGTGCTCCTTGGTTCAGCAAAGGGTTTGGGAAGCAGCCATATCCATTCCATGGAATTATTCATAAATTTACTGATTACTCTGAAGGGTTTATACCTACTTGACAGTATTGAGATCAGTCACAACTTCTGGGGACATTTCCAGGCTGTAACTTTTCCTTCATCCTTGCACAGTTTTCTTAAGTGACTGTGACTGTGACAGATGTCTGTTTGGGTCTGACTGGCCCTCGAGTTCATGATTAATAAACTGTTTCCTCCAGTTTGTGGGTTTTCAAGAAATATTGCTAAAGCTTAATTAATTTGCTTATGAACTTGTCATTCCATTGGGAATAAAAAGTAATAATGTGTTGAAAGTAATAATGTGGCAGCTTTATATTATTAGAATGATTTTTAACAGAGGTGCTGGGTACTTACGCTTTCTTCAAATGTGAAAGCAAGAAGTTTGAAGAATGGGGTTATTGAATGTGGCTGGGAAAGGTCTGTCCTCAAGTGGGAGGGTAAAAAGCTGAAGACCATTTTCCTCATTCCCCACTGAAATGAGAGATGATCTGAGCTGTCAGAAAAAAAAGGAAAATCATTAAAAGCTCACAGCCTCATTTTAACAGGTCTGTCAGGTTTTGTTCCGTCTCTTAATCTCCTCTTCAGAACAGTAGGAAATCAGGAAAGATGGAAACTTTTTCTGTTGCAGAACATTTATGTGACAAAGTACCTAAAAATAAACTTCAGGACTGACAGTGGTGATAAGGCATGAAAAGAGTTTCAGATTCTAGAGTGGAGATTTCACATGAGGACACCACTTAAGCTGGATTTTCACAGAGCAAACTTGGGGGAATCTTTGGGAAAACCGCTGCTTCTTGCATGCTTTGTGTTTAAATTCTCTGCAAATTCCAGCTCTGTTTAAAGAGCTCACCTCAGTGCTGCAATGCATAACTGAACAGTGCTCTGTGCCTGCTTCCATGCTCTGTGCATACAGCTCAGTGCTCCAGGGACTCAGAGCACCCGGCAGAATTAATCCTCTCAGCTCTCCGGAGTGTGTGCAGTGTCAAATTTAACACGAGATGTGTTTTCCCTAATTTTCTGATTAAAGTAACTCCTAGTCAACAAACAACCGCTGTGACTTTATTGGGGAAAAGGGAGCACGGTGCAGGAATATCAATCAGGTGAGCTGGGACTGGGCAGGCTGGGAAAATAGCCCCAATGTTTTTCAGAAAATGGTTGAATTACTTCCCAGAGATGGAGAGTTGGTGTTAGCTGTCAGTGAGCCCAGGCCTTGTGGAAGGATGTGAATCGTTTGTATCAGGACATGTTTTGTTACTAAATACTTCTCCCTTTGTGGATCAGATCTGTAGTTGGGTAGTTTTTTGTAGTTTTTTTCACCAGTCCTGGTCTCACTTGCCTGAAGGTTTTAGGGGCAGGATCAGCGTGGTAGCTAGTTTGCTGTGAGACCAAACACTGTGTTTTAGTTGTTGCAATGTCTTATTTTTTGGTAGCCACATTAGCAGAGAGAATAACAAACTGCGTTGTAGCAATGCTAACGCTGAGTGGGCTCCATTATGGGGTGTTTTAGCTTTTGTTACTGTATATTGAAATATGGAAATATCTTTGAGTTGCTCTTCTGTAAGCAGTAGCTTCTATGCCCGTGATAACTTGTGAATGATGGGTTATGCTTCAGCAGAGCTGCTGCTTAGTGCTGGCCTGTAAGCTAAAAGTTCATTTTATAGGGTTTTTTTTTTGCATTTTCATTTCTATTTCATTGCAGCGTGCCTTTTCAGATAGTCACCTCACTGTGCATGTCTTCTTACGCATTTTCAATCCTTAGTATCTCCTTGAGATTTCCAAATGGGAAGTTTCAGTGTTTGTCCAGGTGTAATTATTTGTCAGAGAGCAGATCTCTTTTGTTCATGCAGAAATCTATTTGCCAATTATAGGATAAACACAATCCATTACAAATTATTTTTCATCTATTTTTAGTTGTTTGTTTTCTTTGTTCCTGGGTTGAAGGAGCAGTGCCAGTAAATATTGTTGTCCTGTTTCATTAGAAGGATTTTTAGTGTGACCTTGTATTCTTCTGTTTACATTTTAACAAGGGGGGCAGGAGCCTCCTCTGGTGCAGGGATGTTCTCCAGATGCCTCAGTGTCTCATCTGGGTTGCCAGAAACTGATGCCTTGGGAAGGCTGACCTGAAACAGAGACTGGACAGAGCCAGAGAATAAAGGAGGTGTTTATTGAAAGGCCTCCAGGATACACCTTGGGCAGGACAGGGCCTGGCCAGGGCTACACCCAAGGTGGGCTAAGAATGGTCACAGAATGGCTGACTGGTGATGACATCTAACATTTTTGTAAGTTTTGGTCCATTTGCATATTGGAGTTTAATTGTCCAATTACAACTTCAAGTTGTGAGGTCCCATCCTTCTTGTTCCTCCCTTCAGCCCACCCCTGTTTGTGCTTTTGGGCATGAAAGCTGTCCTTGGTCTTCAGCAGGAAAAGGATTTGTTTTCTTTCCCTACTCTGCGAAGGGAGCTCACCAGCACTTAATGTGAGGCTCAGAACTGCACCCCTAGGCAGCACAGAATCTGAAAAACATGAAAGCTAAAATTTAAGGCATCATTTCCCCCGTTCCCAAGGCACCAATCCTTCTCTCCGTGCCTGTGCTCAGCAGCCCCGTTCCTGCACACGGGGTTTCTGCGGAGCCTGTTCCAGTGGGAAGGGCAGCTCTGGAATCCAGATCCCAAGCCGTCTCTTTGGGGGCCTGCCTGATTGAAGGGGAAGATTTCTTCATTCTCTCAGCTCTCCCAGCTCTGGCAGAGGCACATTGTGTAACAGCCACATGCATCTTCTGGTACTCCATAAATGAGTAACTAATGTCTAAAAATACAGTTTTCGATTAATGCAGAAATTCCTTGTATAATGTGATACTTACTCAATGCTGCACCCATAGGAATATTATTACTTTCAGACTGTTAGTCTTATAATAAATTCAGGTATGGAGTTTTAAATTGTACTATTACTAAAATTATTTAGCAACTAGGCATGTAATAAAATACCTTGTTGGGTGAAAAGTCTGCTTCAAAGTATGGATGTTTTCCTGCAACAGTCTTAGTTTCAGACACCGTATAAGTCTTTTTAGGTCTCCTTAAGCAGATTTCAGTGCAGAGCTGTGTCTGTATTAAACACTGAGTGCCTTCCCTTGGTCATTTCACGGAGATCATAGGGAGGCATAACCTCTCCCTTCTTTAAATCTGCTGGCACTCAGAAGTTACAGAAATCCCAAATGGAGATTGGAAATTCAGCCGTCTTTCCCTTTGTCTTTTAAATGCTATGTACTCAGAATTTTTCTGGCTGCAGAAGATTCCGATCTTGGGTGATTTTCCTCGGTAAATTATTTTGGAGAAGAGTTTCTGCCCAGCCCTGAATTCTTGGTTCACTTTCCTAACACGCAGGTGGTTCTCTGTCATGGACTTTCGGAAGACTCTGCTTCCAAAGAATTCACTTTCTAATGATGATGTACTAGTAATTGCATAGTAGCTGTTCTTTTCAGAATACAGATAGCTGTTAAAAAGATGTCTCAAGTTAAAATGAATGAAAATAGGCTTCAAGTCAGAACCTTCATTACATCCCATTTATGAGACAGAGAATATTTAAAATCTCAGTGAACTGGGGAATTGTAATTGGAAGTTCCTCAAGAGCTTAGGAGAATAGGAAGTTAAAAATTGTGACATGTCACAGGTTGTCATGGGAAAAATCCCATCCTCTTGAAATAATAAAGTTACAATGGCTGCAGTGGAAATAGGGGATTTGGGATTTTGCCTTGTTTTTATATTTCATGCGGAAAATGAAAGTTCCTTAGAAGCATAAATCTTAAATAGTTAATCTTAGACCGTTAGTTAATGATATGATATTATGGTGGTATCTGTAGGCAGCATTTTTGAGGTTATTCTGGTTAATTACATCATATTTCAGCACTATCAAATCCCATAGGTTGCTTAAAAATAAAATAGTATAATTGGAAATGTGAGGTGCATTAAGATTCCAGAGTCTCTTTGCATTGGGTAGATGCAATGAAATCATGCACATTTTAGAGACTTCATTAAAAACTAAACCTTTGGTTGTCAGGATTATGATGTTTTGAATTAAGAGCAGAATCAATCTTTGATTTAATTCTGAGGCAGAACTGAAGTTTGTGTCCAAGTATCTGATGACAGCTGCTTGTCAAGATCAGATTCTGGGGAAGTACCTGGTGAAAATTAGTTTCAAAAAACGTCATTTTCAAAAAATTTTCAAAAAAGTGGATCAAGCAGTTAATTTTTTTTCATGGTTTTTGGTTGTTGCAAAGACAGTTTAATAATTACATCTTTTTACTGGGGCCCTTGGATATTTTTCTCCTATATAGGTGGTGTTGACTAATTATTTTCATATCTTTATTTAAACCAAAATATCTAATACTTGCTGATTTGTAATTCTATGGATCAACCTTTTTAGAAAAATTTCAATTTTTTCATCTCTTCTGTTTTAATCAGTCAATTAGTGGTTTACCAGTTTACTTTTCCCCTCAAGCTTTTTTGGGTGAATACCATCCCTTCTTAATAAATTTTCAGTAATTTTGTTCCCTTTAATTTATGTTCTCTTCTGATATTCAGTTGGACACAAACCCTTCAACACATTCCCTGTTAGAAATGGTTCCAGCAGGATGACAAACCCCGTGATTCTTCTGTACCAGAACAAACACAAGGAAAGTTCATGGGGATTTTCTGCTGGAGATTAAACACAGCTTTTTTACATTCACCATTTATTTTCCAAGCAGAGGCTTTGCCTTCCTGCTCTGAATGTGTTTGAAATGGATTTATTACAAGCTCAGTTGTGTTTAGGAAGTTGATTACGAGAAACTTGGCTCTTCTTCCTTCATGTTTTTGTACTGAACTGCGGAGTGAGGATTTTTTTTGTACCCTCCTTTTTTTCCCTCTTTTGCTGTAACTTCACCTTCTTTCAGAACCTCACAAGAAGTATGTTTTTTTTTCTTACAACTTTCTGTACTTTTCAATCTATGTCAGTTTTGGAAGCAGTTTGTTTTCTCCAGTGTGTTGCTTTCTCAATACTTATTTTAAAGTAACTAGTTGGGATTAATTTTTTGCTATTTTCAGCAAATTATACACTATAATGCTTCTCACAACAGAGAACCCCCAGGCACTGATAATTTGATGTTCATTTTTCAGCCTAGATTTTTTTTAAAGTAAATTAGAAGTGTTTTTATATAGTGTGAAGAAATCATAAATCAAATTTCTCCTTTGTAATTCTGCACATCTGTTTCTAAGTGGAGCTGGCCTATCAAAAACAGGAACAATACATCATTTAGGGAAGCTACAGAGACAAGGTATTAGGCATCTATAAACTGATAGAGGTGGGGAACAAATAGATAAAGACTCCTGAAGGTGATTAACCAGTGGATTATTCTACTTAGTCATATAAAATATTAATTTAAGCATCTAAAGTAATTTCTATTAATTTAGTACTTAGTAGCTGATTAGCTTCTTTATAGAGGGCATCATTTTTTTTAAATTGAATTTTGTATCTGCCATTGTGCACTCCTCAGGTTAGTTTTTATATTTTACTTCTGTGCCTAGAGCTGTTTGAAACTGCTAAGCGGATTGTAATGGTTCATTAAACATTTTTCAGTGATTTCCGTGACTTTTTGAATTTTCTTGGCCACTGAAACTGAGCAGTGGGCCGGGCTTATTTTCACTCCGCTCCTAACTGGTCCCATCTAACAGTTTCCAAAGGAGCGCTGAGGAGGACAAAGGGCAGAGAGCTGCAGGTGCCAGGTCAGCTTTTCCCAGAGGAAATGGACAGCTCAGTTGTTCCCAAACAGTGACCTTTGAAGGAATACTCTACTGTCCTCTGGAGGCATTTCAGGATTCCTCACAAATACTACATCGTCCCCATCAGATGGAGAAGTGGATCTTCCGATCCCTGTGGCTCCTTCCTCCGCTGGCTCTGCCCTGTGCTCTGGTTTTCCCGGGCTGTAACCTCAGTGCCTTGCTTATTCACTCAGGATGTCTCTCTCTGTCAGCCCTGCTGCTGCTGCTTACACGTTCTCAAGTTTCCACAAATCCTTAACATCCTCTGACAGCTCTTTACAAACAGTATCGGACTTCTCATCCTGGGAAAGTAAAGGGGAAGGAAAGGTTAGTTGTTTTGGATTGGGGATTTTTTAAGAGTAAGAAAAAGCATGTCTGTCATACCGTAGGAAAATGAGTCTTGTTCATTCTCCAGCATAACAAGGGCATGGAAAAACTGTTTCAGATGAAATCTCCAGGTTAGAGTAGTTCTCAGCAGTTTTCTAACCTTAGGGCCTGTACTTGCATAATGTCAGAACTTGTTTTTTCAAAAACAAACATTCACTTTCCCCAGAGCACAAACTACCCTGGTTTTCATGTTATATTTGTTGCATTGGTAAAGTTCTATTACTCACCTGAGCAGAATTACCCTTGATTTAGGTGAAGGGCAATTGCATCCATCTCTTTTCAGGCTGATGGAAAAGTAGAAATAATAATTTTACAGCTACAGCATCTGTGGAGGGTTGAGAGTGACCTGTGGGTGTTCTTAGAAAAGCCCTGAAAGCCCAAGAGTGGTTACAGTTTTACTCCCTGTATTATTTAGCCTGAGTAGTGTTACACAGAGAATCATGGAATGGCTTTGACTGGAAGAGACCTTAAAGTTCATCCCATTCCAGCCCCTGCCACAGGCAGGGACATTTCCACCAGCCCAGGCTGCTCCCAGCCCCGTACAGCCTGGCCTTGGGCACTGCCAGGGATCCAGGGGCAGCCGCAGCTTCTCTGGGCACCCTGTGCCAGGGCCTGCCCACCCTGCCAGGGAGGAATTTTGTCCCCAGATCCCACCTGACCCTGCCCTCTGTCCATAGGAAGCTCCTTGTCACTCCAGTTCCCGATGGAACGTATCTCTGCAGCTTCCCTCAGACTCTGGAAGGAAGTGTCCTGAATAGCTCATTGATGAGAACACACTTCGGTGCTGCCTGTCTGAATTTTAAATACGGTTTGACTTTTCTTTTTTCTAGGCCTATTCTGTCTATGATGAAGACATCGGCTATTGCCAGGGACAGTCCTTCCTTGCAGCTGTGCTTCTACTTCATGTGAGTTCATTGCAAAATGAAAGCTTTGATATTTGAAACCAATGCAGCTGTAAAATCAGCAGTACTGCAGCCATGCTGTTTGACGGATATTTACTGTTATTTATTTGCCTGTATTAATTTTCCTCTTGTTGCTTTTGACCGTAGAAATGAATGGCTTCTATCTCCATGAATGTAGATTTCCTTTCTCTGGGAGAAATCTATTAAATTCTCAAGTACTTCTGTGTTAAAACCTGGAACTAATTTATTACATATTCATGTTTTCTTTTAATTTAGTTGTCACCTAAGTGAGCTCCCTTCATGTTTATGGGGGATTTAACTCTTGGAGACATGCTCAGAGCAGCTCCTCAAAGCAAGTAGTCTCACTGATTTTTTGGGAGATTTTTTCTCCTAGGGACATTTCATAGTATCTTCTGAGGGAAAGCTGATTTTTAACCTTGATATTTGAGCTTGCAATCAAAAACTGCACAAACCCTGATCTGTTGCTTCCTTTATAAACACATGGGTATATGTCCAGAGAGAAATAAATACACAGTTTTTATAGGTGCAAGCTGCTTTACATCTGATGTCTCAGTGGAAAAGCAGCAGATTCAAAGAGTGTATTTATTGAAATAAAGTCTATCTAAAAAAACTATCCCAAAGCTCAACCACAATTCTTACTTCAGCTCTTGCCTGCTTTTTCTCTCAGGTTTTAATTAGTAAGTTGTCAGTCAGGATTGGGATACCTTTTGAAATGTGGGTTTGAGACAGGCGCCGGTGTTATGTCCATGATTCAGTGATTCCATGTGTGTTACACGTGCACTTCCCAGAGCATTTGGAACTCAAACTCAGATTCGTTTAAGTTGCAATTCCCAGTGAGAGCAGCGACTCCTTGAAGTGTGGAAGAACATGATACGCAGGAACAGTGTTGCAGAGAAGCTTTTTAAGAACAAACCTGACTTAGTCCCATAATTGCTGTCTAACATATACTGTGAAATAGCTTATCTAACAGTTATTTTGCAATTATTTTTTTACCCAAAGCGGGATTTAGAAGTTCCACTGGAAAAACAAGCCATTTTCAATAGCAGAGTTGTTTAGAAATGTGTGGGTGTCACATTCTTAACATCTGACTAACACCTCAGCTCCTCTCCCTGAGCTCTGTGCTGTCCTTACTACACAGAATCACCTCTGGTTTTAGTGTTTCTGGAGCTGGAAGAAGTTGCCCTGTACACAGGGAATGCTAAATGGAAACTACACTCATTTCAGTATGCCCTTGATAACATTTGGTTTCATCAGAGGACATTGAAGTGAAAAGCTGAGAGGAGGGAAGCAAGGAGTCTCACTGAGCCCATGTGATTGGGGAGCTTCCTAAGATTCCCTCAGCCTCTTCTTTTTCTCAAATTCTCCAAACAATCTGTGTGCTGTGAACACCTGTAAGACACCCTCTAACTGTTCTACCTTTGCATGGATTTCTAGACCCCTTTCTTTCCCTTTTTTTTCCCTGGGACAGGTTATCCTTTCTTTTCAATGTAGATGTGTTTCAGGGATGGTTGGGTAGTCTGAACCTCCATCCTCTATTTTTGTGATTCGGCTTCTTTGATGAAATTCTCATCAAGCGTATGCAGATAACTTCTAATCACAGGGAAACAGTGTTGCCGAGTCTAATAATTGTACTGTGAGGCTCACAGTATTTGACTTTTTTTCCTTGTCTATTTTTCAGAGTCATTGTCTGTGGGGAAAAAAACCTCCACCTAATATTTCACTTACAAATTTACAAATTTCTGGCTTTTGTGATTTCAAAGAAAAGACAGCACACAACAAATATCAAAATGTTAAAAGTCAGAATGGCAAAGCCCCAAATTTGTGTTTTGTTTAAATTTTTAAAAAAGAAATGAAAATTGGATTTATGATTTTGAATTCCAGGGGTTGGTAATATTGGAGAACCTCTGTTCACTGAGAGCAAGGACTTGGGGAGCTCTTTGGCCTAGGCCTGACCTCTGTTCCATCTCCCTGCCCTGGGGAAGAGATGGTTGGCATGGCACAAGTGTCTGCCTGAGCATGTGGGGTGGATCTGCCCGTGCCTGAGCACCTGTTGTTTCATTAGAAATAATTACATTTTACCAAACCCCCTGAAATTCATATTCATTGTCTTACAGAGCAGATTCGAGCCTTCTGGTCAGGATAAAATTATTTTTTCCCTTTACTTTGCCTGGGGCTTTTATATGCTGTCAGTGGGGATCATTCCATCCAGATACAATTGTGATTAAGGCTTTGAAATTCCGAAGAATTTTTCTTGGGTAAATCAAGCCCAGACTGGTAGGCATCAGCCAATCTGGTGATACTTTGTGCTAACCAGTTACTTTCCTTTATGATGCCTGAAAATGAAAATGAAACTGTCTGCCCATGGCCCTGGAGACAGGCACTCATCATGGGCTGAGCATCAGATGAAGCCCTGAAGGGAAATATCAAGAGCTTAAAATTCTCTTTAAAGAAAACGCTGATCTTTTTTCTGTAGGTGATAATTGATAAGAAGCTGGCAGTAGGCCAAATGAGTGAATGCACTAAAAGATCAAGAGTTATTCCTGATTCTCAAGAATTGTTTTCATTTGTTACAATCTGGTGCTTCTCAAAGAAAGCACGTTTTTAATGTGTTGGAAAGGTTGATTTGGGTTCTGTTGGTGCCTGTCATTATTGTGTTGCCTGAAGGCACAGGGGAAGATGATGTGGAGGTTTTGTGACACCAATTCTGCATCCAGTGGGCTCAAGCCAACAAATAGAAGTGTAGAGTGGCTCAGACAGTACCACCTTCCAAAGCACTGTTGGATGAGAAATTGTGGTCAGAATGAAACAGAGATTATGGATGTAGGGCTCCTGAAAGGGTCAGCATGTTAATAGATGGGATTGTGGGAAGCCTGTTCAGAGTTTGATGTCCTGGGGTTTGGATGATGTTCTCACTAGAGGTTGGTTGCACCTTAATTCTCGAATTCTTCCCATTTGACCAAGGATCTCTCAGTAGACGTCGCTGTCATGAGTTGTTGCCTTTTTATTTTATTTTTATTCTTTTTTTAAATTATTTTTAAATTTTTATGGGCCTGAGAGTTGTGTACTGGTTGTTCTCATACCTATTTGACAGAAAGAACGCTGCTGACAGCTGTGCTGCTGTAGGGATGTAGACATACATGAACCTGTGATATGATCCCACAGTTTCTTCAAAGAAGGCCTTACAGAGCCAAATCCAGGCGCTCAAGGAGAGTAGTCCCACTGAGATTTTAGCTGGTTATTTCAGCATTCTCAGTACTTGGCTGAAAACTTTAATGCATCCCCGAATTCATTGTGCGTAAGGTGTTTGTGTGTGTGTCTGTGTAAGGCATGTCCAGCCTTAGCTCTTTTATTAACCTTACTTTTGTGTGTTTTTCCAAACAGATGCCAGAGGAGCAGGCATTCTGTGTATTTGTGAAAATAATGTATGACTATGGCTTGAGGGACCTCTACAGAAATAACTTTGAAGATCTCCATTGCAAATTTTTCCAACTGGAGAAGTTAATGCAGGTGGGGCCGGAGTAACAAATTCTCCTTTGATTTGTTTCATAAATGGAAATACTGGCACGAAGAAGAGATTAATGCTTTGCTTCCAAAAGCTATTGGACAGTAAAACCCCCTCTCCTTTTAGAGGTGGGCTACAGCAAAACAGGGAAGATGAAAAGCCGAACTCAAACATCATGAGTCAGCTTTGTTTCTAGTTTCTTTTGTCTGATACACCATTTCTGCGGCTAATCTTTGTACCCCAGCAGAGCAGGTATTTGCCTTTCCCCTGCCCCCTCTTTGCTTGCTCCCTCTCTGTTCCTGGTGTTGCTTGGAGAGAAAATCTCTGTGCTGGTGAGGCCAGTGTGTCCCTTGGACCGCCTCCATCAGTGTCCTACTTTCCATGAATTACATGGGTTTCAGAGGTCAGGCAAATCAGGACATGCTGATGCTTATGAAACACCAATCAAGTGTGGACCACTGGGCAGGTCTTACTGTCTCCTCCAAGACTCGGCTCTTTTTTCAGGTGGAAATACTTCATCGAGCACTTCAGCATAACTGAAGGGCTGCAAATGTTATTATACCTTGTTGTTCTGACTAATAAGGAATTACTGATAGTTCATTAAGCCCTGCCCTTCTGTTGGCACAGTGAAAAGCTGCTCGCTGAAGTCAATTCTCACAGCTAACCATAGGTACCTCTGTGGGATAGACTGAAACCAAACAAAGCAGACAGTTGTTAATTTAATGGTATTTTTTCTGATGTAAAATTGGGCATATTTCATACTTGATGGAGTGGAATTGCATACTAATTAATGGGACACTTCAGCATATGGTCTTCTCAATGCTTACTTACATCCACAAAGATTTTTGTTAAAAACCAAACAGATTTTAATAACAATTATACTTTATTAAATGACCATGTCATCACTGTACAGTAGGATTTTCTTATCTTAGGTGCTTGTTTTGTGTTCCTTGTATGTGCTCCTAGTTAATGATCTGATGCACTTGTGTGCTCTGTTGCTTTCAAGCTCTGCAAAGTGATCTGGCTCCAGCAGCCATTGGTTTTTGTGGCAGAAGCATTTATAGCCAGATACAGCAAAGGAATAACTTAAAAATATACAGCATGACAGATTCTACAACTGCTCTGCCTTTCGACTGTTGAAGATTCTGCAATTTCTCAGTATAGTCTCAGTATGTTCTTCGATACTGTGATAGAATCCACTGTGGATATCTTACTAAAAACTGTAACCATGGGCACTGAAATTTATCAAGAAACATCTTCATTGCTCAAAAGAAGCCCGGCTTTCATTTGGGTTTGTTTTTTTTTTTTCTTTAGTATTTAGCAACCCTGGTCCTTACTGGGAGTATGGATGAGGAACTCAAATAATGAGTAATACTGAAACATTTGTATTTTTCCTTTATTCCAGGAGCAGTTACCGGACTTGCACAGCCATTTCTCAGACCTCAATTTGGAAGCTCACATGTATGCATCGCAGTGGTTCCTCACTCTTTTTACTGCCAAGTTTCCACTCTGCATGGTCTTCCACATCATTGACTTACTACTTTGTGAGGTAAAAAAAAATACTGAATCAGAAATTCACTCCTCCCCTCCATCAATGTTTTGTCTTGCTTTATTTTTGTTTTGTTGAGGTCCTTTACTGCTTAGTTATAAAATGTGTGTAACTAACTTATGTAGAAACCATGGTTATGGTGAACAGAAGATGTTCACTGAAACACGGGTTTGGTTTTAGAACTGTGGATTGCCTCATGTTTTGCTGAGGGGTCTAATTAAGATCTGATGCACACCTCTGTTTTTCATTTAATCTGTTCAATGATTATTCAGAGTTGGGAATTGTAATTTCTTGAAGACACCTAGTAAGGAAAGCTCTCCAAGTGGCCTGATTCAGAGTGCCCACAGACAGAAATTGTGGGGCATGTTGCTTTGGTGGCCTGATATTAAACCAAGAGTGAGAAGGGCCAAACACACAACTGAAGGAAGCTCCTTCTTTTTGGTTTTTTCCCTGCTATTCCAACTAGGAACACAACTACTCCAGATACAAAATGGTGTGTTGTCTGTGCTGTAGATATATCTACACTTTCTTCTAAAAGCCAGTCAGAATAGGGTGATAATCTAGAATATTTATTTTGGTAAAATACCAGTCCTTCCTTTGGTAAATGGGCAGTCAGAGCATCCATGGCATCACATCTGCTTTTAAACCTGTCACTGATTTCCTCTCCAATTTCAAAGGGTCACAAACATGAAAATAAAAATATTGATAAAATATTGGATCATTTTAAATGGTGAAGGCTTCACGAGTAATAAACACTGTTGACTCTAGTTCATTTTGTTAATTTTAATTGTGAAGTATTTTACTGAGAATCTTCAGGCCTGCTGCACGTGCCTTGGTAGGATTCAGTCCTTGAGACTATTTCTTGTTCTGCATATTGGTGCTCAGTTATTGAGGCAAGGTAAGGTAATACTGGCCATGTTTACCTCAGTGTGTCTGAAGCAATTATGGTGGGAAAGAAGGTGAAAATCCAAGGAGACTCCAAGGAGAAAGGAAGAGAGTGCGACATTAGAACATGCTGGGGAAAGGGAAAGTGGTTAGTGTTGGTTAAGGGTAATCACACACAGCTAAAGGAGTCTCTTTTACTACAGCTAAAAACAAACCAGAAAGAGCAGGAAAATTTATTTCAGGTGAGAAGATCCATGCTGACACCTTGAGAAACAGTGGGGCAGTGTGGAGACAACGTCCTGAGGCACATGTGGGCTATCAGAAAAATGCTCCTGAGATTCAGGAGTCAACCACTCTCAAGTAAAAGGCAGTTCTGAGAGTTTGTGGGAGGGGCACAGATTAAAGTTACATTAAAATAAAAATCTAGTTGGCCCTCTTTGTAGACAGCAGGTCAGTTCTGTAGGCGTATGGCCACAGGCAGGACCAGGAAGAAGCCGTTCCTTGACAGAGGACTGAAGTTGTGTATCCAGTCAGCTTCTGGAAGGAGTTACGGGGGAAATCAAAACATAATTTTTTCTGCATTAAATTGTTCCTTCCTTTATCTCTGAACAACCAGCATGCTGGTAATTCTGGCAACTGTAAGGAGAAAAAACTGTGGCAGCTGCTTACACTGAAACATTCTGCAGAAAACATCCCCCGAAAAGCAAGAAGCCTTTGAAGTGAATTGTCTTAAGTTTTTAAAAACAAGCTTCCAGCCTTCTTAATTTGTCATAGATAGAGATGAATTTTAAATACCCTTCAAGTTCCTGACTTGTGCTTTCTCCACATCCTTGTCCTGTCTGTGGTTACAAAATGTTCTCATTCTTTGCAACTCTTATAGGAAAGAAAAAATTAGGGGAAGAAAACCATTTAAAACCATTGCTGAATGCATCCTGCCAACTAATAATTTTAAGGGAGCCTCTCTGGTCACCTTGAAAATATTTGAATTATGGGTGAACAATTAGTGTCTTGGAATAGCTGATCTGTAGAGGTCCCTTCCGACCCCAACCATTCAGTGATTCCATGTCAAGCAAGAGTTTTTGTATTGGCTTGAGTTTTTGATTTTTGATTGTGTCTGGAAGAGTGAAATCAGTCCTTACAGATACTCAACTTCCAATCCAGAGAGGAAAAATACCTGTTGGAAATACTGCAGTTTCCCGGCTAACCTGGGAGGGACATTTCCTTCCTCAGCCTGCCCAATGAGCAGAGGAACAAGCTGAGGATGGAATTCCTGGGCAGAAGCATAACTATGAAAAAGGAACTAAAGTTATGGTGGGAATTAAGGTTTTGGGAGAAATTTTTAAAATCCCATCAAAGTGAGTGTCACTACAGTCAAGGTCTTCTCATCATTGTCACATGAAATATTGCTTCAGAGCAGTTTGATGTAAATTCAAATTTGGGGCTTGCCATGGCTTCGGTGTGACTGAGTTATTTTACTCTGTTGTCTTCTCAGCACCTTATTTTTTTTATTATTTTTTAAATTGTCACCAGGCTGTCGGAGATGTGAATAAACCCTCCAAATTACTTCCATTTCCAGCTGTCTTAGAATGTTGCTTGAGCAGTTCTGGGGCAGAATCTGCCACCTATCCCCATCTAGAAACAAAATATTTTGGAATTCTTTTTCTTCCATGTGATAGAAGCTTGAAGAGAATTTGGGGCTTCCAGCAGGTACACCACCACAGTGCCATGGTACATCTTACAAGGCTCAGCTGCCTGTAATAAAAACACAAACCTCTTGATCCAGGTGAAAGTTTTAATGTGATTACAGCAAACTGTGTGGGTTGCAGCCTGGAGATCTTTCTCCAACATTCCTTTGAGCTGCCTGTCGCAGCTGCTTCGTTTGTCTTTTCCCTTTTGCTATTTCTGTTTGCATTGAAGAACAGTTTTGTTGATGAAACGCAGAGTTGTATTTGGACTTGTCAGTCTTATCTGTCAATATGACACGATGTTATTGAACACTTCGCAAGCCGGCTCTGTTTTGCTGTCTCTTCTTGTTCTATTTTAAATTATTTATTTAAAGTCATGCTCAGAAATAGCAATTCATCTAGGTAAAGCTCTTGTCACTCAGAGCTGTCCCCAGTGCAACCGCTGCGCTGCAGAATAGCAAGCAGTTGACATTTCACTTCATTTTGCGTTTTAAACTATTTGATATAAAATGAAAATGTTTGTTTTAAAAGCACTAAATGAATGACCTTCAGTAGGCATTTAGAGGAGGAAAAACAACCCAAACCAGTTGGCAGATAATCCGTAAGCGTTTTTTAAATTGTCATGATTTTTTTTCTGCTTAAAAAAGACAATTCTTCTACCTTTTGTGATAGGTACAGAACTGCAAAAACTAAAGGAGGTGCAGAGGTCAAGCTCTCATTCCATTATTAGCTGAGAATTTTGAAACACTATGGGTAACCTTCATTTTAGGTTGATCTGGCTATTTTTGTGTTCAGTTTTGGGGGACATAAAATACTGATGGATAACGTTTCTGTCCTTGTAGAGAATATGCAAAAACCTCTCCTGCACGCTGCCCTTCCTGGGCTGGCACAGATAGCTGTTTGTTTATTTTTGTGTCACAATAACTTAATTTGACTCTGTAATTTGACTACTAAGTTAACAATTTGACTCCTAAGCTGCCATTCTGACTGCATCATGACTGCATACAAAGGGATACAGCTGATTATCACTTTTGAATATGAAATTATTTAATGTTTACTAATACAGCTAATAGCAAAGAAGGAAAAGCGCCTTTCACAGGAACACAGCTCAGTGCAAGAAGGGGGAATTGAAAGCTAGGATACCATCACTCCTTGGCCTTTATTTATCAACTGTTGCTTTCAGAATATTGCATAAAATATTTTTTATAATCGATTTTGAGAAATTGTCCATTACAATGAAGACTGATAAGCGTCTTTTAAAATCTTCTCAAATATGAACAAGGCAGTGCTGGTAAGTGAGCGCTTACTGATAGTTAAAACGTGGCACCACGTTGTGGAGCTGTGGTTACTGGGAGCGCTCCTCCGGAATGAAACACTGAAAATCAGAGCAGAATTGCCAGTATTGACGCTGGAGGTTTGGTTTCTGTCTTGTGTGTGTCTTGCTGGGATGGATGTGCCAGGAAACGCCGTATGGTCCCGCGCAGGGCTGGCCGGCTCCGCGCTCAGGCTGACTGAGGAGGAGGCACCGTAAGAGCCTGCTATTTTTTATCTGTCACTGTCACATACTTCTGTGATGCCTTCCACAGAGTTGAGAAAGAACAGATTAACATTTCAATTTATTAAACTTCCCCAGGAACTGAGTCAAGAACAAGCCCACTTCCTCTGTAAATCTGCACTGAGATGAAATGTGAATTAAATAAAAGATTGCACACCATTGTTTATCTTTTGTGGATCTGTAGGGAAAGAAAAATTGAACTTTTGGACTTACTTGTGTTGCCATGTTGTCTAATTTATTAACCCTTCCAGTTACGAATGCTTTAAGAAATCTTACAGAACAGAAGAATGGACTTGCTAGAAATAAAATCTCTTACAGTAACAGAATATTACAAGCTTAAATTCCAACTTGGCATAGATCTGTGCTGGAGCTGTCTGCATTATTTCAGTATTTACCAGAGTGAAGTCAATGTCCTACATGTTAGTTGGAAAAGGCCAGGAGCCGTCTGTTTGTTTTCCTTTTAGGAATACAGGCAGCTAAATTCTGGCATTTAGACTGTGTCTTTCCTCCTGCCCAGTCCCTTTGCATCAGGCCTGCTGGAGAGCTGAGTCTGCTGAAGTCCCTATCAGCCACTCTGTTTCATGTAAAGAGACTGGAAAGGATTTCTTTCCCAGACTGCTATAATTAGCTTTTAATTAATTTTGAAGAAGGAGAACAGGTTTTCTCAGACTCCAGATGGATGACTAGAATTTGAATGTGGATGTCCAGTGGTAGTGCTGGTTTGCTGCATTCAAGGATCTGCTGACCTGTCAGCCATCATGATCTTTTTTGTTGCAGAAGTGGGAGGTCTAAATGGAGATAACCTGAGATTTACTAGACCCAGATGTTTGGCTTTTATGTCATTAGATGAGTTATTTAAATCCAAAGGAAAAGTAATTTTAGCCTAATTCATCTGATGATCTACAGCTGTAATCTACTGTGGGGGCTTTTTAGCACTAGAACAGACATTAACGTAAAAAGAAAGAAAGAAGGGAGTAGGATTTGATTGTGTGTGTGCTGCATGAAGAACTTCTTAAAGCTTTTGGATGTGTGTGTTTAAAACATTCAGATTATAATGATAAACTACTTTAAGTTCTTTTCAAAGTGAAGGTTACAAGTAGTATAAGGTGTTTGCATGTAGAATTCAGTCCACAGCAGAAATGCTGGAGGTGGGTAATACCATGTTCTGTATTGCCCTGGGGACAGGGCACACAGAATGTTCTAACAGGATTTATAATTCAGGCTTGGACCAAGGAGAAGAATGTTTTAACAGAGAACAGAATCTGAGAGGTTCTAGGAGGGGGTTTAGGATAACCCTTGACTCAAGGTTGTCCAGCTTTTCCTGTGAGCATCCATAATTTATGTATCTTCCAGTCATGGCTGCTGCTTGTTTACCCTCAGCATAACAAGGCTGATGATAAATGCTCAGCATGAGCAAAGGAAAAACAGTCTTACAGCAGTCTGCAATCCAAGATAACTTATGAGAACAGAAGGTCTCATTTGGGTGATGCTGATAAATTTTGTGGTCCTAAAATGCTAAGGCTGTTTCTGTTTCAGAAAATGTTCTAAGATCTAGGTGAAAAAGGGACCAAGGATGAGTGACCTCATTTGGGCCTTAGAGGGGTGACACATCTAATGCCATGTTCCCACTGCGTCTCTGAATTACTTTCTCCATTGCTCATGAAATATTTTAGCCACCTGCTAGTTGATGTTCACTTGGTTGTTTTTTCTAGGAATACAGTAAATTTCCATAATGCTTACTTAACACTAGTGCCATCTGCTGTACTGGAATGGCAGCATATCCTAAACAGTCTTGGCAGGCTTCAAAAACACTTCAAAAACAACTGAAGGAAAGTATCATAAATGGGAGAGTGACATTCTGTGAGCAAATCCCGGAAGCTGAGCTAATTTGGGAAACGTTTTTAAAGAATAGGGTAGTGCAGTCTGCCTGTGCCGAGACACTTTCCATTGCTTTGTGCTTGGAATCTGAGGCTGCCATTAAATTTCTAAATACATAAAATCAAAATGTTGCACTTGACTCATTGTTGGAAAGGGAAGACCATTGTCAGGGTTCAGAGAGACCAGGGCCAGGGCTGGGTCGTGGCAGGGAGAGGGAGAGGGAGAGGAATAACACTGGCAAGATCAGAGGGAGTGCAGGGGGGCAGATGTTGATTTAATGTGGGCATGTGTTTATCTTTGTGGTGTGTGAGCACAGGTAGAGGAGGAACGAGGCACAGTTCTCTGTCAAGATACGTTCTGAACCCCTCACCTCATCTGCTCTCATGCAAGCCGGGATCTGGAAGATTCCTTCTCCTCTGAGCACACCTAGCAGCCGTTCCCTGTTTCCATACCAGAGCTGGAGGACCTGTCTTACCCACAGAGACGAGACCTCTTTTTCTCTCCTTGTGTGTGAGAGCACCCTTGGTGCCTAGTGTGGATTTAGGCCCCCTTCTTTGTCCCTGTATTAATCAGGTTTGGGGAAAGGGACAGAAATGTCTAAAACCCCTGCAGTTTAAAGCTTTGCTTTAAAGTTTTAAAGCTTTAAACCAGCAAAGTAGAGTTAGTGTCTGGCTTGGTTGACAAATGCTGCTAGCCCATAATCAGTTGCTGGTGGATTAGGAATGTATCACTGCAGAAATACCGCATGCAAGGGAGCAGTTTGATACGTGGAAACGACTTAAAATTCTGTGGTGCAATTTTGATTCTTGGCAAAAAGTCACAGAAGGTGGAGAGGAAAAAAATGTTAATCTCACAGCAGCCTCTACCTTTATTCAGCCATAGCAACACCTCAGCAGCAAATGACATGAAAACCACCCAAAACATGCAAATATTCACTCTAAATGCCATTTGTTTCTATTGCAAGCAAACAAACAACAAAATTCCATGTGAAATCCTACTAATACAGGTTCACGGTTGCCTGATATTTACTGTGTGCTGGTTTATGCTGTGAAACACAGAAAAGTGACACAAATCAGTAGAGAATCCCCTGGCGTTGTTTTTGCCATCTCCCTGGTACTTGCTTCTCTAATAGTTCAATCAACTGGTGTTAATTGGGTGTGTGCATTTTTGATGGAATCGTAGGATCAGGGCGGAGATGTCTGTGTTTTCTCCTTTGCTGTGCTGTAGCATTTCCTGGTGGGAATTACTGTACAGGCAATGTGTATGGAGTCACTGCAGGAAGCCCAGTCTGAGAACTCGACCGTGCTCATACGTTAGCAGTAAGATCTCTTTGTCACTTGTTTTTTGTTTGATCTTTTCCATTACTAAGAAAGCTGTATCTGTTGTTTACACAAAACCTGCTAATTTGTGTTGTACCTTATTTGAACGAGAGTTTTAACCTTTTTTCCTTTAGTCATCTTGTCATTGAACTAGAATAAATGTACAGGCTACACAAAGTCTGCCTAAAAGATGTTAATTAATGTACATGTCCCTGCAGAGCGTGTTCCAAGGCTGCCCTGCTTACAAAGGGAGGTTGGAGCTTCAGACCATATATTCATCTTGTCAACAAAACAAAGACATTTGTGACATTCCTAAAGTTTATTGTGTGGTCTCAACATATTAGAGTTGCCAAATAATTGTTTTGCTGGAACCCATCCAAAACATAAATAGAATTTTAATTCTCCTTTAGAGCTGGTAACCCCAATTACCCTTTGTAGCTCCTTTGAAAGACTGTACAACTTAACACATAATTCTGAAACACTTTGGAATTATGAAACAATGTCAAGTTAACTTCAGCTGAATAGCTAGTCTGCCTTTAAAGAAAGGAAGATTCAGTTGTTAGAAAGCTGGAAGAGGTTCATGTCCATGTGGGGCTTGAGACTTCTCAGCCCTTAAGGAGGTGCTTAGTCGACTCTTGTATCTGTCTTTTTTACCTGATGCTGAACTTTAGAAATAGTTTATCAGCACCTTCACTGTTTCCTTTTACATGTTATGCAAATCTAGGGGGAAAAAACACAGATAAGGACATTGATGAATTAAATTCCCTTTTTTTTTTTTTTAAGAGAGTCACTTCTTTTTGTTGGTGAAGAAGGTGCCAAGGGTATGGCTGTGTAAGCAGAGGAAGGTCTGTCAGGGGGTCTGGGCTGGAGAGAAAGATGCTAATATTGAATGTAGCCTGTCTTCTCTTGAGGCTTCAATCATTAAAGAGAAGCTTTAAAATGGGAGAGAAATTCTGAAGTTGTCCCCAGTGCAACTGTCATCCAGATGCACACGACTAAATTGTTTGGCCTCACTCAGCTCTGTGCTTGGCTGTTGAATTTTGCTCGTAGCAAGTATTGGTTTGCTGATCCTTGACTTCCTTTTTTCCAGCCTCTGGGCAGATTTGCTGGGTCAGATGAATAAATCCGCCTCCTCCCTTCAGCGGGAAGCCACAGGCAGCCTTTCTGTCACAGAGATCTCACTGAATGCAAACTGGGTCCCGCAGAATCGCATCTTTACCAGCCTCCGTTTGTTCTTTGTTCCCAGCCTTCCTTTCAGGCCTTTTCAAAAGTCATCTTGTTTCAGAGTGCAGAGGGGCTCAAAGGGAGGACTCCTCAAAGAGGCTTCTATCTGCAGAAGGAATCCTGGCCTTGGAGGGCGTTAAGGAACTGGGAAAACCTCTCACTAGACTAGAGTTAACATCATGAGATTTCCATTTACTGTCAGCCAATCTTAATTTCAGTGCAGGTTAGAGAGGGTTTCTCTGGTTTGCCTGTGAGAACATCACCTCCAGTCGTGGCTGGAAATTACAGCTGGTGTGACATACAGGTCAAAGAAGCAGCTGCTCCCATGCAGCACAGTCTGTATGAATTAACTGGGGACTTCTGGATGGTGAGTGTTCATCCCAGTACCAGTAGGGGTGAAGGGCTCTTCTGCTAAATGATGCTCGTCCTTCTGGAGTGAGTGCTGCTGTGGAGCGTGTCTGCAAAGCATGGATGGCTGGCGTGGCAGCCAGCAGGAGCTGTAAGGGGGCCGAAATATGGAACAAACTCCAACATTCTCCCTTTGCTGACCCTTACCTTACCTTACACATTCATTTCTCTGAGTTGGGCTTGTTCCTTCTCCAAATCTCCTGGGTTTCATAGCTCTCTTAAAGTTCTCTAGGCCTCGAAACAAGTTTAAGAGGGTCCTTAAATAATACCTGATTCTGTGATATATGATGATAAGCCCCTCACTGTTCCTGTGCTCTTACAAGTTCTTGGTTATAAGTGTCTAATTTTACTTTTGACTGTTCTGTATTTTAAAAAGTGTTAGCTAATTATGAACAACTTTGCCACATGCAAAGCTTTTAAATCTCAAGATGAAAGCTGCATGATATTAGAGTGTCTTGGTTTGTAAAAGGCGGTGACCATTCCAGACACAAAAGCAAACAAAAAAAACCCCAACAACAAACCAGACATGGGTTAAAAACCATCCCCAAGACATATAGCATTTATTTCAAAATGCCTAGTTAAGCATATGACCTTTAGTTTTAAAAAGTAATTATCAAAAGCTCATTTCATATGGGCTCCCTTCTCCTTCCCCTCATGGATGATTTGTATGTACTTCCATATTTCCATTATAAAATTGCTGGAGGGATATTGCTACCAATGATTTATATGTCTGGTGCACTTCAGTATTTTCAGTCGTTCTTCTAAAATAGCTGAAGAAGTTTGAGCTGAAACTTATAAATCACTGTGTGGCAAATTAAGCAGGGTTTTAAATAAGATACTGTGGCAAAATGAGCTGAGCCTTCTTTTTCATAATCATGATCATTAAACTTGGCTGTGGAAGAACAGTCTCGCATGAATTAGGACAAATAAGTCCAGCAGGCAGATGAGGGGTTATCGAGTGCATTGTTCAAACATGGGGAAGGTGTTTCAGTGCTTTGGAATCTAGGACATCCCCCCCAGTGCACTCAGCTGTTGGGGGTAGTGGCTGGGCAAGTCCTTGCGGGTCAGCATGAAACTGCAGCAATTGATGCCTCAGCTCGAAAATGCTGCATGGATTCGGGACTTAGCTCTGCCTTGGAGGAAAGAGGAGGCTGCAGGTGTTCTTCTGTCGCTGAGAGTAGCAGAATGTTGCTCAGGACAAGCTGGATAGGGAGATTTTGAGTCCGTTCCTGCTGTGATTTTAGGGTGCTTGAGCCCTGAACAAGTTACCTCAAGGAACAGGAGCAGGGCTATGAGCTGCCCCTTGCCTGGTGGCGCTTCAAAAGGAGATGGGGAATCTCAAGGCAGGTGGAAACCTATTTCTGCTGCAATTGCTGCCCATGTGAAGAGTGATGGTATCAGAGGACTACCAGGAGAGAGTTTGATTGATTTAAATTCAGGAACAGCATTAGTTTCAGGCAGATCAGAAAAAAAAAAGTTTAGAAAATAAATTAGAACTGCTTTACATTTCTTTATGGGTGTGCCATAAAATATACAGAACACTAATTCCTCAGTTGTCCAGCTATTAGACGTAGTAGTCTTACTCACGTCATAACAAAATCTGATCGGTTAAGAATAAAATGTGGTGTTTGTGACAGCTTGTTGATATTTCTCTCATTCACAGATAGTATGTTTGTCAGTCTTCTCTGCTAGAAAGTAAAAGCTGTGAATGGCATGACTGTGTGGAATTAAGTGTTGACTTCAGATTAATATTTGAAATAAATCTGAAAGTACTACAAACTTACTTCACTGCTTCTGGAGCTCTGCTATTATCAGTATCATGACTGAAAGTCACAACTGGACTTCTATTTTTTCTACATTTCTCAATTAAAAATATGTACATAAAGCCAAACAACTTGAAATAATTGTTATCCCATTTGGAAGAAGGGTTTCCTAGTGATAAAGCAAGATTCGGTCCTGCTGCAATTGTGACCTCTAGTGGGAAAATCCAGTTCGTTATCAATGATAATGCAGTGAATTGCAAAGGAATTCAGTGTTGCAGTATTCATTATGTCTGATGTTGCAGCATTTCCAGGACTCATTAATGGTACAATCCCTTCAAGGCACCAAACTATCTACATTAAAAATACAATTTAATCCCGAGAAAGCTTCTGTAAAGTCTCAGCATGTTTTTATAAAAGCTGATTTTTATAGAAACATGGTCTAAGGCTTACAGGAAGAGGACTGGAAACTCATTCAATTGCAGAAGCAGAAATTGCTTGGAGAACGTTGCCGTGTCAAATGTCTTGTTGTTATCCCACAACAATATAATATAATTGCAGTATTACTTGTGTGCAAATCTGTTGAGCTGTATCTAGATACCAGCTCTGGGAGCCGTTGTAAGAAAAGATTTATCATGCCATTAAACAAGTCAAGAAGATTTGGAAAATATAATCAAGGAAAACAGTCTGAACATGAAGTACATGGTACAGCAAAGGAGAACTGCATATAGTATTTTTCATATTTGGATGAAGACAAAGCTATTTATAATTTATCAACATATGTAGGCTTCAGACTTTCTTTAATATTCAAATAAATGCATTTCTCTACATTTGTATTTCCAGCTTTTGCGAACCAGCAAGCAGCTACTGGATACAGACAGCAGCTTGTTTAGCTTTGAAATAGTTTTGACTTTTGGTTAAATGCAGCAAAAAAAAAAGGTGTCTTGTGTACCTGTGGGGTTGTCTTTGTTCTGTTTGGGGGTCTAAATCATAGCTAAGGTTGGTTACTTCACAAAAATCCTCTTACCTAGAATATTTATTACATTTTGCTGATGCCCTGCTCATGACAATATCCTGCACTGTTCATGAAAGCCAGCATTGGCAGGCACTGAAACAATGGGAGGGACAGCCTGTCGCATCCACAGCACCTGGGTCACTGAAGTTTCCCAAAGCCCCAGAGAATCATCTTCCCCCAGTGAGGGGGTTTGGAAACTGCCTTGGGGCTTTAATGAGGAACCTCCAAGTGCAGCAGGAAAAGGGAAGCGTTCCCTAGGGACTTACCGCACTGAGTTTTGATGCCACATAATGATAAGTCTGAGAAGAGGTTTGTATTTGGGGACTGATTGAAGTCTCTTTCTTCTTATTTTCAGGGTATGAACATAATCTTCCATGTGGCTTTGGCTCTTTTAAAGGTAAGTAATTTTTTTATTTTGTTTTATTAAAATAAAATACTGATCATTTTAATATCGTGCCTAAAGGAACAATAATAGTGAGACCTCTGGAGAAGGGAATGAAGGAGAAGTATCCATTTGGGTAGAGGTGTCTTCAGAATTGTACTTATGGTATGTTTTTATTAAACTTAATTGTATCATAAAGCTTGTGGAACAAGGTATGCAGTCTAAAGATTTAAATGTCTCATTTGATTACTGTTAAGAAAACAATTCAGAATCATTTCACAGCATATCTGTTTTGTGCCTGGGTTCTTTTGTATAAAATGTGACTGACTGGTATCAAATGTATTTGTGATATTGAGAGAGGAACAGAAATATTCTCTAATACCAGGAACTTCTGTCTTTGGCACAGCCACAAAATTCACCTACACAAGTAACCCTGGAGGTAAAGCCCTGGGTGCAGTGAGATGAGCTTAGAGTTGACTTACACTGACCTCCATGAGTTGGCTCCAGTTCAAATCCAGCCCCTGTGCAAGCACACACAGTGTGGAATCTGAAATGGCACCCTGGAGTTCAGATGGTGTTCCCAGAAATAACTTAGGCTGGAGCTCAGGGTGGGACAACCTGGCACTCCTAACACAGCCCCCCATTGTGGGACACAGACTAGAACCACTGGACTCTTGCTGCTCCTCCAGGGGGATTTCCTTGCCATTTTCCTAGAAAGAGCAAACAGCCACTGATAGAGTTACTCAGCAGTGAGTAATTCTCAGAGATTCAGCTTCTGTGGCACAGAATCCTATGGCAGAAGTGCTCCACACCAGGAATATCCATCCATGTGCTGCTGTGGACAGAGCAATTGGAAATTTTCAAATGTGTATTTTCACAGAATCATAGCATCTCCCGAGCTGGAAGGGACCCCAAAGGATCACTGAGTCCAACTTGAGGGCAGGTGACTTCAGTGTAGGCAGGAGATAGTGCATATCCTTACGGGGCGGAAATGTCCAAAATAACCTGTGCTTTACACAGCTGATGTGGAAAATGGGGTTTGTGGCTCTCTACGCCAGTGCATGTATTTCATGAAGACTCCTGTAAACAGGAAATTGGTTTAATATTTCTTTCCAGGGGAGTGCTCCTACACAAATCAAAATTTGTAGAAAGGAGGGAGGGAAATGCGTCCTCTTTTCTTCCTGTTTCATGTTTGATTTGCAGCTGTGGGGGTTTGTTAATATTCCAGTTTCCAAGGCCAGTATGAATAATGGGAAATCTGGTAGGTTATGGCATGGTAGGAAGGAAGGGAAAGGAAGAACCCAGCCAACACCCAGCAGGCTTGCTGCCCTCAGAGCAGGAACGGGTTCTGGGAAGAGGCAGAGGCACCAACTTACAGATCCTAACACTAAAGAAGAAAGAAAAGGAAGGGTACTTGTGCAGAGCTGAAGATGGCTGATAAGGTTTTCAGGTGAGGAAGACTCAGTTCAATTTAGTTCTGAAGGATGGCTTTGGGATCACCTGCTTTACATTTCCTGCTGCTGTGAGAGGCAAGGGTTGAGCCAAGGTTATCAGCAGAACAACTCTTTAGAAAATAAAACTTTGGAAAGAATTCATGGGTGTCATACAGCAAATATGGAATATTTTTCCTGCTGAATAATTAGCCCAGTTTCTTTTAACCACAAGTGTTCCGTCTTTTCATTTTATACCCCATGACATGCTGCTTCTCCAATTGAACGTTTCTATTTGGATATTCCAGAGGAAATTCAATAATGTAATTTGTCACTCTGATTTGTAACTATTTTCTAAGTTTAAGAGTTGGGTTTAATTCTGCTTGTAGCAGTGATGGCAGTTCTTGCATGTGTATGCAGTAGCTGCCTGTTCCAGCAGTAATAGGCACTGAATAAATGGTAAAGGAGGTTTTATCCTGAGAAGGTATTTCTGTAGTGCAGCCAAAAACAAGTAGAAAGAAAATGGAGGTAAAAAAGATAAGATGTGAAGTAAGAAACACTCCCCTAAGAGCACAGCTCCACAGTGGCATGGAGATGGAGCTGGTGCTTACATACAATTGGATTAGCATTAGAATTTGCTTTCAGCAAGAACTGCTTTTCTGTTAGGGAATAGTTGCGAACTGAAGTGTTTTTTTTTTTCCTATTCAAATGTGTTCATAATCTCTCCTAAGCATTACGAGCAAAGTGGTTTAGAGTACTGCTGTTTTCGAGTTACAGAACCTGAATATGCTGCAGAAAAACTGCCTTAAAAACTGTGTTTCAAAGCTCTTCTCTGTCTCTGGTTCTGGAGTGAATGAAAACAACTCCTGAGGATTTGTCCTTTCTTAAAACAGAGCAGTTATTCTCTCATCCACAACTTGGATTATTTGAAATTTGGATAGGAGAATCCTTCATCAGTGGAATACTGAACCCTTTATTGTGTAAATGCCATTTTCCTTGATTCTGGTGAAGTGTGTGCATCCAAATCCCTCACTAAACAGCAATGGAAGAGAATTTTATCTGGCACTCTGCTGTACTCAGTGCTGTGTCTCACGGTTCCAGCTGCTGGTGCTCGCACTGAATGCGTGTTAGTTTGGAAATGACAGCGCCACTTCTGCGACCAATTGCCCGAGACGTCTTGGTGCAGTCATCCTCGGAAAATAAACATTTGAGACACGCAGGAACCCTTCCTCTTTCCTTCTCCCACATCCTGGGTGTGCTTGCAGCAGTGAGCAGCGAGAGAATTGAAGCCCTTTGGCTGTGAAAGCCGTCGTTTGGGCGTTAATCTGCTTTCTGACCAAGGAAAAATGGCGTTTGTTTCTGTAGCATCCCCATGCTGTGCTCCACAGCCTGCCCAGGGCCCCTGGCTGGTGACACTGTTTTACACGGCGAGGCACTGACTTGCATCCTCTGGGGCTGCCCCTGAGTTACCCTGCAGGAACCTGAGCTGGTAGGAATCCTGACTGCTCACCTCTCGTTTTCTGAGCAGTGGAAAATGCAGTGAGGCATTGGTGTGTGAAGAGAACCTCAGTGTGGAAAAAGACAGCATAAAAATCTGTGGTTTAAAATCAACCCAACAAACAGCATTGATATTTTCATTTAAAAATCCCAATTAAGACAATTAATGAGAATGACAGAGAAAAAATATACCCTTCCAGTGCCAGCACATTTCCTAGTTCCATGTGTCATCAACTAATTTGTTTCTTTGCTGGAAATTTAAAGCATTAAAATCCTCACGTATGCTAAGAAAAAGAAATAAATTGTAAGCTTTCTGTCCTATTTTAGTATTTCATAGAACATAGAATGTCCTCAGCTGGAAGGGACCCCCAGGAACCATCAAAGTCCAAGCCCTGTCCCTGCACAGACGCCCTAACAATCCCACCCTGTGCATCCCTGGCAGCGCCATCCAAACACTCCTGGAGCTCTGGCAGCCTTGGGGCTGTGCCCATTCCCTGGGCAGTGCCCGCGCCCTCTGGGGAAGAACCTTTCCCTGATGCCCAACCTAAACCTCCCCTGACCCAGCTGCAGCCATTCCCTGCCTCCTGAAACTGGTCATCAGAGGGATTTCACCGATTAATTCTTAAATCTTTTAATGATCTTAGAACTTGGCAAAACTAGCTAAAGGCAGACTTTCTTTTGGAATTAGCAAACTGAGGCAAGAATTAAAATGCATGATTATGAAGAATTCAGGCTCTAGGTTCACTACTGTTGTGGCTGCTAATTCCTGAAAAGGCCAGGGAAGGGAAGAGCACATGGTCACTGGAAATGTAAGAGGCTTTAAAAATAGCTGCATGTCCAAACCTTTCTTTTTTAGGGTTCATTTACTCACCAAGTGTGGGATCCACAACACTTAAGCTCAGCATTTGGCTTACTGAGTTTTAATCTGTGTGACTGTTAAAGAATGTGTTGCTTAGTGCTAGAGGAAAGCCATAGTTATGATCAGGAAGGTTTATAATACCAAAAAGAAATGTGTAGAAAACAGTGAGAAATGGTTTTATTAGTGCTTGTGTTTTCCAGCCAATGCTTTGTTATCTTACAGAGGGTCACTTTGGTCCCTATAATATCTTAAACCCAATACTCTCCTGCATCATTCCTTGAACTCAGGTCAAGGTGAGCAGCATTTCTAATGGGGCCTGTGAGTTCTGGCACTCGTCTCTGCATGTGATCAGGAGATAGCTGACGGTTACACAAACTGGACAGGTGTGATTCTTGGTTATTTCTGCTGGCACCTTTTGGTCTCAGAGCTCTTTGTGTCAGTATCCCAGACATCAGGAAGCAGTATCCCAATTACAATAGCAGGGATGGCTGATGGAGGTTTTAAAAGAAAATGTGTCAAAATTACCCGGGATAAGGAGGGTGATTTATTACCTTTATTTCATTCTGTATCTGGACTGAAAAGGGCCTCCTGGGCTGAAGAACTGCTTCTCTGCTCCGTTGTGCCATTATGTGACACAGCATCTATTTCAGAACCTGTACCAGCAGCTTTCAGATTGCTGGTGGAAGGCCATTTCTCTTAGTCCTGATCAAATTTATTACTGATCGTTTTACCCTCAGCTACTCTTACATCAGCATTGCCCTTCAGCTTAAACAGTCCCCTTCCAGCACCACTCACACTTGCTTTTATCACCTTGAAGTGTTTATAGATACCAGTCACACTGTTTATGAAATAACCCAATATTCTCAGTGGTGTTGAACTCCAGAGCATCTCAGCCATTCTCTTCTGCATCACCTCCAGAGGTGACTGGATCTTTAAGACAGGTCACATCATGTTTTCTGTATTCATGTGGTATTTTCTTATTTCTAAAGAATCTGTTTGTTCTGATAACTGAGGACTGTGTTGTGCTGTTATGTTTGTATGAAATATTATTCCTGACTAACTGGAGGGTTCCACAAATGTTATTTTCCCACCCTAGAAAGGAATCTGTGTAAGAGCACAAATTCCGAATAAAATTGTGCTGTACTTCTGCATACATTTACATATCAATTCTTAAGGAACACATAATCAATTGTAGGTTTTCTTTTTTCACTTTGTCTTCCTTGGGCAGACATCTGACCTAACCCCTCTCAGATTTTGCCCGTCACTTCTCTCCTGAATTACTCCTTGCACCAGAACCTTAGAATCAGATCTGAAATTTTGTTCTGTGTTAAAGGCACAGTTCAAAAACGTCTGCTTGTGAGAGGTGCAGGTAATGAGAGCAGTCACCTGTCTCTGAGCACCTTAGATCCTGCTGATCATGGCAAAGTTCTCCCCATTCCCCCAGGGATGTGTGGCTGGCAGGGAAAACGGAAATGACCAGTGTGATATCCCTTGGGACTGTGCCTCCCTTTATCACCTGCCCCTGAAATAATATAAGCACAACAAGAAGAAGCTTAAGTTGAGCAACCAACTTCTTCCATATCTTACAGAAATTTTGTATAATCTTACTGGCTAAACTCGTGAAGCCAGTGAAGACTGCACAGTTGCTTGTTTTAGGTGAAACTTGCATATTGCCAATGTGGATAATTTAAAAATGTCAATTGCCTTTGAGTCAGAAATGAAATTGTGGCAATTAGTGTAATTTTTTGAGAGAGGTATCAGATGAAAAGTGCACCAAGACTGTAGGTAATGTGACTTAGGCCTTGTGTTGAAGAGTTAATGTGGTTGTTTGAGTCTTGCTCTATTCTTTCTTTCATTTGCAATGGCTTGAGGAGCCTGAGCTGATTTTTAAGTCAGCATTGCTTTAAGCCAGTAGTTGACAAAGTGACAAGTGAGACTCCAAACCCAGCCAAACTGGGTTTGATTCTAGGTGAGCTGGTTTAGTGCACCCTGTAACTGCATTACATTTTCATATGGCTCTTCTCAAGAAAAAAGCAGGAATGTCCACATTAGAATCTAAGGCAAAATAGATGTCCTTTATTTTTATATCCTCTTTTTCATATCTTCCTCATGTCGCTGATCCCAGGGTAAGAGCTGACACCTTAGGAAGTGAAGAGGATCCTGACTCTTTGGAGCTAGAGATCAGAAGCATCTGTGCTCTTTTAAGGCCTTCTGCACTGAGCAAAGCACAAGAAATTCAGGCTTTAAGAGGCTCTCAGATGATTGTTTTTGTATTTCCAGTTTCTAAATTGAAGATGTCCTTAAGTTTTGCTGGGCTGAATAATTCTACCCCCAGACCCACTCCCTCTACCCCAAAAAGCTTTCCTGAGTGACTGGTTGGAGATGATCTCTTTAGAAAGAGAAATCTCTGCCTGAAAAGGTCCAGAATCATTCAACTTCCAGACCACTGGTTTTCCAGCCTTAATACAACCAATTTTCTATTATTAAAAGTCCACATTTATTTGTGTGTTGAAAATCCATCCTGTGCTGATTAGTTACTCTCTCAGCCCATTTGATCTCCTCCTCACACCTAAAATCAGTTCTGTTCCTGTCAGGTGAATGTTCACCGTAAGTTTTGAATTTGAGGATGGAGACATACTCTCCTTTCAAAAAGAAGACTGATAGCAGAAAAATAACATGAAATTTGTTGACCTGAATTTTTTTAGCAGCACTGAACCCTGATTTTAGATATTAATGACTCCTATTATATTGTGTTGGTAATTTCTAGATGTTGGAAAGCAAAGATGGTTTTTGTAGGGTTACATACAGTTCTGACTAAAACCATTATTTTTATTATTATTTCTAATATCATTTAAATATAGTGTGTATATCTCATGTACCTAGCAAATCTTAACATCCTTTGGGAAAACATTTCCTCCAGGATTTTCTCCTCCTGTGGTAATTGAAGTGAATGAAAACATACAAACTGTCATTCCACACCAGAGCTGTACTGGCTTGCCTACCCCAGTGTCTCAGCCCCAGATACCTGGGAAAGACTTTTCAGAATGGGACAGTAAAACTCTTCTTTTGCCTCTCGCAATTTATATCTTGAAAACTCTGAGAAAGAATTAGTGTCTCATGTTTAATAATTCTACGTGTATTGTTACTTCCTGGCTTTTTTTTTTTGTTGGCTTTTTGAACACATGTAAGTGAGTAGCCCCAGAGATTTTCTCAGTTTAATGATTCTTTTGTTTGTTTTGGACCTGCCACCTGTGGCTTTGACACGAGGTTCCTGTGTCAGCAGGCATTTTGGACACTTGGTATCTCCTCACTTTCTCCACGACACTCAGGACTCCATAAGTCTACATATCCCACATCAATTTCTGCTTTGCAGGCTTCACAATCATAGTCTGGTTTTATCTCCTCCTTTGGAGGCTTCTGATGCTCTCTAAATACTTCTCCATCTCTATTATCCCCTTTTTGAAACGGGAGGACCGGCGTAGTGAATACTGGAGAAGAATCCCACATGAAGTTACACTGAAGAATAATGGTGTTCTCTGTTCAGATCTCTGTTCTTTTCCTGTTAGTTCCTACCCATTTTGTTCACCTCCACTGTGCACTGATCTGATATTTTCATAGGACTCTCCACAGTGAGTCCCAGACGCGTTTCTGAGCAGCAATTGCCAGCTCACAGTCTATCGTTTATGTGAGAAATTGAAGCTGTTCTCCATAAGCATCAATTTAAATCCATCTGCATTGACTTTCCTTGGCTGCTCTACTGCCCAGTCACTCAATCCTTTATGGCCCTTCTGCAGTTCCTTATTGTAACCTCTGTCTTTAAATCCCTGAATAATTTAGGAGCATCTGCAGACTCTGTCATCTCATCCTTCACCCTCTTTCCGAGCTGTTCAGGAACAGCCCAAGCAGCGTGGGTCACTGCTGGAACCTGCTATGGAAATCGCTTGGTTCAATGTGTGCTCTCTAATAATGATCAGGATGTAGCCTTCACTAAATCCAGATTACACAGCTGTAATGAGCCCCAAAGAACAGGAAGGACAAAGTAATTTCTGATAAGAGGTAAAGTTCTTACTGTGGCCATGATGTCATTCATGTGGATTTTCAGAGCTGTTCTGGTGCTGAATTCTTAGCCTTTTACAGGAGTAGACTTGAAGGATAATTTCTTCTTTTTTTCTTCTATTTAGCTTTTCATAGTCAATCATTTTTGCCACTAAAATACAGAGACTTAATATTTTAAAATACAGAGGTTTGTAAAGGACTGCCTGTCAGGATCCTTGGTATCTTGGTACAGAGTAAAAATAATTTCTAGTCATATTCTATATGGTTTTGTTTACTTTGAGACTATTTTGGCATTAGTTTCTTCTGAGTTCAGTGGGCCTCAGCTGTGTGAGTCTGAGCAGCTCTGCCCTGCATCAGAGCCGTGTGAGGGAGCATTTCATGGACAGCAAGGCCAGAAACAGAATTTACCTGCACTTACAGACCATACAGTCCATGAGATGGAAGTCAAAGCACGAGTAATGTGGGTTTATCCTCGGACATTTTAGTTACTGCCTTAGTTATTAACTTCTGGGCCACTTTCAGTTTTTAAGTTCACTTCAGTCAGGCCCCTCTGAAGAATTTGGGACAGTAATCTAATGGCATACATGAAGGAAAAATCACAATTCCTGGTCAGATGTAGATAAAAGTAAGATGTAGTGTTCAATGAGGATATGGAAAGAAATAAGAATTGTAGAAAGTGTAAAAAATCTGAATGATGGTTCACTGTTACATGGTGTGAAAGGAGTTGCTGAAAAACGTGGAACAATGGATTTCAGCTGATAAAATTAAGATTTTTTTTGGTCAAGCCTTGGAAGTTTTGGTATTTGAAGCCTCTTCTTAAAAGAAAAATCCAGGCCTGATGTAAAAAAATACAATGATGGTTGTAGACTACATCTCTTGGGAATGTAATCCTGAAAGTAATTTTCATCACTCCTAAAAATTTGCACCCCATTTATAACCTGAATTCATCTGGCTTCAACCTCTAAGTATTGGATCCCATTACAAATTTTTAGATTTACAGTCTTTATTTAATCATCAGTTAAATCCATTTTTCATAAGCCCAGACCTTGCCCAAAATGAACGAAACCTGAATTCCTGTGAGGATCAGAGCTATTAGCTGATTAAAGTCTGATTTACACAAGAAAGAATTCAAGGCTTTTTACACTGCTGGTGCTCTGAATTCCCCATCCTATTGCCTGCCTTAGCCCTTGGGTCACTGGTGACCCTGCGCCTGATCAGTTCTGGAACTTCTTCCCAACACACACACTTACAGTGCTCTTATTTCTTCCTTTTTAATGTTTTAGGCAAGGTTTTCATTCACATAGAGAAGGAGAACCTGATGTTTCTAGACTGTCCCGCTTAGCAGCATGTGTTTAAAACAGAATTCAGAAATAGGCAAAGCTGCCTCCTTTCCTTGTAAACCCTTTCCCTCCGAACAGCAGGGCAGTGCTGTAACCCGGGCTGCCTTGGACACCGTGGTGTCACCTGTGCGCACAGCCACAGACTGAATCAGAAACCTGAATCTCTGGAATAAACCTGAATCAGGAACCTGAATCCTGAATTGGGAATAAACCTGAATCTCTGGAACTGCCTGCAGATGCAGTTTGGAAAGAATGGGAGAGTTCCCATCACAATCCTGACTACAGCCTTAAACTGAAATGAAATGTGTGTTGGTTGTGGCTTCTTTGTCCTGGAGAGAGTCATGGCTGCTGTCCACAAGGCCCTCAGTGAATACCTTGATCTCAGCCTGGCAGAATTGCAGTGGTCTTTGCAGATTTTCGTCTGCAAAACCCTGGTTTGCAACCTGAGGGATTTAAATCAGCTTTCAGAGCACCATCTGTGCTAAGCAGCCTGTTCACTACTGCACATCTGCAGGTGCTTTAGCTGAGTCAATCCTCTATCATCATCCTGGAGGCCTCGTTGGCATCTTCTGCCTTCTGCTTTAATGCTTTTCCCAACTCCTTCATGTGTCACCTCAAGCCTTCAATGTGCTGATGATTTCCATATTTTAGCTACTCGTTAACATGTTTATTATATTAAATCAGTGACCCCATCCTACGGATATTTACTTTGTATTAGTATTTTAAGTAAATACGGGGGTTTTTGATGTGTTAGGAAAATGATTTTTAGAGTTTAAATACACAGTTACGGAAGCGTTTGCCATAATGTGGTTTAGAGCTACTCACAATATTTCAAATTACGACCTTTTTGTTAGAAACGTGGAATATTTCTGTCTGAAACGTGAATATTTCAGTTGGAAATGGGTGTTGTTCTGTTACATGTCCCATTTTATGACGAGGCTAATCAAAAAGGAAAGGGCATAAGGACACGCTTTCTGAAGTGCAGCCCTGGGGGCTGGATGGAACAGGACCCATGGGGCTGGATGGGGCAGGACCCGCGGGGCTGGATGGAGCAGGACATGCGGGACTGGATGGAACAGGACCCGCGGGGCTGAGTGGAACAGGACATGCGGGGCTGGGTGGAACAGGAGCCCCCGGGCCGCCCTCAGCAGACGGCCGAGGCTCGGGGGCTCGTTCCGCACGGGCCGAGCCCGTGTGACATCACTGCATTCTCCTCACAAACGTGCAGCGCTCTTCTAGAATCCTTTCAAACGCATGTGCTGACATCATTCCCTCTCTGCCCATCGCCTCCAGATTTAGAAACGCCTCCTGAGAGCACAGCGCCGGCAATGGGCTTTGAAAATCATGATTTAAATTTCATCCGGCGTGAGCCGCGCAGAGGCTCCGCGGGCTGNGGCGGGAGCCCGGCTGGCTGTCCGCGCTCGCCATTGGTTTCTTATTACGGCATTCTCCCCCGAGAGGCTGCCGGTGCCCAGGCGCCCCCTCCTCCTCCTGCTCTTTCCCCTCCTCCTGCTCCCAGCCCCCTCTCTCCCACCCCTTCGTGGCTGATGCCTGGCGAGCGGCGGTGGCGGAGCGGCGTTGCAATGAGCTCATCCTTTTTTTCTCTGTGCAGCCTCCCCGGTGCCCGGGCTGTGCCGCCCTGCCCGCCGCTCCCGGCTCCCGCACACCCGCACGGGCGCTGAGCCCCGCGCCTCGCCCTTGCTTTGCTGCCAGCCCGCCTTCCCTGTGCTCCTTCTCTGCCATTTTCCGGCTCTTTATGTGCATTTTTAGATCCATGGTTTCTCTGGTTTGTTTTCCACATCTCCTTCGGACTCTATCTGAGCCAGCACGGTGGATCATATTTTTCCTCGATTCTTAGCAAAGATGCTTTTCTCCTCCTGAGAGGCTCCAGGGGCGTTGCTGGAGAGGCCATCCAAACCCATTCCAGAGACTGGAGGCTGGCTCTCCTCATCTTGCACTTCGGGAAATTGCCGTTCACAAAGCCCGTTCTTCTCACTCTGGATACTCACTACTTACTGCCCATGGAAGAAGGGGTGCCTTGCAAAAGCCCGGCTGCCAAGCTCACCCCACCTGCCAAGAAGTCCCAGGACATGCATGACGAGAGGAGCAAGCTGGTGAATGAATACGCGTGTCGGGTGCTGGAACTTCTGGGCATGGGGCATCGTCTCTTTGTGCCCCGGCTGCTTGCGGTGAGATCACCTTTTCATGAAATTAATTCGTTGGGAATTTGCCATTCTCCCTCCCTCTCAGCCCTGCCTCTGCCCCCAGGAGGGATGAGAGGGCTCTTCTATTTTCTTCAGCTTCTCATAATCCATCTCCTAAGCACTGAGTCCTTTCTGATGTTAGCTCAGGAAGGCTGGACACCAGTCCTGCTAATGAGGACCACTCCTTAACTAGCTTGAAGGATCATCAGCCAGGGCTGAATCATAAAAAAAAAATCTTTCCTAAATCCCTGAGTGCTTTTGTTCTCAGTCCTGTAATGATTCCAGATAAGCAGTGTGCCCAGTCACCACCTAGGTGCTGACGCATAATGTGTTAATGGTCAGCATTTCAGATTTTATACTTTTGACATCACAGGTTGGCTTTAAAGACTCATCAAAAATCAAGCTGTGTTGATGCGTTTTGGCTTTTGGCTGTTTCTCTGTTTGGTTTTGGAAAGGCAGTTGACAAAAAAGTTGAAAATACCTGTGTAGAATGATTGGGAAATAAATTGTTAAGGTGTTTATCATCCATCGTGGCAAGTGCTGTCTGTGTGGGGGGTGCCTGCAGCTGGTGCTCCATGTAATGGCACAGAGAACACGCGTTTATCATTCTCCTGCTGTGCAGAGCAGCCTCAAACCCCGAAGAGTGGCAGACCCGGGGGTCAGTCCGTGCCTGCTGCTGGCTGGGGCTGCTCAGGGTGCTGTAACCACACCTGGCTGCAGCTCCGAGCGCCGCTCTGTCCGTGGCCTGGCACACCAGAACGGCATTTCCGTGTGATCCGTGGGAAGACAGTCCTTTCCTGATCCCCCTCATTCCCTCTGGCGCCTTGCCTTTATTCCCATACCCATGTTGTGGTTATGTACGGTGCCCTGTCCATTTTTCCATCCTGCTGCGCCGCTGTCGGTGCCCCTGAGGATTCACAGACACCCATGTGCTGCTCTGCGTGTTACAACCTGCTCAGGTACGCGCGGCGTGGGTGGCGGAACGCTGCGGCCCTGCACGGGGAGATGCCAAACACAAGCCAGATTCACAAACTCCTCGATTGCTACAGTGCAGGTGGATCGGGGGATTTGCAGTCACTTGTAGAACTGAGTCTAATCCCTGAGGATGCGTGATTTGAGCTGTTGGGTGTGTTATCATTATTCCAGTTATCTCCCAGTGCACCAAAACACTCATCCTGCTGATGGTTTCTCGGGCAAGGGCTGCCAAATCACCCTGAGTTGTGCTGTGATGAGCTCTAAGGCAGGCAGAGACAAAACCACCGAGCTCTTTTTCACTTGACTTAATCAGGCTTTGTATCTGGCCGTCCAGATGGAGAGCACCAGGCAATTTCATATCCCTTATCTTCCAGGCAGTTTGGCTTTGCTGAGTGGCATAGTATTGTATATTAAAGGAGGAAAAAAGAGTGTGGAAAAGGCAAAATAATACAAATAGTGCTTTGTGTTATGAGAGAGACTTGACTGAGAGAGTCAATGTGATTCCCTGTCAGGTTTTATTAGCTAAATATACCTCTCCTGACATACAGGCCTTTAGGCACACACCCTTCTCCGAAAGGAGAGACTGCGTTCTCATAATATGGAAAAAACTGAGAAACCTCTCAGGACCAAGAATATGTACTTTAATCAGAAATAAAGATGCTTCAAAACATCAATGTTTCATAAAATTAAGCTTTTTTTTTTTTTTTAATGTGCATAGCTTCTCTCTCTCCTGTGGTTTTGGGAATGAATGGCTGGGATGGGTAGACTGTGTGTCATTGCAGTGGTATGTGATAAATACAGTCTATAACCTTTCTTACAGTCCTAGAAAAATTCTGATCACTTCCTCACCTGAGCAGAAGTTTTGGGCAGGTAGAACAGCACCAGTTCTAGGTTCACTCCCTTTGGGATGACCCAGAGTGGGTGAAGCTGAGAGATTTTCTCACCCACCTGCATCAGTTCTTTATGTGGCAGAATGAACTTTGCCATCTAAGTTTGGAGCTACCAAGAAAGGCAGGGCTGAAGTGTTGAGCAGGGGGATATCACTGAATGTGCCCAAGATCAGTGCTGTGTTTGTGGATCCCAGCTCTCCACTCACAACCCAGGGATGTTTGGTTTTTTTTTTTTCCACAGCATTTTTGTACCAGTGTGTTACAGAGAGCATGGATTTTATTTAGGAAAAGAAGTGTTTGATAGCTGGATAAAAGATGCCAGCGAAAGAGTTCGGTGTATTGCCCTAGAAGTGTGTTCTGGTGTTACTGCAGCAGCAGAGTTTTGTCCACCAAACTTCCCCAGGCCTGGAGCCCGAGTTCATCCAGCACACAAGGTCAGATCTTCCTCTGAGGCACTGAGCAGCTCTCGGGGCCGTGGCTCATGTGGAAGGGTGTCACTGTAGGACACGAAACCAGGCCACACGACTCCAGAATTTGTCAGAAGGCTAAAACACTGATTTATTCAAAATTTGACCTCCTTATATACCAGGTCACTAGAGCTAAACCGATTGGTGTTAGCAGTAACACTCATTCAATCACACTGGCCAACACAGATATCAAATTCTCTCCACCTCCAAAGAAGAATGGAAACAAGATAAGAGTCAGCAAAAACATCTTCTGTTGTTTACAGAAGGTCCGTGAGAACAGAGTTTTAGAAGTCAAACCATCTCAGGCTGGAAAACCAGGGCTACAGAAGGGCAGCACAGAGCAGTCGTGCAACATGCAGCACTGCAGTCCTGGTTAGAAACAAATAGCTTCTGTACCTTGGGTTTACACTGTGGGTCTTTTTTGAGAAGTTAAAACCAGAACTTTTTTTAAGAAGTTAAAATCTGTGTGTTGTAGGCATGAAACAGAAATAAATACTTTTATTTTATATATAT
>WBMY01001439.1:0-11142 GCA_013397315.1 Donacobius atricapilla
TCAGGTGACACAGACAAGAGTGTTTATACTGTCACTGTAAATTTCCTTGAGGAAGAAGCCTCGGTACTGCTCCGTTTTCTTTTCTGTAACGAACTTCCTCAGTGTACCGGGCTCATCAAGCGCGGGAGCCAGGCTGTTTACTGCGCATCAGAGTCACGCCCTTGTTCAGGCTTGCAGTGTCTGCGCACCACCTGCCGACCAAACATCGACGGGGCATCGCCAGGGTAGTATACACACCCTGTGTCTCTCCAAGTCTTTCCTCCTTTTCCTTCCTTTGCTTCTGCCTTTTCTATCGCCTTTCTTAGGGTCTTTGGTTTTTTGTTTGTTTGTTTCTTTGTTTGTTTGTTTTTCCCTTTTCCTTTCCAGTAAATGGCTCACAGGTGTTATATCGATGTTGTTTGCATCCAGTTTCATCTTAGCAATCTAATAAGTTTTTCTCTTCAGGTCTCACTCTGGAATGGGATATCTTTGGTGTCAGAAGTGGGAGTGGACCAAAACAGCCAGCCAAAGAGGGGAGCACAATAGAAAATTAAATTCCCCAAACAAGAACAACAAAAACAAAAGGTTCCAGCCTGTATGCTGAATGCCATTCACCACTAATCTCTATGGTGATTATCAAATCAAGAAGAAGGGCAGGTGTAGATCCTTCACCGGTTCCTTAAGGAACAAATCCTTAAATATTTTCACAAATATTTTCCTGGTACAGACATAAGCCTGTCACACCCAAGACAGGGTTTGAAATCAAGAATATTTAGGAATTGGCTGTTTTACTGCACTTATGGATGCCATTTATTGCATGGTCTTGCACTGAGTCTGATAGTTGCTCAAGGAGACCTCAGTGTCAGCAGATCCTCTTTGCTCACTCTTGTCACTGGTAAGCATATGTATATATAAATACACAGGGTTTGTAATTCTTAATTCTGTTGGACAAATCAGTACAAGGGTTGTGTTACAGCTGTGTGATCATTTAGGCATAAACCATTGCCATATCTGGGGCTAAAACTGGATTGAGATATGCCTTGACTCCTCTCTGAGGAGGAATCTAAGTAGCAAGGGGTTCCTTTCTTCACTCCATGTCTCAATGAAAGGGCTTCTCTTACAAACTTTGACTGATGCTCCCATTCTGCCCGCACCACAGAGCTAAGTTCAACACTGGTTTTGTCTAATGTGGTACTAAGTTTATTTGCCTCAGACTACTGCAGGATCCTAATACCAAAGCAGTCTAGTCAGTCAGCTGGAGAGTCTTCCATTGCCTCAGTAGCCAAGACGAAACTTCTCACACTCAATTGCAAGCCCATAACAGTAGGAGAGTGAAATGTTATAATTTATGGCTTAAACATCCTCAAGGACTTTTGCCCATTATAGCAAAACTGTATGAAAGCTGTATAAAAGAGAAGAATACCACACCCAGATTAAGGCCCTGGATCAAGCTTAGCACCTTTGCAGTGGAGGCTATCAGCTGCCAGGCTTGCACAGACCCTCACACCACAGCTGGTGGGGGGAAGGAGAGGTTTTTGCCTGTGTGCTGAAAAAGCCTCTGCTCTGAGGCAGTTAACACCATCCTCTGCTGCGCAGGCCAGCTCAGCTGTGAGGCCCCTTCACCCCAGGAAAAGCCACGTCCACGTGAAGGACAGCAGAGGGGGTGTCATGGCCCATCAAAGGGCAGCCCCCGCAAAGGGGTCCCCAGACCCTGCACCAGAGCACTGCAAATGATGCAACAGATCCTCAGGGACAGTTCCAAGGGACAGTGGCAAACTTGCCCTCCCCAAGGAAGGCACCTGGGTGTTCCCACCTGACCCAAATGCGGGTTACTCCATTGGACTCTATACTTTTTGCTGGCAGTGGAGGGCTTCAGGGAACCCTCAGCACCAAGAAGGCCAGATGGAGGGGAACAACGAGACATCATTGGGATCCCCAGAAAGGTGATATGTTTCTACCTAACCCCTGTCACTCTCTCCCTGTCCCCCCACCCCCCTTCACACCTCTATTTCTTTCTCTCTTTCTTTTCTCTTTCTTTCTCTTTGCCTCTTTTACTAGTAAATAATAAAAAACCCCACCTTTTTTGGCACCAACATTTAACCTCATTTGGTTTTAATCATGTTTTTTGGGTATATTTCAAACCTTTCTGCATTTGATCCCATTTGCTTACAGACTCTTTGTTTCCTTCAGACTTCTGTGTTTAACCAGTTCATAACAGTAATACAGGAGTTACCCTAGGCAAGCATCAACAGTTTGATTTTCTCTGTGATTACAAAAGAAACTTTTCTGATTATTTGACAAAATCCTATAGAAGTAAAAACCAGCATCTGATAAAGACAGATCACATACTTAAATGAAAAGTTCCATCTCCCCAGTATGGATAACATTCATATTAAACACCCCTTTGCACTGCTGTAATGCTGCCTAGACTGCCCTACAAAATGAAGCCATACAAAGGACCTGAGCCTTCTGTAACATAAGGTCATACAGTGCACTTAAATGACCTGTTCATACAGTAAAAGGTGAGAGATCTGAGATCTCACTCTTTGTAAGAAGGATTATAAATATAACAGTAAGACACAAGAAATTATGGTTAAAAAATACAATGGCTAAAAGTAATGCTCCACATACTAGTTTTGCTTACAAATATTAGTACAGTAACAAACTTTTGAGAGAAAAAACTTGCAGGAACAGATAACTCAAGTTAGTCTGATTTCCTAAAAAAAAAAAAAAAAGATATTGGATCTGTCCTTAAACTAAAGAATTTTAGATTGTGTTAAACGGTTCTTTATGACACTAACCATTGAAGCTTTTTATATCTATAGGGGGTTGTCATGTATTGCATACAGCAATTTTAGAGGAGTGCTGAGGGGACCACAAAATCAAGGAGTGCATGTCCTGTCACTAGCAAGAACATGATTTGCACCTACCTTCAGTATGCATGTCATCATTTGAATAATGGCAAGAAAAGGAGTGACTAGAGTCTTAAATCTTAACCACAGAAATAATACTCTCCTTAAAGTACAAGCAGATAAGCCTGGCACACAGTAGTCTCAGTGGTAAGCAGCCACTCTTACTAGTCAAAATGCAAGATAAAAAAATGTGCCCTTTTTCCCCTGCTACTTGATAAGTCACAATTTTACAACCACTTGTGTCTGCAGGTGATAGAAATATATCTGTAAGTATGCAAGTGTTACAGCCTATGTTTCCTTTGAAAATGATCCATCTGCTTAATTTCTAAGAGTGCTAACCTGTCTTGTCACCACATACAGAGATATCCTTGCTTTGCCCAGAGAAAAGCTAGCTATGCTGAAACAGAAAGAGGAATATGGGATGAAAACTTAATTTCTCCGTAGTGTTAAGATAGATAATTTGTCAGACCAGAAGCTATTCCTGCATCTCAAGCAGCTGCACTAGCAGGAATATTGAGCTGCCTTGAGTGAGTTCTCAAAGCCAACACCACATTTGCATCACAGATTGCTTTTCATGTCTAGTGGGTACCAGGCCAAAACTTTCCTTCTTTTGGTGTCTCCTTCGATGCTTCATACTCAAAAACAATTCTAGTGTCCCAGGAAACTTGTGCCACTCTTGCTGTCAGCTGATGGACTTCGCTCTTCTCCTTCTCGGTGGCTCCCCTGTGCCAGTTGTATATACATGTTCCACTTGCCTGGGGTCTGATTTCCAAATCAAAAAGTGTGCATTGTGTCAGGGAGAACTGGGGAAAAACCTTGGAAGTGGCTGGAAAGTCCGAAGGGAAAAGTGAATTCCAGAGATGGGAGCATGTGGAGGAAGAGCTGTTTTATTACATAGTCATGATCTCCACCTCTGTCTGAGGATTTCTTGCTTCCCAAATAAAACTTATTAAGCTCCTGCATGTGGATGAGGAGTGTCAGTCAGACAAACTCAGAATTAAATAACAGTATCTCTTCCCTCTTCATACTTTCTGATGTCTCTGGACTGTTAATTTGGGTCCTTCTTACTGAGCCAAAGGGTAGCAAAGTTGAAATTAAAAAGAAAAAAAAAAGCTGTTCCTTTCATCNAGGAAGTTTTTTTCTCCCCAATGTACAAGAAGCTGGTTATTTGCTCAGGTGACACAGACAAGAGTGTGCTATGAACATCCCTTTCTCTTCTTGTGTTTTTGCACTCCCAGTGATCCTGTCTTTTGCATGCCAAAGGCTGCTGTGACAGTGGATACCAGGGGAACAAGAATAATTATATGGAACATTTTGAGAGAAGGATTATTTGGTATATAATTAATTTTTGGTCTTGACATTTTTACAATAAAGACAAATTGCTCAAAGTATTCAATTACTTATTTAATACAGACAAATTTTCTTGTATATAGTTCTCTTGAGAATTAAACAACATAATGTGCCTCATTTCAGCCTGAGCTGTAAGGGTGATATGCTAAAACTGTGACACTCATATGCAACGCAGAATCTGTACAATAAACGTGACGATACTGTCCCTTGACAAAACAGAAAATCTTGGGACATAACTGCAAGGATGAAAGCTCTTTGGAAAGACTTAGGAAGAACACAGCTAAGACAGTACAGCATAAATTGAATATGGTTGCTTAAAATTATGACATTAGCTTGCCGGCATGCTCTGGAATCAAATAAATGGACATCAGTTTGATTGCAGAGTCACAGCACCACTGATACACTGAACCGCTTTGTTTAAGGATTAGGCTAAATAAATAGTGAGAATGTGTATTCCAGACTCTATGATTGTTCCTCAAAAGTAATTTGATGCACTCAATTCAGGATTCTTTAGGGCCTCAAATTATTAAAATTTTATAATAATTTATGGTTCTGAATTGAAAATTGTCTGCAGTCAAGGTTCAGATGGTTTTCTTTATATAACTTGTGAAGTATTGAAAATATAGACATCATAATCAGTAGAACTCTACTTAGACCACTTGGAGAAATAGATAATACTCGTTCAGTTTAAACTTCACACCATAGCTATAAAAATCAGAGTACAGAACCCCTCTTGGTATACCTGTTGCTACAGAGGAGGGGTATGAAGAGCCTATAAAAAGTCTCAGGACAGTGTTTGGAAAAGAATAATGAAGCACAGAGGCAACAGAAAAGTGCACAGCTTGCACAAGCTATTGGGACACATTGGTGTTTCTTATCCTCTTGAATTACTTCTTTGTCTCTTCAGTTTTTGACCTCTCAGGGCATAAGCTGATACGCTGTAAACCATGAGAGTTTAAGAAGCAAAGAGGGCCCCGTTGCTTTTTGCACTGTTTTGTTTGACACCACTGAGAAAAGTAGAGCTATGTGAAATGTTGGTTTTATCAATTAGAGACAGCACAGTTGAAGCAACAATTTTCAGTCTTTTTGAATAAAAGGTGAGCAAACTTGTGTTTCCTACGTTTTGGTAGCAGAAGCAAGAGCACAACTTAAGAAAAGGATTTGAAGTGGGTATAAATATAAATAATAAAAAAGAAAAAAAATGCTTAAGTGGAACACAAGAAAAACAGAAATTAGTACATATAGTTTTGTATTTATATACTTCCAGCAGAGAGAATGGAACAGATATGTAACTTTTAAAATACTGTGGTTTATACAGTTCTGAAAAATAGGCATTAAAGCAATTTAAGGAATGCAAGCTTTTCTGAATGGTGAATTCCGTTTTTCTATCCTGAATAATTTAAAAACCCCATGTGTTTATACAGAATTTTCCAATAAGAGGTGTTTATTTACTTCACTTTAAATACCATCATGTATTCTTAATTGTTTCCCAATAAATTTATGCACATTTGGGTCCAAATAAATCCTGTTAAAAACAATCTTTTTAATATACATTTCAGTAAATGTCAAAGACCATAATGTGATGTTTCAGTAACTATGGAAAACAAGATGCTGTAAGGATAGAACAAAGGACGTATAGCCAATTATTGATGTAGGAAGTGTAGAAATAAGATTTGGGAGACTTTCTTTTGCCTTGCGATAAAATCTTTAAATTCACATGAAAATTATGGCTGATACAAGAGGCATTTAAGTGTTGAAGTTCTATATTTAGGTATTATGTCATGGTTGCTTTCCNCTAAAAAGAAACAGAGCATCATATTTCAACTCTTCAATCAATGCAGTATTAACTTCCTGATTACTGAAAGCCAGATACTTTTGTTTCAATTAAACTTTTTAGTAGGCAGTGCAAAATCAGTAGAAACAGTGGAGTAATTCCAGGAGCCTTTAGAATGCCTTCAGCTGCTGAAATATGCAATGTTTAAGAACTTGATTTACAAAATCTTGGCACCATAAGGTCTGCTCACTTTAGAAAAAAATTCAGACTGCAGAAGTTACTTAGAAATTAAAGGATTTTAAGTCTGAATTGTTTAATATAATATTTTATTCAAATTGGGAACAGTTGGTGAATCAATGTAGGTATTTCTAAAATGAAGAGAACAATTACCATTTTCAGTTTACATATGGTCACTTTGGCCAGTTTCATACATAAATAGTCTTAGTGGATAGTGAACTGGAATAAAAGTTCATTATGATATGATACAACTACTTTGTATCCTAAACCATACTTCTAAAAATAGTATTTTATTTTCTTAGTATAACTATAGGTTGCACATTGTTGAATTTTAACACCAAGTTCTTTCAGAATCGGTGAGGATCTCTGGCCTTGTTCAACGTGCAGCTGGAGATATTTCTTAAATTGTCAATTACTTCAGTGATATCTCTCTCTACATTCAGTGCTACCTAATTTCTTAGGGAGGACCCATGAGTTACTGTAGCCCTTGTCTTCACTCCAGTTGTTGTCAAGAAATGAGATTATAAAATATGGCAGTTCCCATATAAACCATAAAGCAAGAGTCTAGGTTATGGTNCATACTGTACAAAAAAATTACTTTTAATTCCAGACAAACAACTGGGCATCCAATTTTTCAGTGTGAAAGGGACTTTACACTTTTCAGCCAAACAGCTGGTTAAGCTGTTAGTAAATTACTCAACAGGACAAATTAAGGAAACATATTTAAAAGACAGGATTATGTTTAGGACACCATCTACTCTTAGCATACTACATTAGCAGAAGATCAAAAACTGTTGCATACTTACAAGTAAATGGCAATGATAATCATACAGCACATATTTTTTTTAGACTGTCGATTAATTGCACCAAGATAATATATGGAAAAAGCTTTCTCTTAATATGTCACAAAGTAGAGACGGAATAGCCTCTGAAGNTAATATAATATTTTATTCAAATTGGGAACAGTTGGTGAATCAATGTAGGTATTTCTAAAATGAAGAGAACAATTACCATTTTCAGTTTACATATGGTCACTTTGGCCAGTTTCATACATAAATAGTCTTAGTGGATAGTGAACTGGAATAAAAGTTCATTATGATATGATACAACTACTTTGTATCCTAAACCATACTTCTAAAAATAGTATTTTATTTTCTTAGTATAACTATAGGTTGCACATTGTTGAATTTTAACACCAAGTTCTTTCAGAATCGGTGAGGATCTCTGGCCTTGTTCAACGTGCAGCTGGAGATATTTCTTAAATTGTCAATTACTTCAGTGATATCTCTCTCTACATTCAGTGCTACCTAATTTCTTAGGGAGGACCCATGAGTTACTGTAGCCCTTGTCTTCACTCCAGTTGTTGTCAAGAAATGAGATTATAAAATATGGCAGTTCCCATATAAACCATAAAGCAAGAGTCTAGGTTATGGTGTAATACAAACTTATCTTTCAATTATTATTGGTACATTTGTTTCAGAATTTGAAAAGAATAAATTTGACTTTTTTAGAATATTCAGAGCTTGTTAAGAAATTTCCATAAGAAGATATAAAACTATTTTTTTAAAAAAGTGAATTATTTTTCTACCAGTGATTTAAATGCCAGAAAAATTTTAGGAAATAAAGTTTTTAAGAAATAAAGGGGTTTTTGTTTTAATACCAAGAAAAGGAATTTTAGCTCATTAAAGCTAAACAATACAAGTAATCACCAAATAATTTAGATATGTTGTTTTGTTCTTTTGCTTTTTTGAATATATCTTTAGTTGGATATATAGGAGTATTTTAAAATTACAAATACGTGTACAAGACTTTTTAATGAGAATGGCTGTGTACTTTAGTGACCTCAAATATAACAGCTTCAGCTTCACTAGTATATTTCTGATGCTTAGAATTTTCATGTTTAAAAAGTTCTGCAGGTTTAAAGAAAGAACATCATGAATGATCAAAATTGGCAAAACTCAGCCGTGTTGGACATTCTCCTCCTGTCTGAACTACCAGGGCTCCGGTGCAAGTTGATTTTCAGCATGTAGGACTAATCTAACTTAATCCTGTTGAAGGTGGATGTCAGTAAAAATTCAGCACCTGACTTCCCAAAGGGTGTTTTGGCTGGAGACGGTGCTCATTACCAGCCAAAACCGCATGAACACGGCAGAAAATGTGTCTACAGGTGTTGGCTGCCACTTTACACTATAAATATTTGCAGCCATCAGGATCCATTGAGCTCTCCCTCTGCAGCATCTGTCTGTGCCGTGATGATCTTCCCTCGAGCAGGGATACCTCTCAAGACTGCTTCTTGAGGCTGAGAGCTCCCTTTCCTGACACCAGACACCCGTGATTAGGTATCATTTTTTGTATGCATGTAACATTTGAGGTGCATTTAGTTAGGTTTTCATGAAAATTTAGTAGCAAATTGACCACTAATCAATGTGCACTTATTAAATATTTTACATAAATAAATTTATTGATGAAAATTTCTTAACTGCCTACTCATATCTGTCTGAGATCGGACTACTTTACTGCAACAATAGCCCATACACCAAGACTATTGTTGCCCTCACTCCATTGTGACAATTCTAATAATTTCAACAAGGTTTCCTGAAACCCCATTTTAAACATTGATTATGATTCTTCAACAAGTCATGCCTAAGTTATTGAAATATATTTAAGCACCTAATTTAAGTACCTAACAATGGTACTTTATTAGGAAGTAAGGACTGATAATTGTATTTCTATCTTTTAGTTGCACATTTCCCGATAGAACAGTGTTTTGTATCTAAATCTTGTCTTTAGGGACTGCTTCCTTAATACTGCTACCAATAACAATAATAATAGTAATAATATGCAGATAGCAGTAATAGAGAAAATTGTTTTTGCAAGCAGTTTCCTGTAACTGTCCATAATTATAAAGCTTACTCCTTTTTATTGTTTTGTTAATATTCCTATATATAAGAGGATATATGCTGTCAGTGAAAATTGATACAGAGTGAAGAAATTATTTTTTCTGTTGCTGCTCTGAAATATTATTTTTTAAAATAATTTCTTTAGGTATGTAGCTGTGATGAGTCCTTATCAAAGATGTTGACATAGTATCACCCAGTAATCCACGGGTTTATCATCACATTCTGCAAAAAACTCACTTCAGTGATGTAGCAACAGTTTGAAGGTCATAATAATCTGTGAAGGTCAATTTCCTGAAGCATGGTTCAAAGCTTTTGCTACACTCGGGTGTGAATTGGGTGTTTTGCTGAAGCCTACTTCAATCAAGAGCTAACTTGTGAATAATCAAGAAATACTGCACAAGTACTTCTAAGATCCACTTTTCTAATCCAAAGGTGTGATAGGATGCAGCCAACCATGGTAATTCAACTTGGAACAAGTTATTATCAAATAGAAAATAGGTTGGTAAGCTGAAAGATGCTGGAGACTTTAAAGACTTCAAAGGTTTTCTTGAACAGAATATGCACTTTTTTTACTTGCTTGTTTTCCCAAATGTGTCATTTATCTGCTGCAGCAGAGCCTTTTCTATCCAAGGCAAGCAAATAAATTAAGGGGACTGGGGGAGGGTGATGGAAACATCACCCTCTAGCCACTTCACTCTCTACAATGATGTTCCAAACTTCTGTGACCAATTAAACTTACACCCTCTCACACAAAAACCGTATATGCAGATCTCTCTACCACAACATCCCCTGTCCTCAGACTGATATTTTTAGCCCAAGGGAGATCTTCTGAACAAACAGTATAAATCAGCTTACTAGAACAGAGACAAGAGCAATTAGGGATCAGTGGAAACTTTTATATTGAATATCTTTTGTGTTGAAGTTAAGAGACTTCATTTGCACTTCAGAAGTTTCTTGTATCTGTTTTTACCATAGGCTGTAACTACACATGCTTTTTTCTCTCTTTCCCCATCTACCCCTCTCATTTCCCTTGGTTACTGACACCTCAGAATAATTCTTATAGGAGTGGTAAAATTGATGCTCTGACATCCTAGGCACACAGAATGATTCCCAAACCACTCAGCCTGGAAAGGAGCCCCCCAGAAAGGGTCTTTTTTGCCACCGCTACTCAACACATGGTCAGTTTTGAGCTTAGATCAGGTTGCTCAGGGTTCTCTCTATCTGGGGTTTGAAGTCCCTTTAGTACAAAGACAACCTGTAGACCTTTTCTGTGCAGTCTGTGACACTGTTTAATCATCATCATAATTATTTCCACCACCCTCATCATATCTATTTGGACTTCCTCTACTCAGTTTACCCTTGTTTGGTCCCATCTTCTTACCAAGCATAGCTGTGAGGAGTTGGTCTCTGTGCCTTTTTCAGGACATCTGCCACTCAGTTTATTACTCTTAAGACTAGTCTACAGACAGGGTTCTTCAATGAGAAACTTCTTTCAGGTTTTTACATAAGCACAAATGAATGCTGTTGCAATACACCTGAGAGGAAATTTGAGTGCAAACAAGAACACTTGTGAAGAGGAAAACAAACATTAAAAATGCTTGGTTTACTGACTATATAGAAACAAAAACACGTTCAATAGTCTGATCCCTATTGATTTCTCGCCCTATAAAAATAATGTCTGGGAGGGATTGACCTCAGAAAGTTTTGTCTCTCTCTAAAAAGGCTGATTGTGATATACAGATATCTGTATATCTGCAGATTTGTAAAATATGCTGATTTAAAATCCCATTGTATACAGTTAACCAGTGTTTTACACTGTGCTGGCACAGCAGTCATTACAATCAGCAGGCCTTTTAAATTCAAAGCTGTAGATGAACTTGTTCTCTTTACTCAAGTAAAACAGATTTTTTTGAATACATTTTCCCCTTCCATAGGTTTTTTTCCTATGTTTTCCTGTTAATAACTTTGCAGAGTGATTTTCCTTTTTTTT
>WBMY01001439.1:12524-27160 GCA_013397315.1 Donacobius atricapilla
AAGCTGCAAAGTTCATAAGTAGTCATATGCTTCTTTCAACTACTCATGTAAAAGATTTTTCTTGCAATATGGCACATACAGCCCCAAATTTTTGTTTGCTGTAGTCCATTGTAACTTTCCTTTTTTGGGACAAAGAAATATGTGGAAAGTCTGAAAAACTTGCAAATAAATATTTTAACCTTTCTTTTTCTCACATTTTCAAAACTACCTAAACCAAAATAGAATCATAAGTGTGAAATTAAAGATTTTAACATCATAAATTATGGAGGCAGATTAAATGACTGGGTGCTTTGCAGACACAGCAGATGGTACTGTACAATATGGTACCCCATAAACGTTTAAAGCACCTANTGAGGTGGCAGCTGGGAATATGGTTAGGGGTAATTATATTGGTACTGGCTTCAGGTGATATTGAAGGCCTCCTCCAACTCAGATTCTTCTGAAAATATTGCAGAGTATCACATGTACAAGACCAGCCATAATACCAGTAACACTCCCTTTCAAGGTTCTAAAACAATTTAAAATAACAAAAACATTCAACGAAATTTATCTTCTAACATATCAAGTTACTTAAAAGAAGAATCACTTTTCAAAAGAGCAATTTGCAAGTTTAAATTGACATATTTAAATTGACATTAACTTTGACATTATTGCTTCTCCTGCTGTTTGGATTTCAGCAACTGCCATGTGTAATCTACAATTTTTAACCTAAGCTTAGCAAACCATTAGGAGTACTTGAAAGTAAAAATGGATTTTCTATGTCACTTTTTCACACAAATTCACCATAGCTAACAACAGCTAACTGCTTTATTAGATGCCCTGGATAACCTCTTTTTATATCATAAAAGGAAGACAGATCAAGATAATTCTTACCAGTACCTTGTTATTTTGATCCTTTATCAAAAGAAAATGAAAGGATCAACTATAATTTCTCAAGGCCACTTCACTTATTTCAGGGAGGCCAGAATAATAGGTTACATTCAAAACACTTCTAGTTTCTTCCCCAACCTAATTAATTCTCATCAAACTCTTGAACTCTCTTTGCAGTTAACTTCAGTCAAATCCAAATCCTTATAGTCTTATAGAGTTAAAGTGTGTGAGAGAAAAAATTTGGAAAATAGGCTCTGTATCCCTGGCCTGAAAATCCAGGAAGGAATATTCCATGTTATGTTCAATACAGCAAGAGTATGTCTCCAACAGGGTGTCACATTGGGTCAGTCTAATTACCTCTGCATTAAGCTTGAGGCTGAGTGGGAACCGTGGAAATTGTTTCTTGGGCCTCCAAATTAAATCTCAATATCTACAGTTTCTAGATTGTAGATGTCATACGATGAAGATTTTCCCACCTTCTTAAATAGCCTTATGAATTCCGCCTCAGAGGATTAAAATATTTCACAAAAATGCATGGAGATCTAGAACAGCTGTGGGTTTGAAATCCATAAATAATTTTAATTTTTTTTTTTCTGTAATGGAGACTTAGCAGATGGGTCTGTATTATGGTCACAGAAATCTATTTGCAGACACTGAAGGATGGTCTAAGAGTTAGAGAAATACTGAAATTCTTCTTTCTTTACTGTATATCAGTGGCTCTTAATATCAGTTATTTCTGCCCAAGAAGTTCAAATACAGTAAAGAAAACACATAAACACAAATGACTTTATAATCCATTAACACAGAAACAAATTGTTTACCGTTGTGTATATATTCACATCCAGTAAGTGAAGAAAATGCTTCTGTGAGTTTACTCCATCTGTGTTTTGAATGCTTAAGGTGACAGTGCTTCCAAAATGAGTCCTTTTAATCCTGTGTATTCTTCATGGCTGTCTTTCATTCACATTCCAATCCTCAGAATGCAGCCCTACTTCAACCCTCTCAACCCCACTCAGCAGAATGAAATCAAAAGTGAGGATCAGGATGTGTGGCAGGGGACAGAAAAGGGGACTAGGACCAGTCTTTCCAACACTATTCCAAAATTAGATAAACTTCTGCTTAAGAGACTGTAAGAGATATTTCAGTTATCTCTAGTAAATTACTCCAAGTGGTGGCTAGCTTTGTCCAAGAGCATCAGAATGCTCGGTGTCACACTGATTAGCATTCTAGGGTGTCTCTCTGTGATGCAGTGACCTGCCAGGAGGCTGCGCACACGCCTGGATCTCTGTTTGGTTTCGTCTTACGACTTACTTTTGGTGCTTGTCAGAATCTATGGGATCTTGAATTAAAAAAAAAATTCTTCCAAAGTAATGTTTTGTTGCAAAAGATTCTACCAATATTAATGTGAAATTCATCAGAAAGTGTCAAGATTACTGAACCTGTGGACTCTCCAGCCTCTTCTGCACTGTAGAGTTTCAGACTTATAGAGCAGTATAGCCATTTTGAGGAAACAGTGGACCCTTTCTTGTTTCAGGTTTATGCAGCCTTTTTCTGTGCATTTAATAGTAGGAAAGCTCTTACCATATGTAGAGCAATTGCAGGTGAAATTGATGTGATCCGTGGTCACATTTTTTTAATATGGGTGTTGGGGGACAGGGAAGAAACATTGCATTAGAAGCCCAATAAAGAAAGGTCTTGCAAAGTAGGGAAGCAAAACCTGTTCTTGCTTGCAAGTGAAGAAAAAGGACCATTTCTGGAATTTAAAAAAAAATGCGCAAAAAAACCCCAAACAAAAACAAACAAAAAAACCCAAACCCCAAACAACAACAAAAATCAACAACAACAACAGCAGAATTCCGAGACCTTTAGGGCACAAATTCAGACACTTGTTTAGAATAAAAAGCCTGCACTTAACACTACTATAAATAGCCCAGTTGATTAAAGATACTTTTAACCAATGCAAGGGACCTATAGTGAGTAAAACCTTAATTTTGTTGCCTTTGTTATATGCGTTAAAGCTAATTGAGTTTAGATGTTTCTTGATGTTTCTTATTTTAGAGCAGAGGTTCTTGCTTTGTTGTTTCTCATTTGCTGATGTTTCTGAAAGGTTTGAAGACGATTTTTTACTTGTTAGTTCGATGATTTTGGTCAAATGGTTTATTTGTATTTGGTCTCAGTACTATTTTTCAGGGGTAAACAGAGCTTGACAAGCCATCTTGTTTCTCTTTCTTCCATCATAAATACTCTGGAATTTTTTGTCCTTTAGTGTGAGAGATGTGAATTTGAAATGCAAAGGGAAGGGAGCATTTGGAGAAAGAACAAGTGAATTGTATCCAAAATGTCATCTCTATAGTATCCAAATAAATAGATAGTTCTTCCTCTCTTTTTAAAACCCCATCTCCCAAAACTGATATTTTCAGTCTGAAACTTGAGAATTAGACATTTCATATAGCATTTCCAAAATTGCAGACAGTCCTTACCACTGGAAGATACTGGGAGAGCAGAGAAAATCTTTGAACCTAAGAATTCATGGATAGATGTTGCTGCTCACACATCTTTGTTTTTCTGATGTGCATAAAGAATCAGATAAATAATTCCCCAAAAGACCTATATCGAAGAAGGAAAATATTATCTCCTCCAAAAGCAAGTGTGAGTGGTTACCAAGACCAAAGGACTACTAGCTGGGGATTTAATGAAATGTGATATCGAAAAATTATATTGATTTTCTGTTGATCTGCCATAACTAAAACATATCTCTTGGTCAGTTTTTCCTTTTTTAACCCATATAGTGCATCACAAAATAAGATAATTATGTAGAACATCAGAGATAAATACAGAAGCTGTCTGTCATCAGAAAAAAAAGAGACAGAAATATAAACCACTCCCTTGAGGATGCTGGGGTCAAAAGCCCTGAATATTACTGTCAAATGTTGCATGTTTGCAAATTTCCAAATATTAATAATAATGACGAAAATTTTTAGCTTTCCAACACAATCTACAGGAGGGAACAAACAAGAGCAAAGGGACAGGAAATTCTTCTTTGTAAATGACATCTACTAAAAAAGGTGCTCTGCTCTTTTCAAATCAATTCAAATGATTCTTGAGACTCTAACACAGTTAAGTTTCTTAGACAAAGTCAAGAAATTTAATATTTTCCTCTGTTTTGGGATCAGTTTTATCCAGCTTGGATTTCTGGTGTTGTATCTGTGAAGTGACAGGGAACAAAAATGGGAAATTCTTCATATTTTGTCAAGCTGTCAGCTATCCAAGTGCTATAGTCACAGTGCACACATGCTCATGACAGAATTATTAACATTTTGAAGATAATTCCCCAGAGTCATTAGACACAACAAAAGACAATTGACATGTTTATGGTTTCCATAGTCACCTCTAGCTTTTAATTACAGAAGCAGAATAGAACAATATCTGTGCTGTATTTTCAGTCTTTCACTTGCAAAGAGATTTAGAAAAAGGAACAGAGTTGGAGGAAGGAATTGTCTTGCATCGTGACAAGGGCACTTTTCTGGGAGAAAAAGCTGGAGAATGTATGAATTAGGACAGTGAAACTGTAACAGAGATTGTGGAAGAAGAAACAGGCTTCCTTGCAGGAGAATGGGGAAATGCTGAAACACTGAAACATTTTTCTTGAAATGAAATACAGAATAATGTTCAGAATCAATACATTCAAATAGTGCCAAATTAAATCCTCAAGCTGCGTGAAGTGACTGAGGGGGAAAATGTAATAACATTTAATTAAACTTAAGTATAAAATGTACTTTATTTTGCAAATTTTTTTTTATTCATTTTTCACTGAACATACCAAGAGTGCAGTTACAGTCTGTTCTGTTCCCTATTCCCAAAGTAAACCGGAAGTCTCCAACATGTGAAAAGAACTAATGGAAAGACATTATTGACTCTAACTCTCCCTTAGTTATTGAAGTAACCAGTAGCTTTTCTCACTAAATATTTCTCTCAAAATATTCAGGATGTCTTCTTCAATTTTGACAGTTTTTATTTGGTTATTTACTTAACTTGCTTCCACCAGTCACTCCCATAATTTTTGTCCTCTTTTTAAGCTAAAACCAGGTTTACTTCTGTAGGCTCTAGACAAAAAGATCCTATAATTACATTTCTGCACGTGCAGAATACCTTGTCTTGCTACTTTCCAACTTCTTTCAACAAACAATATCATTAGATGTCATGTTCCCAACTCAAACAATGGCAGTTAACCTTTTTTACCCTGCTATTTTCCAGGAACTGTTCTAGCACCTTTCTACCCACCGCTGTCAAATTACTCTATATGTAGCATCCTTAATGATAGAGAAGATTGATAAAAATTTTGAAGTATCCAAAGATCATCTTATGCTTTGGCACTAATAAATACTTACAGAGGATTTATCTGTAGCTACACTGCTCACTGTTTCTCCTTTCTTATGCAGTTTAACCTGATAGTATGTCTTAAACTAACGCATTTAATCTACATTAAACTTTAAGGACATGTTGAACTGTGCTGGGCAATGCATTCTGACAGCTCACCTTTAAATGCTCATCAGACACTATACAACAGTAAGACCACAGAGAGCAGGATATGAGATTTTGATGGGAGATTATTATTCAGCTAGAACTTCATAAAGCAGTGCTCCTTGTGTTAGAGGAACTTCATCTGAAGCTATGTTTGAGAAACTCCAAATCATTTAATTAGGCTTGATGGAGTCAAAACTTAATGTTAGGCTAATGACTTGGCAGCTACTTAAAATGAAAACTTTAAAATGAATGGACTCCTAAATTGAAATTATTTCTGAAAATTTTGACAGATTGACAATGCTGGTGGTGAATAAATTTGTAAGATGTGAAGAAGACAAATGGCCAGCAACGTTAATGTCTATACTGATGTATATATGACATATACTCCAGGTACAAGGGGCCAAAGAAATTATCTACTGCCCCTAATCTTTAGGCAAAAAGTTGAAAGAAACAGAGGTTCTTCATTGGTCTGAAAGAGATAAGGCCCACCAATTTCTGTAGCCAATAGGACATGATAAGCCATGCAAATGTAATGTACTTGCTTTGTTGTCTCAGTACTGCAAATTCAGTTGAAGACAACATGCAGATCAAGAGGAGTGTCAGCTGTTTAACATTCTGTCTGAAAGGACAGGTGACCATTACCAGCTTAGATGCTTTGAATGCTTTTTGTGGATGCTTATTGCAAAATGGACACATACCTTACCTTAAATGTGTGAAAAATAATATATTTATAGCTTTCTCACCTTTCTTCAGTAAGCACTAGTAGGGCAAATGGCTTGACACAAACCAGAAGCATTTAAGATATATTGTGAAAAAAAAAAAAAAAAGGCGTTTTTCAAAACACATGAATTTGTAGTAAAATTAAAACCTTAGAATTTTGATGTGTCTGATTCTATTTCTTTGGCAGAGAAAATAAAAAAAAATTGTAAGGAGTATACATTAAATAATGTGTATGGCTCAGCTATAACCAAAATATGTACACAATATCGGTACTACAAACGTTAAAAAGAGATAAAAGGTGCCAACCCTCAAATGAATGCAGTCAGGCACAAGTAATTGAGAATAGTAGGAACACACAGGATTCCAGACAACTAGAGAAAACACAGTGTAAAACCCCTGTTGATAAAAAAACAGCTGCAGAAGGGAACCATCTGACCTCCCAGTCTAGGTTACTCTGCACAACATGAGTGAGATGAGTCCTGAGATGAAGTGGGAAGACAAAGGAGCAAAAGTAATAAACATGGCAGAACAGGAAAGATATGGGAACGGCACATAATTAAAACAATCCAGCAAAGAGGAAAATGTTTACCATTTTTGAAATTGCTCAGTGTTTCTTTTGCATATGCCAGCTGAACAGGCACTAACCTCCAAAGCATGCACAAACACAGAAACTGGCACTGAGCAGACCATTGAATTGTTTGAGCTTCTGTACAAACCACACAAATGGAGGCAGGTGAAACGCTCAGCACATTACCTATGGAGAAGCTTAAAAGGCCGTACAAATCAATATTAAAAGAGCAGCGTTAGCCTGCTTCACATTAGCATTAATGTGGAAAACACTATACCAGGAAACAGTCTGAAAGCATATGGGGCCCACCAAGCTGGCAAAATACAGAAACTCCCCCTCCAGGCAGCCAGAAGAGACACGTAATGACACAAACATTCTAATTTTAAAAATTATTCTTGTAAATTCAATGAAACGTTGATTTTAATTTTCAAGTCTTAAGGAGCTACTCAAGAGAGATAAAAATCATGCCCACAGAATCAACACAGACCTAATAGAAATGATTAGTTAAAAGGCAATTAAATTACAGATGTGTCTAAAAATATAGATGTTTCCTAAATTGTTGTACAAAGAATAAAAAAATCACTGATAGATCATAGAAAGGGATGAAGCATTCTTTTGCAGTACTATGATAAAGAAATGATTGCAGTATCCAGTTATGTGTAGGACAAAACAGATTTCCTCCTTTGTATTGTTTCTGACATATCTTATTGATCGCCATTTCTCTTCTACTGGCAGCAGACCCAGCTTGGGAATTCAGGGTTATTGGCAAAACTGAAAGTATTTTGAAAAGCCATGAGTCTTCCAAAAGCTGTCATTCACAAATAAGACTATGACATGGTCCTGCTTTATGACATGACATACTCCTGCTTTAATGAGTTGGAAACGTGAGCTAGGTTTGATTTTAACCCTAATAGCCCCATACAATGAAGAAACCATTATGAAAGTGAATATCTAAGTGAAGGCAGTCAGTCTGGCAAGTCTTGCATGTTAAAATCAAGCACTTTAAGCCACTTGTGTGAGGAAAAGAGTTTTGTTCTCAAAAAAAAAAAATCCTCCATCACAAGGGTTTGAAATTCATAAATAGGAAGAAATTTTATTTTCAGGGCATAATGTACAACCATGGGAAATATTTCTGCTCATGCACTGCTTACTACAAACATAATCAACAACTTTCTTGTCTTCTTACTCAATAAAGGCTTGGAATTTTGCCTTTTTCAGTATTTTGTCCTGAAAAAGCTCTGTGTACTCAGGGTGAGCTGTTTGTTCTGAATAAAAATTACAGATTTTTATAGCTGAATAAAAGTGAAAAGAACAAAAAAAAGAATATCCTCAAGTCAATTTATCTATTGAGTTCTTCACTGATGGGATATACAAGTGAGAGAACTTTAAGCCAGAGTACTGAGGAATGACATTAGACTCCATGGAATGACCAATTGCAGATGTCAGCTGTGACTTATAAACACACTATCCCTTACTCATAAAAAAGTCTACTAAACTTCTAGCTGGCAGGAAATTTTCATCAATTATGGATTTCTTTGGACAAACTCAGATATGAAATACCTATTTTCTAGACCTCCAAAAGACATATATTTGAAATGCAGGCTGAAGTACCCTTGTATTTAATGTATTTAATATTCACAAAATTTCAAAGTTATCTGCTATTAGTAAGTGATTTAAATTCAGGATAAATGCATATTTTCATTCCTAACAAAGTCTGTGAAGCCAATATTTAGCCCCAGGCCTGTACTTAGGGCTTCTTTCAGGCAGAAATTTGAAAGATTTTCTCCTAATGTTTCCAATCCTTTGAACATGGCTGGAAAAGGTGCACTAGAAGGCTTCTCCTAAAAAATAAGGAAAGAGGAAGAGGACTGAATCTCTAAACTCTAACGGAGCAGTAAAACAGGTTAATTGTAGGGTAAAAATCATTAATGTATGAGAAAGCAGGATGGCAAAATGACAGGAAATTACAAAATTATCAGTCCTCTCAAACATCCCTGCAGTTCAGCTTAAGTTCCAGATGAGACATTAGTTGAGCAAGTATATGTGGAAAACTTCACTCTTAAAAAAAACCTCAAACCTAAAAAAAGCCCTCAGACAAATGAAAAAAAACTTAGCATTCCAGACCTACAAGCTTGTTTCATTTTTGATTATTCTACGGCTTATTACAGATAAGATCCTGACAATTGTATGTACAGGCTGGAATCTATCTGATTGACCAGCTATGAATTCCATCGTACCATGATGTCTCAGCTGCTATAAAGTGAAGGTATCCTGCAGGAGTGGGAAGAAAGGCAGAATTGGACACATCACTCTTCAACAAAACAAAAATATCCCTTCGCTCCTCTGTCTTATGATTTGACATCCATAGTGAACCTGAAATATCAAAGAAGAATCATTTGCCAATGACACAGTTGAGTGCCTAAGGCAGATTTCAGTATGGGAGAGGATCTGACCTGGCACTTACTTTCTGGTGTGCCACCCCACAGAAGGGATGTTTGTATGAACTGCTGTAACAGTTTTTACAGAATCAACAAAGCACAGAAAATTTTGTTGAAGAAGTCGAGGAACACCAGTGTTAAACAAGATCTAGCTTATTCAGAGTGAAAATCTATTATTAAAAATGCACTGAAAAATTCAGTTAAGTTTGAGGCAGAAAAGGGGCACTGCTGAATTACTTTCAAGGTCAGAAGAGTTCTCTCTTATCTGAATCTGAATGCAGGAAATTTTTATCTCAGAATAGCAATCTAGGACCTCAAGATCATTTGCTTTGGCTAGAAATGAAGCACTGGAGCGTTTTTTTTTGTTTTTTTTTTTCTTCTTATTCATTTTGTGTTCATGCCTCATGATATACTGTCTTGGTTTGGAAAGATAGGTGTCTGCTAAGGAAGGCAGCAGCCTCCTTTGAAGATGTAACCCCCTCCTTCCAAATTATAGTTTTGAAATTAAGGGGCGCTCAAGCAAAAATATGGTGTTAAGAATAACAGTTCTTTACTAGGAAAATTAAAATCAAAATGTAGTAGTACAAAAAAACCCCAACAAATAAACAAAAAGAAAACACTGACTGAGTCAGAATACAACCTGACACCCTGTTGGTAGCAGTTCAGTCAAGTCCTCCTGGAGTGACCGATGTGGTTCTGTTGAAGCAGAGATGATCCTGTAGAAGGCTGTAGTTTTCCTCTGAACATCCAGGGGTTGTAAGATGGGTGAGGTCTTCCTCTGGAAATCTAGTGGAAACAGGCTGCCTCTGGTGTTCCGACTCTCAGAGGGTTTCAAATTTCTTGACAATTTCCTCTTTATTTATTTTAGGATACGAATGCTCTGCATTGTTCAGCAATTTCCATATTTAATTTTCTGATTTGAGAAAACACATCAATATCACAAAAGTTTAGGTTTTCATCAGAGAGCTTTAAATTCTATGGGAATAATTTCCCTCTGGTGATAGAATCACACCTTGTTATCATCTACCATATCAGAAACAGGAAAAAATATCTGAACATAACTTTTGAGTGTCATCCTAAATTCAGAGATATTACATCAGCATAATCTTAATATTATAACAATTATTATTATTATTATCCAATAGCAATGCAAAAATAATATACTGCTGACCATATAAGAGAGCAGAATGGCCTCCGGAACAGCAAGCTCTCTGTTCTTTCACAAGAAGAAAGGCCTTGCAGTTCTACCAACGTCACTGTTGTCTTTATTCCAAAAATCAGACAGAAAGGTTTTTTGATATCCCTTTTAAATGTTCTGATGGTTCTCACAACACCACAAGTCCAAACTTTTTTCAGTGTAAGCTGTCCATACCAGTACATTCTCACTTTCTGTTTCTACCTCTTGATCCACAATTACATAAGTTTGTCATAATATATTAGAAAAAATATGGATCTGTCCTATGTATCCTTTATATCCATATCTTTATCACCAGTATCTTTTAATTTTTTTTGAGGACACAGTGGAAATATATGCCTTCTGCTCACATGAAGAAATGGACAACCTGAGTAAGAAATCTGCCAACCAATTTTTTTTATATTGTGTTTGGCAAGACATGACTCAGCAACTCATCTTTGATCAGGTTCTGCAACTGTCAGTGGCTGACAGAGACTGCTTTATCACTAGTCTCTACAAAGAGGAATTCTTCTAATTTAGGTAGCCTGATAAGCATTTTCTTCTTGGTCTTCCCCCTACAGTTCAATCTGGTCAGAATCTGCTTTTTAAAAGCCATCTCCTAATTGCAAAAGAAAAATTTGTAGTTTTTTGGTGGGACACCAGAGCACTTTCAGTACATCAGAGAACCATGAACCTTAGAAGAACCTGAAAAGAGAGTTGTTGGGTAATTAATTTTAGATATGTAACTTTTTGACGGAGGAAACAGTTGTTTGTGCAAGCGGGGGGTGGGGGGAGGGGGAAACAAATAAACTCTCCTGATTTCCTAGCTAAACCTGGAGAAGAAACCTGGTCTGGAAATCTAGAGAATAATTTTATTCTCTGCTCCACTTGGGACTGTTTAGTGTCTTTGGTTGACAGTAGTTAGAGACCACAATACAGGAGGAAAATGACAGAATTTTCTTGGCTGTTGTCAGGAAGTATTGTTTCTTAGCAGACCTAATCTTTACAATTCATAACCTATGTATCCATATATATATATGTAAAATATAAATACACATATGCTAGATTCTCTGTGTGAATTGCAGAACTCAATATTTAATAGATCCAATCTCTCATCTACCTTCCTCTGAATAATTCTGAATATTCACAAACTTCTCGATGATTTACTCTCAATTTTCCAATCTTCTGACACCTCTAATAAAAATATTCTCATTAAAATCCAATGGTCAATAATTTAAATTAAAATCTAGCCACAAAATCTAGAGAGACTGTGTGTTTTGCAAGAAAGAGTACCAGAAAATCCAGAGCTCTTCAAAAGTCTCATGAAAGCCATGATTTCACCTACAATTTAGGACTTCATCTTCAATCTCTGTTACTGTTACTGAGCTTCATAATAACATCCTGAGTTTTAAACTATAAGGAGGATTCATGCTTTTTTAACCAATGCAACATTATGCTAAACTGTTTTACACTTAGGCTAAGGGTTTCTGACGTGTGCTACGTCACAGTGGCATCTGGCTTCTTGGCAGGTTTCGTAGACAGCTGTCAACTTACACCTAACATGTCTGTGAGATGGTAATGTGGCTGCTGATGGGCTCTGCCTGTATCACTGCCCCAGATGCCTTCCTTTTAAAAACTCTCATTAACTCAATAAAATCTGCGCATCTGTCTGCAAACAAATTAACATGTACTTTTATGAAAGGAGAGACATGTTTTTTCTATAATTGACTGTTCCATACCCTTTTGGTTGAAATGTCACAAAGTCATCCTTGCTATCTTTTACTTCAGTTAAGATAGGTTCACCTTTGTAATATATCAGTTTCAGTTGCTCTGTTATAATTTTTGAGGTTATGAGGTTTTTCCTAAGTGTTTGTACCAGGTATTCTTTGTGTCTAGAAGCTGTAAGGTGTTTGACCTAGTCCCTTTGAAACTGCAATGAAAGGGGAAAAAAATTAGCTTTGGGCATTTCATCTTGTTTGCTCTCCAGAGGCAGAGTATCATTAGTCATCCATCTGATGTTGAATTGTATGTCAGTGACTGAGATATTTGTCTGTCTGTTACAAAACTTAATATTGTCATTGAAGCATTGTTTTCCAATTTCCTCAAGGCAGCAACTTTTTCTGCATTGAGTGATCTTTAGACTGCATCACTAATATTCTTTTTTCTTTAATATGGAGCAAATCTGTTAAACTAGAATACAGTTTTCATTCCCACATATTTAGACTGTTAGATAAGATGGTGAAAAATTGTGTGACCTTCCTTTTTATACACCATGTGGAAATCACCACAGGAACAGATACTGAACGAAAGAAAGAAAACAGTGCTGGACAATTGCCTTTTCGTAGATCTATACCTGAGGCCAGTCTTTAGCTTTGCCAGCTATGTAGCCAAGCAGCAAGAGGTGTGAGCCAGCAGAGATGCAAACGTAGTGACCTTTAGAGAGTGCACTGGATTTAGTTCATTTGTCTTGATTCTCATTGAAAAAGGAATGGTGAAAAGGAAGCAGAGGCATCTCCAAATGAGGTGCCAAGAAATCTATTCCATGGTCATTTTATCCAGAAAGAATTATTTTTAGTATATCCTTTCTAATTTCTGGACATCCATTTAAATAACACACCAAATAACTACAACAAAATCTTGTTTTCCACCCCCAGAGCAAAAATTGTTTCTTGACACTTATATGGATCTTTAATGCCAGTTCATAATGGTCGCCAGGTTGATGGAACACTGAAATTTGAGAGACAAAAATGTACTGTATTATCTCAATATGTTGAATGCCATGAAATCTTCAGGGAGACAAAATTGCTGCCGAAAAGAATTGCCTAGAATACTGAAAAATCCTATTGGTAAAACCAACTAGTCTAATGATGCCCTTCTAGGCTAAAGAAAAAGAAATATAGCTCTCTGACAATAATGGAACTAGTTGCCTGGGAGAAATACTATGCCTTACTCTCCTGTTTAGAAGCAGAATCAAACACCTCTGAGTTGAGTACTAAAATTCCCAAACTGTGAATTACACTTGCAAAGGAAGATTTCCAGCTACATCTTCTTTGCTAACATATATCCAGAATTTAGAATCAAGAGTTACCTTGACAGTCTGATAGAGATTTTCAATGCAATGCAGGCAGATGCCAATATTTTTCTTTCTGAATTATTTTGGTTGGTTGGTTGTTTTGGGTTTTTTTCCTTGTAGTCTGGTGGCAGGGGGAGCTGGGTGTCTTTGATTTTTTGATTGCTTTTTGTTTGAGAACAATTGATTAGGAGGGCATTCAGATGTACCGGGATCCACAGAATTTTCATATTCACATAACAGGATAGTTACTAAAACTAGTAGTTCACAAAATTTGGCTCTCTTTTTGTCTTTCAGCTCTCTGTCCTTTTTAAACATTTCCAGTAATCTTTCTAATAAAGTTCTGAGAAAAAAAGAATCCCCCTCAAAAGACCAGAGTGTTCAGAACTCATTAACTTCTCTTACTTTCACCACAAAGTGTAAAACAGAAATTGATTTGGGGCAGGTCTTTTCTTTCAATTGTAGCCATCAGTAAACTTGATGTTAAAGTTTTATTATACCAGAACTATAAAAAAGCATCCCTCCCNACCTACTAAGTCAACATATACACAGCTGTATTTGTGAGATTACTAACATATGATTATTCTAGATACTGTTTTTACATTGGAGTGTTCAGTTCTAGGCTGAGTTCTGTTCTCTTCTGCTTCTTTAAAACATCATGAGAGTTACATCCTGAGCTACACTCTTTCACGCCTTTCCCTAATTTCAACAGAATCAGAACTCTCAGGCCCAGGGAAGTTTGGTCTTGTAAAGTTTTGTTTGTTTATCCATTTGTGTGGTTATGGAAGATTGCCTGGAAAGGAGTTAATTCTCATACTGTAATATTAAGAAAAGATTTACAAAATTCCGTGTTACCACTGTTCACTAGGTATTGCAGGAAAAAACATCTAGGGAAGTTGGATCATAAAAATATTCTTGCGACTCTCAATTCTACAGTTTCTTTCTCCTCAGTTTTTTATGCCATAATTTCATTGGCCCTTCAGTTTCCCAAGATCCTGGGATTTTCTTTGTCAGAACAAATCAAAACACCGTGAGACTTAGTGCTGGTTAGCTTTATTTTGTGTTCACCAAAGACCAAATCTTTTTTATAAGGTGAGTTTTCCCTTCCGTACACACAAGTAACTAATCTGTGACTACCTTCCTAAAAATACTTTTCTGATGTTCCTTCTGTTTGGGAAAGGTGTTCAAGTTGAAACAGCAATATATAAATTAAAAAAAAAAAAAAAAGTCATAGAATCATAAAATCATAGAAATGTTGAGATTCAAAGGGAT
>WBMY01001442.1:6828-134778 GCA_013397315.1 Donacobius atricapilla
AAAAAAAAAAAAAAAAAAAGCTGAACGGAGAATGGCAATTCTTGTCACAGCAAATATGTAACTTGTCAAATTCCCTTGTGTTCCACATTAATCATGGAATGGCTTGGTTTAGAAAGGACTTTAAATATTGTCTAGTTCCAAACCTCCTACCATAGGCAAAGACAGATTAGACTTTAAAAATATCATTAACGTTTTCCTAAAATACAGGATTGTGCTAGATATGTGTTTTCTTTTAGACACCTGATGTAAGAGAAAGAAGGAAGTCTAAAAATGTGGGAAGCCAAGCTGCAGGTCCCCAGTCTGCTTGATATAAATGGTTACCTTCAATGTGCATCTGTCTGAACCAGGACTTTTTCAGTTCATGTCGCTGCCCTGACCACCCACCCTGAATCCTGGGCAGTGGTCCTTCCTTCAGTGGAATTTCCTTCTCAGAACCATTTTACTTTTGATATGTGTTATCTCCCAGGCCACTTTCTCTGTGCTGTTCTGCAGCAAATTTTCTAGTGTTTCTAGGTGGAACCATTTCAGAAGCAACTCAAAGAATTAAACCAGATTTTAAGAGAGTGAATGTGATTTTCCAGCTTAAAAGTCACAATAGTCACCTCTGTGGTGAAATGCTGAAGCCACAGTAAAACTCTGATTCCTTCATCAGGAGCAGAACAGAATTTACTGGTCTTGTAAATTTTACCAAAGATGCTAGAAGTAATAATACTCTCCTAGGATGTGTTAGTTTAAAGATTCTTTGGCATGGCTGGCTGAATCTTCCATCCCAGTTCTAATCCAACCCTGCATCACTAAATAAAGGAGCTTTTCCTCCAATTTGAATTCTAATGGAGTTTCCCCTCTACTTTTCCTTCCAGTGATTTTCCTTCCTTCATTAAATATTTCTCACTGGGATATGTGGTCAGTTCCTCTTAGAGTATTTTATATCCAGCTTTACCTTTCACTTTAGGAACATTATTCTTTTTCAGTAACATGTCATTCCTTTTTGCCATGGGCTCCTAAACCCATAATTCTGTACCATCAATACAAAGGAAGAGACTCATCCCTTGTGTGATATTCTTGCAGGTGGTAATATGGTAAAATGTATATCTCACTGCCCTTCCCAGGAAGAGGGGTCTGCCTCTACCTGATCTGCTCCCGAGGACACTGAGAGTGGATAACAAAGATGTGTAAGTGTCTGTGGGTGCAGTGTAATCTCAGGACCAATAAATATTTGATGATAATTTCAGATTAAAAAATATAATTTCATATAAAGCTACTATTTTTGACACTGTAGCACAAGATTAGAGTCCAACATTTAGTCTGATGTAAAATTTTAAGCATACTGTGCTGTGTTGTGGTAGCCTATAATTATTTTTAAAATTCTGGTTCAAAATTGAAACCCAGATCATCTCTGCCACTACCTCCAAACTTAGGTCTATCAAAGTAGCTTTTCATATGCACAAATATGGTATGCTGGTGTTTGCCAACAGGAACATTTCCCTGCATTCTATGTAGAATATTCTATATAGACATAAGAGCTTCAATGTTCTTTCTTTCATTTTAGAAAGGATTAGTAGACAACCTAGATGTTCTTGCCTTTCAAGTGTAGTAGGATTTCTGACTTTAAGCAAGACAAACTTTAGTTTCCATATCTTGCGGTTGTAAATGAACATGTCAGCTCTGATCTTGGGATTATGCAAGGTTTGGGATGCAGCTAAAACTTAATTAAAAGTTTTCATAAGCATTTGCTTAAGCTCCAAAGAGAAGAGAAAGAGGAAAAAAAGCCTACATGAAAAAGCAGGCTGGATTGAGCTGACCAGTACTTTTTAACGAAGTTCCACTTGTAGGTTTAAACTCAGAAATGACCATCCTGTCTGACCCCAAGTATAACAAAGGCCATAGATTTTCACCCAGGAATTTCAGCCTTTCACTTAGTAACTCAGAGCTGATTTGATCTTTTACAAAAATATGCAGTCTCTATTGAAAGTCATGAGGAGTTTATCCCTCCTCACCAGCAGACTTGCAGGTAATATTGCATACTAACAGTTGTCACACTTCTAAGGTTACTCAGTCACTGACAGGAAAATCCATTTAAGAAACAAATGTATCCTGAACAAACAGGCCTTTAATCTCTTGCATTATCTCCATTGAAGGTGATTTTATTCTAGGAAGCTCAGGAAAAAAGGCTTTTATAATGGCATTGCCTGCATGTGAATGTGTTTAATGACTTTTTAACCCATTAGCCCTCCATGGGGTAACAATCTCAAATAAATGTGTTTCCCAGAAATAGGTGGCTAGATAAAAAAAGTCTACTAGTGGCATACTGGATTTTAATATTAGACACTGGGAAGTCTTCATAGGAAAAGAAGGCTGTAAATGTTCCAGCTACAGAAAAGCTCCATCTGAAAACTGCAGTTTCATAGGCAACACAGAATTTTCCACCCATGAAATCTGTCAGTAGGAATGCATGACCATTCCTCTGACGCACCAAGGAAATATGGACCACCATCAGATGATTCTGCAGAACCCAGCTCACCTTGGCTGAGTCCCTTTGTCACAGATTTGCTTTTACTCACTTTTGCTTTGCTTTGCTTCCAGTTCTGTGAATCTGCCCTTTTTATTTTTTCCTCCAATTCTCTAAGAAACTCTTCCCAACACTTCCGAATTTCATAAATTGAAGAATATAGGTGAACAAAAGAAAAAAAATCTGCATTTTGTTTTGGTGGAGAAAAAAATGAATGCCTCTAAGCTGTATTTAATTTCAGCTCCTTATGTCTCAACTGCTGGCCCACCCTCAATCCCTCATAGCATGCCTGTATCTCAGTGAGGACTCATTCTCAGTTCTCCTGTGAAGCAGGACACTGAACAAGTGCCAGACAGGGACAACCCCTTATTGACAGGGCTGCAAATTACAGAAAAATTTAAACATGCATGTAATAGGAAAGTAAAACCATGTATGAAAAGCCACTTATAGAACAGGAACAAGGAGAGTCCAGCCACATCTAGTCCCCATGTGACTTGCAGGCTTTTGATAGTGCAGTTGGGTTTGTTCTTTAAGGGTTTATTTTGGGTAAACCAGACAACACTTGGCTCTAAGTGGCATAGTACATTCTGCAATAGCAGGGATCCTTTTGGACAATGTGAGGCCAAATGCTCTAACATCAGTTATGTGGAAATCAAACAGTCAGGGTAATTGTGCTCTCCATAAAGAAGAACTGTATACTGAACTACAGAAAATTATAAGCAGGAAAATAGCACTATCAAATGGATTCTGAGTAAATAAAAATAATTTGGGAAGGACTGTTTCCCATTTATTCATTCCTAATGAAAATAACCAAACCTACTAAGGATGGAGTTACTGTGATGGATCATCCCCTCCCCACTCCATACCAAATCAATATCCCTAAATATAAAGGAAATTGCAAATACTACTATCTTCATGGGAGGTGATCCATTCTATAGGCTGTATCAAAGTTTTGAGATTTTAATGGATAATCAGCCATCTGGAGACATTCCCTTAAGGTGCCTGCATATTTTGATTACAGAAGAATTCAACACCACAGCTCTGCTGCTCAGGATGAGCTTTCTGTGTCTAGTACCTTATATTATTAGACATATATTTTGTATTAATTTATACCTTGGGGAATTATGGCGCATTAGTTTGCAACTTGCAGAAATCACCTGTCTCTTTAAATTGACATCAGGTGAAGCTCCTACTGCCACAGAGGAAAAGCTTCCTCACATACACATATTAAAAAAAAGACCTTTCCCAGGGACCAAATAGTGATGGAAATGGCCACTTAGAAGCCTTCCACACCTGCAATATTGCCAGCTCTTGACATTCAGGTCTCATGATTAAAACTTCAAAAGAAAATATCAAAATGGACTTTCTGCTTGACTTTACATTTTCTCTTTTTCTCCTTCTTTCTCTCTTTATCCTTCTTTCTCTCTTTCTCTTTCTTTCTCCCTTTCTTTCCTTCTTTCTCTCTCTCTTTCCTTCTTTCCTTTGTCCTTGCTTCCTGCCTTCTTTCCAGTTTTTTCTCTGTCACTGTAAGGCCTTGGAAACTTCAAATCTTTTAAAAGCAAACACAGTGATTGTCACTCGACCACATTAGTATATGATGTCTTAAGAAACCCATCAAATATTGCACTACTCACTAGTAAAAACATGGTTGAATGAACCATTCTCCCTAGGATTTTTGTACAGACCAATGCTTATGCTGGCATAAGCAACTATTCTCTTCAAATAGAAGTGATGCAGCTAGAAGGAATGATTAGAGCATAAAAGCTGTGACCTGTCCTGACTAAGCTCCTTTTTGTATCTGGCTTTGTTGATAACTCCTTGCTTATTCTTCTGTAAGCATAGTCAGAGTATGTATGATCTTTTGCTAACAATCTTGCATCTGTCTTACAAATCTTCACAGACAGACAGATAGTCAAACACAAACCAGCTGCAAAACAAACAGGTATTGCAATATTATGCTCAAGATTGTAAGTGTGGCTGAGAAGAGCATAAGAACCTAGGCTCAGTGCCTGGTTTACATGTCTATTTGTTCATCTAACCAAAAAACCAAAACCAGCCTCATGTCCACCGATGAATGATCTACAGATGTGTAGCCTGGTGTTATCTCTCTCCACCCACCCCCCTTTCAAAATCTCACAGTTTATTTGATGGCTTTTTTTTTTTTTTCTTGTTCCTCCTGGCCTGTGAGCCTGCCCTCCTTTCTCATTAGAAATGGTGCCCATCTGTGTGCTAGGGGTACCATTGTGGAAGGCCATTTCACTATTCACTAAACAGAGTTAAAATTATTTATTTTAACACAAATCAGTCATAGCTCGAGCATTCTGGCCCTAAGGAAGGGGTGCATACTGCAGAAAAAACCTCACATATTGTTTGAAATCTCATTCATTCTGTGACTGAGATTGAAATACGGGGTTAGAGTGGGGCTCCTATGAAATCCTAAATGCTATGTCTAACACTGAAGTTGTCACAAGTCCTAGATATTTGCTGTACTTAAATCAGGAGGGGTGCAGACATTTACCATAAAAATTCCCCAAGTATCTCAAATTCTATGTCATTATGTGCATACAACTTTTTAAGGTCTCTCAGCCATAGAAACCAACGTCAAAGTCCCACCAAAGCTCTAAATCCACAAATTAGGACCTCCTCTTCTCAGGACCTAAAAGACACAACGAGAGCATATTTTGAAAACAATTCCACAAGCATCCTTCCCTTTATTTTCAACATGAGCAGAGTAGGAGCTTATACCCACCTCTCCTATTTATTATTTTGAGGGTAAGAGCTTATGGAAAAAGTGAGAATACTGAGCTCTACATAACCTCTTTTCTACATGCTCTCCTAACTTTTAAGCTATCCAGGTAGAGAAGAGCACACATAAAGCCCTTCCACCAAAGGCTTTCCATTTTCTATAAAAGCATTAAAGAGCTTCTAGTGAAGGAGAAAGATACAGAACAAGACAACTCTTAGCCTGTTTTTTGAGCACTCAGCTTGAAAAATGGCACAAAAAGTCATGGTTGTTGAGTTCTTAAGGCCTTTTTTGGATTAAACTTCCACGGGATAAAATAGGGAAGCAGGCTGTGATGAAGGGACTGGACAGACACTTTCCTTCTCCAAAGTGAACTCTTCCAACTGCCTGGAGAATGAGAGCTCCCTTTCCCAAAGGGCAACCGAGACCATTTCCCACCATCTGCCCTGCCACCCTGGGAAAATGGGGTCTCCATTTACTGACCCCCAGTGAGCTGAGATATGCAAAGAGATGAGCCTCCTGCAGTTTAACTGCAGGACTAATGGCTAAATTTCTTCCTCCACATCCTCTGTGCTGTTATTAGAAAGAAAAAGTGTGATCCTGATTGCACTTTCAAAAGAAAATTTACAGATGCTGGCACACAGGAAAAGCTTCCTTGCTGTGAACTGCTCGCATGAGTGACAACACTATTTCAAAGTCCTCAGCAAAAGTACCAAAATTCAGGGAGGGGGGAGCACTGGTATGTAAAACACTTCACTCATTAGTGTTTCTTTGTGACTAGATGAAGAGTTCCTGCTCACAGTCCCGTTTTAGGCAGGCCAAGTATTGCATATCCTCAGCACTGTAACCACGATTTTTTTGGAAGAGCCTAGATGCAGATGCTAGGCTGTGCAACAGTCAACATTTTGTTTTCCACATCTCTGGTCAGAGGCTATAAACCAAGAATTCAGAAGTGAAATGGCTCTCAAAAACATATGCTCAGCCCTTACATTTCAGGCCCTATATTGAAATCTGAAAGGATACTTCAATATAAACCTGAAAAGTTATGTAAAGGCCTTATATTCATGGATATACTTGTAACACTTGTTTGACCCTACTAATTCAGTGTCCTAATTAATTTTTGGGGCTTGGTCCAAAAATTTGATATCTTCATTTGGCAAAAGGAAAAATTAATATTATATCAAACAAGTATCCCTTTATTAATGAAATACCTAAAAGCAGACTGTACTTGCATTTGCTAAATATTATAGGTTGATTCCTGACACTAATTAAAAGTATCATGGAAGGTGGTGCAACTAAATATTAAGAAAATATCTTACTTCATAATTGTAGTAGATATTTAATTTAATAAATTGGTGACAAATATAAGCCTTACCTATTTCAAATGAAATTTTTTCTAATTGCTAAGCACCTCATGACTGGTTTGTGTCACCACCTCTAAAAATTTCATTCCATACATATGAAAACAAATGAAGGTTTGAAATTCTAGACCACTGAATTGTGGAAAATTTTAAGCCGACTGGGTCCTGAAGGCAGTTTTTCCTACAGGAAAAGCAAAACCAAGGCAGAGATGAAAACAAATTATGACAGGCTGTGCACGGACATTGCTAATGGTCTGTGCCTTTGACTAGACATTTTCTGAAACTAGATTAGCCTTCATTTGCCAATTTTTTTCTCTTTGTATATTCACGTGGTATATTTTTCCTCTCAGTTACTAAAGTCTTCCAGAATTATCTAATACCTGACTTTTAAAGAATGTTTTCTGTGCAGCTGCTAATAGCTGTCTACATGGAAGCCCTATCCAAAAGCTGCCAGTGTCTCTGCAGACACACCTGCCAAAGGCTGCAGCCCGTGGAGCACACAGCCTGTTGCTGGTGTGAGAAAGCTCAGGTCTAGCTGGTTTCCATTATTCCTGGGTAGGCACAGACACAGTCCATGTCCCACATCCTCCAAGGCTGTGCCCCATGTGGTCACAGGGCCCTGTAGGTTCCGCTGTGGTTACTGGTGGTGGGTGGTGCACGTGGATGTGGGGTTCCAACTGCAGCTAAGTCACTCACAGGGGTTACTGCAGCTCCTGCTGCTCTTCCCCAACACACTGAGTGAAACCAAACCTCCCTGTGCAGTCACTTCCTCACCTGTCAAAATGGTCTGGCTTAGTCTAACCACATTTATAAGCAGTGGTGCCATTAACAGAACCAGCTCTTTACAGAGCAAACATCTGTCAGAGCAGGAGCAACCGGGTAACTGGGCATGATGAAGCTCTGGAGACAGAGACTTCAATGTCTGAAAGCAGCTGAGCTGTGATTGAGCATGTTGGACTGCAGCTAGAGGGGTCTGCAAGCACGCAGCTAAATCGCAGTACATCTTTATGGAAATATTTAAAAATTTCTCTCTTTCAAAATAATCATAATGACCTATCATCCCTCCTGGGGACTTCTGTGCAATTTACCTGTGGCTACAGGGGTCTGGCACTGCCTAGGGATTGCTGGTGAGTGGTAATATCTGTTTGCTTGTGGTGGGTGGAGGTGGTGACTCAGCCTGATGTCAAGGATATGCCAAATAGCACTAATCCCATAAATACAGAAGGGATCAATGTTTGGAGAATAGATTTAACATAGAGTAGCAGTTTTCTGCAGGGAGCAAACAGAAAATCTGAACTATGGAGTATAAGAAAAGATAATCTGGCAAAACCATTTGATTTATAGTAGAATATAGTCTCAGCTGACAGAGATACGTGAGAGATGGGAGAAAACACAGCAGACTGAAGAGGATAAGAAAGAGAAGCAGGTGATAAAAATCTCATGAAAAGACTGTTGATCAGAGAGGCTACTGTCTCCAATTCCACCCCACAGTGGCCCTCAGCCCCCTTCTGACTGAAATGACTGATCACACTGTCATGACCACACTAACCTATCTCAGTCAAAAAGAATAAAATCAGCGCCAAAAAGATTTTGAAGCAGTAGATTTTGAACCACTGTGTTCCATCTCCTTTTTCACACATCTTCTATATTGTGGTTAAGATCTATCTAATTTCTTACATCTAAATAAATTTCAGCTCTTTGGGGAACACAGAGAATTTATATAAACAAGCAAACACTCAGTTTCTGTCCAATGCGTTCTTTTCACTGACATCATAAAGCATCGAGAAACTGCAAACATGAGAACTATTAAGTCAGCAGAAATCACTGCAGAGAGGGACTATGGCTGCTGCCTACAAACATATCAGAGGGTGAAACTGCAAGAAGGGAGGCCAGGACTCTCCAAGTGCTGACAGACCCCAGCTGGTGGATTGTGCTGGGATGGGACCTTGCCTGTGGCAAATGACATCCATCGCTCACCCTGGCATGTTAGCACTGCTATACTTCCAGCGAGCAGTGAGCACTGCGCACCAAACAGAGCACTAGGGAGGCCAAAGTGTGCTTGCTGCAGTGCAGGGTGTGTGGACAGCACTAACCAATGAAGGACGACCCTCCTCAGTGAGAGGTATTATCAGACAAAAGGTAGCAAAATGCAGCCTGTGCACTAGAGAATGTAAAATTAGGTCCTTAGGTTCATTGAGTCTAACTATATAGACATTGGAGGGATAATAAAACTTTAGCTCATAAGTGCTAGTAACCTCTAAATGTGACTTAATAGCTTCAATGTAATGATTTGGGGCTATGTACAATAACAGAGTTAAAGTCCCAAATATTTTAGGTGACCGGTCTCACAGAACCTGATTCAGGCACCAAAATTCCTTAAAGAAAGGGATGCAAAAACAGGACCCAAAACAGCCAGCTCAGTGAGGAGCAGCCTAGAGCTGCAGAGCCAACCACCCCCTTCTAACCCTAATACTTTTTTCTTTGAAGAAACACCATGAGTTTTTCAGAACTGTAAAGGAAGCAAAAAATATTCCTCGGTATACTGATTGCTGTCTTCACAAAGGAGGTGGGGTTCATTTCCTTTAGAGCAATGGATTAGAGCACACACATACACACAGACAACACACTAGAAGAATGCCAGAACCTCAAGGCAGTGGAAGTAGATAGAAAAGTTTTTCTTAAAAAATGGGATTTTGGGGTTTTTTTAATAATAATGTGTGTAAGAAGACACTAAATATCTGATTGCTAAGTGATTGGTTCTGGTGGAGACAAACTAGTGAGCAAGTGCAATTCAGCCAGTCAGAGGTGAATGACATGGCTCTGCAGTATATTATATGGCTCTCATCACTTCATGTGATATATGTGTGAATAATTAAAAACTTGAACCTGTCAGGTTTAGGTTAGAAACAGAGAATTTGGTTCCTGATACATAATATCTAAAAGCAGATACTTATCAGTCACACTAAATATTATTGGTATGGAATCTATGAAAAACAAAACATAAAAACCAACAAAACAAAACAATATGACATGTTTTTCCCAAAAGTGAAAGGCAAGCAGGTTCAAGTCATCCCTTTCATTTCCTCTCCACAACTGTAGTTGAGAACACAGCTAACTCAGTCAAGAATCTTCTTTTTTTTTTCTCCTTTCTGTTTTGACAGGGGCTTTCACTCCCCTCACTGAGGGAAACTAAACTCAGAGAACTTTACAGGCATTTCTATTGACTCTGTGAATAATCTTGACTCTATGGATTATCCTCAAGCATCTGTGGAGAACACAAAAGATTTCCCCAAACATAAGAAAAAGAATACTGATGCAGCCTGGGGCAGGTTTGTTTTTTTTTTTTCCCTCAGCTCTCAAGTGATTTTTAAGAGCCAGCCAGTCTGGAAAACGATGAATTTGTTTGTAGGAAAGGTAAACACTGCCAAAATCAACAAGTTCCTTCCTTAGGGGCCTGTAGAGCAAATTGGTCCACAGATTAAGACAGTTCAGTTAAGTCATGTTGAGGCTGACATGAACCCTTTAGGCTCTTTCACTTTTACCCCAGAAAATACAAAGAGAAGTGATAAGATTCTTATGAAGGAATTATACATAGTAGGCTCAGAAAAATGAAATAAATCAAATTAATCTCCTCTGTAAATTTCCTGGCACAGGATTTGAGGGGCTTAACTGAGAGGGTTGGTAGGTTCACCAGTAGTCTCCTTTGCACAATTTTGAGTCAAATAGGGTCTGTCTTGACTCTCTAGATTGGTATCGGTGAAGGATTTAGCAGTGATTAGAGCTGTGTAAAATGATCTCCTATGTTGTCACCTGCCAAAGAAATGGCAGTGGGTGAAAGTCTAACCCTTATTCACAAGTCATTTTTCCAACCCAAGACAGGAAATGTGCTAAACAAGCAGAGCCATCATGTATTACAGAGGTGGATTTCATCTTCATGAATGCACAGGATGTGTGTCAGAGACAAAGTGAGATGGGAAAAACAGCATTTTACAACCTGCTTTGCAATTTCCCAGCACTTTTTATTTCAAAGACACAAAATAATTAAGGCAAACTGGTTTTTAATCCTGATAGGGCACCAAAACATTCTCTCATTTCAAAAATCAAGAAAAAGAGGGAAGTAGAAACTCAATTCTTATGCCAATTCTGGTGCCATAACTCACAAGAAAATTTTATCAGAGAAGTGTAATAGGAAGGTGTGGGCTCAACATTTTCTGAGTCTGAATTTTTAGGTTGCTAACTATTGCTAGCTCCTTTCCCAACGGAAAGTTGTCAACAGTTTTCTCTCTTCAAAACATCTCTCTCCGTTTCTCAAAACAGGTTAGGTAAACAGTGTTCCCTTTCCTATAACAACTGTCCCCAGGTGTTGTTTCCTATTACTTAACCAATGGAGAGAAGTGTCAGTCCTATGGACCAATAATAGACCTTTTTAGCGCAGCATGTTATAAAATAAACTGTTGGAATTGTAAATAAAGCCTTCTTTCTCTTCTGACAACTATAGAGAGTCAATCTCTTTTCATGTCCTACCGTGACAGGAAGGTAAGGCAAATTTTTCAGAATATTCTACTAAAAAAAGGTGCCTAAAACTTTAACAGGTAGTTCTGAAAACTTTGGCTGGCTGTAGCTGACATAGCCAGGTCATGTATAGCTCAGCTGGACTTTATTGGCATGACAACATCTTCGCACACAGCTACAGGAAGTCAGCAATGCAGCTGGGAGGGAACACAGGTCTCCTGGCTAGCAATTCTGTGTGTTAATGACAATACTCTGCTTCCTAGTCCCTTACATCCTCACAGCATTTTTCAACCATTAACAAATGCATCAGTGAGATTTGTTTGAGATGGAGATGCAACAAGCAAGCTCAAAATAAGGAGCAAGTAGGGCCACAATTTCAGTGGAAAAAGGTTAACTCACTCTAATTAAATCCCACAGAGCCTCTCTGTTCAGAAACCACCACATTTTAAAACCAATGGGAGTTAACATCTCATTAACAGGGAGGTTAGTTACTATAAGTCTGCTACATATAAAAATTTTTAATGCTTATTTCTGCTGGCACACATTGTAGAGGAATATTATATTCAAAAATCTTTGTCAAAGAGGCCAAAGTACTGCTAATCACTGCAGTTACACTCTCATTCTGACCTAAATAATATAGATCTGCTGACTTTTCCTTCACAGCCAACCACGAGACAAGAGGGAGCACACGTGTGCATCATGCCTGTCTTGGGACGGAGCTGTTGCCCTTGCTGTCACCAAGAGGGAAATACCAAGCCTGCTGGCAGTGATGGTGATGTCCCTTGCTGCTCACAGCTCCTGCAGACCCAGCTGTCTGTCCTACTCCAGGACTGCAGGCACACATGCTGGGCATCATCAGGGATAAGTGCCACCAGAATTCCTCAGCTCCGTGAGACACAGGTACCACAGCAGCAGCACAGCCTGAGCCTTACTCAGTGGTGCCAAGCGTGGAACTGGCATGTAGCACTGATCTCTGCCTTTTACTGAACCCAGACCTCTTTGTATGGCTCCTATCATGATATGACCTCTCCTGACTATGTTTTCTATTTATTATTGCCACAGAGAAAAAGGTTTTCACATGCATGGTATATGTGCAGACACTAAAACTTCGCCTACTCTTAGAAAGATATTTGATGTATATTAATGAAGTGCTTTTTTGGAAGTGAGTGACTGACTAATTTTAATCAAAGAGAGACACAAGGAAATATACACCTGGCTTATGACTCATAGTCAAGAAAGAGGAAGAACTCATGCCAGCTAGAAGACAACAGCAAAGAAACAGCATATGTGTTGTTAGCAATTCACAAATATAATCCCCAGCTTTACTCATTGAAGCACAAATTTGCAATGCCACTCCTGGACAGAGGAGCTTATTTCCAACACAGTCGTGGGTTAATAATTTTAGTTAGCTGGTAACAATTGAAAAGTAGCAACAGGCATCATCACTGTTGTTATGGCCACAGGGTGGTAACAGAATTCAGTGAATTCTACAGAAAAATACTCAAAATGTCAAAACGTAAACTAACTGAAAAAAAGGCTGAAGTGTAAGCTCAAACCAGAGAATGGAAAAGTACTGGATAAAACACTGGAAAATATACTGCGGGGAACAATCCCACTTTGGCAGTGGAATAAACTAAATGACCTAATACAACTTTTCCGTCCCTAATTTATATGATTCTATGATTCAAAGAAAACAAACTGTGAAATTAAAAACTGAAGCAAGTCTATAACCTGACTACCACATTTCATAAATGTATATATACACAATTCTATAGATATTTAAAATAGTGACTGTCTTGGCACTAGTACTACAAGAGATATATGCAGGCTGTCAAATTTCCTCTTGAAACACTCATCTGGCTGCCAGGCTGAGCAGATGCCAGTAGCCTCAGAGATAGACCTAAGAATAACCCTTAAGACACTCTGGAAAGAAATAATCACTAAAATCGAAAAAAGTCAATTATGGTTACTGCTACGAGCTAAAACTCTGTTTGAATTGCGACAATCAAGGCAAAGAACAAAACAAACAAACAAAAAAACCCCAACAACAACAACAAAAACAACAACAACAACAAAAAACAGCAACAGAAGGAAATTTGGACCCTCAATGTCATCAGCTATGTTGGAGAATGGATACTCCATAGCATAGGCACCTACTGTTCTTTTAGATATTGTACTTCTCCTATGTGGGGACACTTAGAATTAAGATCAACAACAGAATACACAACTAATGAGCAGACTGATCAGAAGATATAGCATTAAATTCATCTCCTTACTGGATACATGCACATCATAAAAACTTTAATAAAATATGTAATACATCCAAGTCCCTTCCCATATGTAATACATCCAAGTCCCTTCCCATCATTTTTTTTCTTATAATGATCTTCTTTTAAAGGAAATCACTACTCTTCAGTGACTGCAAAGAGAAACATATATATTTAGGTTCTCTTAGCTTAGTTAAAAAGTATTCCAAATGAGAATATCTACTAACAAAGACTGTCCTGTTTTCTGAGAAGGAAATACTGACTTTCAAATGTGCTTCCCCATGCAGATAATCCTGTGACCACAGAGGTTCCTGCAGTTGTAAATAATTTGAGACCACCTGGACATGTCTAATGTAGATAGCCTGGGGAAATAAGTAATTCAAAAGAAAAACGGAGTCCTCTTATTTGAGTCCCTGGGTACAGATCTGTAGCTCTAAGGCTAATCAATTAGCTCCCAGCAGAAGAATGGGTGGCTCTGTTCTGGAGTACCAGCTCAGTGCCTTTCTAAACAGTGGAAGAGCCCTGTCATACTGTTTTAAATAAGGAACAAGCTTCACCACCGAGGAGAACAAGTATATGGTTTAAACAAATAGTTTATTAAAGGAGCAATTGTGAAAGAAAGGATTCATCCCTTTTTTTTTTTAAGGAGTATTTGTGCCACTGAGAAAAATAACTACTTAGAATTGCTTTTCCACAACAGTGAGCTTCCAATTATTGAAGAATGTTTTCTTTTCTCAAAGGAAAAAAGAACATTAATAGTGTTGAAAAAGCAAATGCTGGACAGACCATAATCAAGATGATTGCCACTGGAGTTGAATCAAACAAATCTGCTTGGGAAGGTGACACAGAAGTTTCCTGATGGTAAAATAGAAATAGTAGATGCATAAAACCACAGGCTCCTTCAGCTGCTTTTAAACCCTTTTAAAATTGCCTTATTCATTAATGTCCTGCTTTTTACATCTGCTTGAGCCCTTATCCTACAGCAGACATTAAAACAGCCATCAAATCCTTACAGAATCTCACATCTCATGACTTAAGGATATTTTAAATAATCTCTGAGATATTTAGGAGTCAATACTACTGATTTTCAGTGAGGTTTGGGCTCTTGAGACAAGATTCACAAGAGAATTTTATTCAGAGGCTCAGAATTAATACTGCACTGTCCCAGCTGGTAATGACCCTGGAGGCCACAGCTCTCAGCAGCACAGGTAGCACAGAAGCATTGGCTGGACAAGACCTGCAAGAAATCCCAAGAAGGAGCTTGATGCTAAAGATGGAAATCCCACACTTTGTCCCCTCATTACAATCAGCTTAGTTTGTCTCTCTTCAGCTGCTGCATTTGTTTGCACTATTACTATATTTGGCTGCAGATACGTCAAACCTTGTAAGTTTTACAAGTTACAGATTTAACATACCTGCTTGACTTGTGCCATTCTTTGTACAATCCATGGAACAGTGCAGAACATGAGCAGCTCATCCAGTAAATTACAGACACATAGAAGAGAAATGCTCCACCAGGCTGAGCCAGAGGATATTTTCTGAGCTGAACTTCAACTCACAAGCCAAGCAAAGCTCCCGATTTCACTTGTGTTTCACAGCCATGAACTTTGTAGATCCAGGAAGCTAAGCCTTCCACAGAAAAATGGAGAGAAAGAAGGGAAAGGTAGAAGCCAAAAAGACTCCCTTATAGTGTTATGACTGGGATATTTATTTCAAAGATCCACATTCATATTCCTCTTTGGGTAATTGAATCTGAGCCCAAGCTTCTCTACGCATATACTTTTGTGTATCTGGGGACAATGTTTCTCAATTCCTCAGATCTTTCCCTTTCCATTAATTAAGTAGTCTGCTCTTCAGGGTAGAGAGAAGAAAGCAAGAAATTAAACAGACGAAAATGCTGAAGGAAAAAAAACACCCCCTAACTTGCCAAACAGAACATTTCCCTGATAAGTAGGACACCTGGAGCTGAAACAAAGTTTGATGAACCCCATTTTCCAGGTCTACATTTTCTAACCAGGTCATTCCCCTGCAGCTGAGAGATGCTGAAGGACATGTAGGGAAGCTGAGTCTGGAGTAAGTACATCTAACCAGCAGGAAACACAAGATACATTTAAGGATGTGCTACATGGACCAAAGAACTACTACTGCAAATATTTTGAATAGGTCTATACGGCAACTAGAAGGAAAACCAGTTGGCATTTTGATAAAGATACACAGATAGCAATGATGGAAATTAGTCTTTGGATTTAGAAGAAACAGGCTGGTGATGTGGATCTAGACTTTAATTACGAGGGTGTAACAGGGTACTTTTGGAAAATGAGCCTACAGGTACCCATATTGTGTTTGAAGGAGGACATGGGTTTTTCTGAAGGTGCCTGCACTGTGCAGAGACACCTGAAGAGTGCTGCACCTACAAGCGTTATAGCTGCGCTGAGTAGCTCTAAGGGCTTCGGCTGTGACTGCACTGCACTTCATGAGTGCCCCAGCTTGGGCCAACATGGCCTGAATTCTGTTCTCTGTTTATGACAGTCAACTACTACTTTTTATGCCCATATCTATATTCTTGCCCTAAGGAAGATCTTAATTATGCTTAACAGTATAGTGTGTACAGCCCCATTGAAAATATTAATGACAGTCCCTTAATTAGTCTTTCATACCCATCTTCCCTATAAATTGGGTCATAGGTGCAGTACACACACCTTGAGTAATAGAGTAGGAAATTTGAAAGAACATATAATTGACTTGCAAACAATATAAGGTGTTTCAATATCTTATTTCAAAGAAAATGTGTTTTTATTATTTGTTATTTTAATAGCTAAAAATACAGTAATAATAAAACACCAACACTGATTTTTTTTTCCCTCAGAAAATTGTAAAACTTCGAGAGTTTGGGACCACTTAGAACAATAACAGATTTTTGAAAGCTTGAAATATATTATGGAATTGAATGTCAGCTTTTCCTCATACTTACAGATATATGCAATTTAGGCCCCTAGCTGCAGTGAACTATCTGGTTTTATGGGGTCTGCCCAGACAGTCTGGATTCTTTGGTCTGAATCTGCAAATTTTTTTTCCCATGCTCAGCTTTCCTACTGTGTGTGGTCCCACAGAAATCAATACGACTCCTCACAGTATTTAAACTGAAGATGAGTGTGATGTTTTGAGTGTGTCTCATGTCCTGAGACTGCATATTCCCATGGAAAATCAAGTGTTATCTGGGGAGAGGGAAGGTTCTCTCTGAATTACCTTACATACCTATTATTCTGTGTAAAAATGCAAATAAAATTATAGTCACATTTTCAGGCTGAAACTGTCCAGAGGCTTCCTTATATAATGCCAAGAATCCTAAGTCAAAACCCTTAGAATAGTCAATGAGTGTTTCAAATTATTCCCTTATTTTCTCAAGTTGTCTGGGCAAGGATATTTTACATGGCTTCTAATTTATTATCTTTCATAATAAGGAATTTTTTGCAAGAATATAACATTATGGAATATTGCTGAGTATATTATTAAATATAATCATCAAGATTGTATGGTCGTGTCTATCTTTCTCCAAGATATTTGGATAACTGGCAGTTTCTTCCTTCATACATTTCAAGCTCTATTTATGTTGTTAAAAGAGCTTAACAAAATGAGTGCTCTGGTACACTACTGCTGCTTTTCCTTAGTGGAGGGCAGCAAATGCTGAGTCAAAGGGCCCATGCAGAAATTCCAATAGTCCAGGACATTATATTCATCTCAAAAGAGACAAAAAGTCCATATTTGAAAGAATTATTAGTATCAAGAATACTATTCCTTCTTATTAGCGTTTGAGTTTTACATAGCACCAATTTAAAACAGTCACTCTTTTTAATTTTCCACTGGGGAGAAAAATCACATGGAATCACATAAAATCAAGTTTAGTATGCAGCAATGACTGATCCCAAACCTTACATCAGGCAGAGGAAAATTGTACAGTCAAATAACAGCTGCCAGCTGTGATTTTGAGCCAGAACAACAGCTTTTCTCAGCAGTGCGCTGGGAGACATCTCAGAGTGTGCGGGGTGGTTTACAGTGCTCAAGGGGAATGGGCTGTGTCACTTCTGTGAGGAGCAGAGCACAGTGAGGGAAGGTGGAAGCAGAAAGGTGGGGACAAAAATAAGTACCTGTGCCCTGACTTGCCAGAGAATGTAAATCATCTGCATTGCAGCCATTTTTAGGATTTTTGCCTTCCTCCCACTTCTAGGCTGGAGCAGCAGCTTGTGCAAGTCATGGGTCTGAAAGGAGAAAGGAGTAAGAGCAGGGGCAGCCATACAGGCCAGTTGCTAGCAAAAGTGCTTCCAAAAGTCCCCATGAAATATTATCTCCCCCTGGCAGCTGTTCAATACCTCATGATGCATGTTAGGCACTGCCTTCCTGCCAGCCTCCCGGACTGCACAGCACGTTCACCCCAGCTTATTTCTATTTATTAGATTGTGAATTCAAAAGCATTACTCTCATTGCTCCCTCCCCAGGGACTCAGTGCTGCTCTCACAACCCTCACGCACCCCCAGCACCATCCAGGCCATCATTCATCTCAATATATATCAAGCACTCAAGTGCCTGGGAATGCACTCTGATCCATGACATACAAGTAAAACAAAGGTTTATCTTATGCACATATATGTGCCAAACAAAGAGTAGATCACTTCTGCAGATGGCAAAGTTAAATTAGTTAAATTTGTCACCATTTTGGTTGGAAATTTCTTTTGTCTGCCTATGTGGAAATCTTCCATTTGGTGATATTGTGTCTTTCAGGGATTTAAAGCCAAATTAAAACAAAAAAATTAGATCATGGTTGTCCCTGCTCACTGAGAGCAAGTCCCTTGTACCCCACCACAGCCCCAGCCTGACTGTAAGCTGGTACACAACCACAAAACAAGCTGGAGTGCAAGCCCAGCAGGATCCAAGAGGTATCAACAGTTGTTAATCTGCTGGGGTTTTAACAAGAATGAAAAAGAAACAAATATTCTGTGTGAGCAAAATGAATATACAAATAAATATCATGAGGAATAATTCAAAGGAAGTTTGCCACAATTTACTAGTTTCGATTAGTCAGCATAAATAAAAATATATTCATTCACAATCTTAAATCCAGGCTGACTAAGGGCCTGTTCCACAAGGCTCAATTTGCCATATAACTGGAGTTTAGAGTAAGGCTTCAAGAGACGTCGTAGAATATTTTATTGCTCACCCCTTAGTACTGGAAACCCCCCTGTAAGTAGCCTCTTCTTTTACTGACATAAATGCAGATTGTTTTCCCTCAGAGAATTGAAAATAGAAGGCAATAATTCCTTGGTGAGTCAAGCTGAAACTTTCTGAATTATTAAACAGTAATTTAGCCAAGGTCCAAGACCACCCACAAGTCTAGCAGAAGCTCACAGGTAACATGGAGAAAGGGCATAGTATGGAAGGTCTGTGGCCTCCAATTTTTATCTGTATGGTGTAAAAGTTGCACTTATTGGTAATGGGAAAAAATTAGTGTCCTGGAAAACATGGACAGCAACAGCTTCTCTTGTCCGAGCTGCATCTGCTCACCACCTTGGGGGGCCAGAGAGGAGTCCTTATTTCTGCCAGAGCCATGAAGAACACGGAGAGATGCATACCAGTCTCATCACACAAGCCAAAGCATTAACCAAAAGATGACTGTAATAAACGTCAGGAAGATCAAATTAGGGTCAAGATAACTTGGTGTCCTGCTTGCTTGCTGCTTACTCAGAAATAATTTCCTCTTTAGGGGAGTTATTTGCTCAAATGAGGTTTGTAAGAGCCCTTATCTGACTCAGCCTCCAGGCAACAATGTTTGCCTGGCTGGGTCAAATCATGCAGTCACTGAAAATAGTGGGAACATTCCTTGGGATTTCAAACGAGGACAAACCCTGAGTACATATTTCCTTAAACTCCCCACAAATGAAAGAAACCTGTCCATTAATAAAAATTTAAATCAACTAAAATTATAACATTGGCAACAGCTATTTTCTTCATGAAATTACCTTTTTTTTTTTGGTCCTGAAGAGAAGCCTACCCATATGGAAACTTTATCTGTCCTTTTATGCTAAAAGTCACTGCATTTCCCCATTAAGGTTGATGACAAATATTGCATTAGCGCCTAAGAAAAATATGTCAAGAACTTGATCATTTCATATATTGAGCAGATTGATTCAGGTTCCCAGAGAGTCTCTGCTCAGTTTTCAGGCCCTTTCAGGCTTGCACTTACCTACTTAGTTCACCCTTTTCCTGATTGAATTTTGAGCCACTTACAGAAAGACAGAAAGAATTCTTTATTTGCCATGATACATGAGATATAAATATACTTTCATTTATAAATTAATCTCATGTTGTCCAACTTTTCCACTGTCCTCAAAGTTTCTTAGATTAATTTGGTTTTAAATGTCTTTCCCTTTTTTGCTTTTCTTTCTCCATTTCATTGCTTTCTGCGTTCTCCATTAGCCTTCAGATAACATCTTATCTACTTCTGTGAGGCTAGGGAATAAGCATCATATGAACTTTTGATTTCATGTGGTTCTCTTCCTTCATCTTTGCAGCCCATATTTTCCTAGTTCATGTTTTAAAAGTACCTTGTTTTTACAGTAGTCATGAAAGATGGAATCCTTCCCTGTGAGAGACTGTTAATGCTGGACTGCTGACAGCACAGCAGCAGAAAGGAAATGTACAAAACGTAACCTAAATAAGAATTCTCCTTTTCTGGCAGCGCTTTGCACTTCTGCCAATGCAAAGACGGCAGCACCAGCCCAGTTCACCTGGTGCAACCAACCTGCTGTGACTGGTTTGGTGCAGTCCAATGCATAACTAAACATGTCTGTAGATTTAGCTCCTTAGTATCTGTTTCTTTACCCAGAGATGCAAATAGTGACCACCTATTGGAAGCTAAGCCCCTAAAGTATTCCTACAGAACAGATAACCATAGAAATCTGCCTTTATGTTTGGGTTTCTTGGGAATTTTTTCATTCAATGATTAGTCATCACTCCAGGAAAGCACCAATTTTTTTTTTTAGCATTAGAATTTAATTCTTTATTCACCCTGCGCTCCTCAATAAACGTGTTCATTTGGAGAGCTAGTTTTATCCAGCTAATACCCAACTGCTGCTGAGTTAATCAAACAGAAGCAGCAAGGAGGCAAAAACAGAGAGCAGACCTGCCACTTACACACTTTGCAGCCAGTGATGGCCAGGCACCCAACCTTGCTGGAGATAAACAGATCAAAAAATTAGTCTTATCCAGAATATGTTTCTGTCCCTCTGTCTGTAAAAAAGAAAATAAAAAAGAAAAAATCAACCAACCAACAAAAAAAATTTAAAGGAAATTAAAAAGACTGAAACAACTTCAGAAATGAGACTTTAAAGCAGCATTTTGCAAATCTATTAAAAGAAAGAAAAGAAAGCAAACAGAAAACAAACCTATCCATCCCCATCCAAGGATGCAGAGATGCAAGAGGCACATTTTCATGAGATTCTGCTTTGTCTCTCCCCCGTTCCAGTCATTTCTACCCAACTCCCACAAGATTTTGTTAGAGGTAAAACAAAGAAAAATGAATTTTCCAAAGAAATGGAATTTCTTATGGAAGTGATTACTCACTGACCCAAAATATATCACAGAAGGACCTTTCTGTCCATGACATTCAGTTTGACCATGAGCACACTTCTGTAAGACTTGAGACTTCCTGAAATCCTGCTGAGATTTGCAGGATACGATGTTCAAGCAGCCCTATTCAAACTCAAGACAGAGGTTTTCCATTCCCTGGCCATCTTAGTACTCATTTTCCTCAGTTTATAGCACTCTTTAGATGAGAAATTAAAAGGGCAACGTTTCATTCAACAATTGCTACAATCAGGTGCAGCTTAAAGAGTTTTGATACTATGATGATGTTAATGCCATGATGCTGTTCTAAGTGCCTTCTGCACAAGAATCCTATTTGTAACTGTCTTCCAAATAAGCCTGGAATAAGATTTCCAAACACTGAAGTTTCCCCTGAAGCACAGACCAATTTTCAGTCATCTCTAGGTAAAGCTAAATCACAGTGTAGTGCAAAATCCATCTGGTCTAATTAGGTGACAGAGTTTGACTCTCCCTGTTTCTCACCCTTTTCTATTCAGTCCTGCGCAAAATGGAATAGAAAACTTAATTCTAGATGTTGGAGGCCAGCAAACTGAAGAGCTGGTAAAGAAATCAAAGAGGCCTCTTAAAGAAACTGATTTTCCTTCCATCAGACAAAATCCTGTGCAATGGAGACCCATTAAATGAATACATGAGGAAGCTGATCTGTAGTGCATCCAGCACAATGGCTAAAAGAACACTGTTAAATTTTTCTATCCAGCCCCAAATATGTTTCATAGAGTGTGAGAGACTGCTCAAACAAGTATCTCTCACTCAAGGGAACTGCTAAAGTATTTTGGTGCAACGTGGATACATATTTAACAGATTTATACTTCAGGTGGAGTAACCCTTTAGAGGTTTACCTTGCTTATGGTTTCAAAATCAGTACGTAAGACTACTGACTACTAATAAGGATTTTATTGATGCCTTTTCCAGTGCAAAAGAAAAACTGTGTAGTACACTGGTATTGACTTTCACAGCTCCTGACTATTCTTTGTACGTGTTTCTTGTTGTTTTGAGGGGACTTCTGACTTCTGACTTCTGACTTAAAAATGCAAAGCCAGTAAAGCTGTCACCAAAGGGACTTTGGGTAGCAAAGAGTTTATTTGAAAAAGAAAGTAAAGTTCTATTAAAAAAAAAAAATTTCCTCTTTTATCTTTCTGAATGAAATTATTTAGGATAAAAACATTTCTAGTGTCAATGGGACCTCTGGAACATTATTGATTTTAATGAATTTTATAAAATTTTTGAATTACAAGTTCCCTAAACATCAGTCAGTAATCAATATCTTTGCTCATATTCCATCCTCTACAAATTATATGTATATCTTTTCTGAAGAAAGTTCTTGGAAATTGAGATTCTGTGAACAGGAGCTATCTGAGACTCTCCAGAGGAAAAAAAATCAGATCTTTTCCTGGAAACCCCCAGACTTCAGTCATTCATAAAGCAGAATTCTCAAATAATGTAATGCCAAGTCAGCTGACCTCTACTGTCAAAGGGGAATGGAAAAGAAAAGCAGCATCTTAATTAGGAAGGCTCCAAATCATATATAAATTCATAAATCAATGGGAATCACTCAGAAGCTGATAGGGAACCAGACACTTGATCAGTGAATTAAAGTAACGTGCTTCATTCAGCTGCCACTCTTAAACAATTTCTGTCACATATTTTGTCACAATGTCCAGGTATGAAGCATATCTCATGATACAGTTTGGAAATCCCTGAGGAATGGATAACTGCAGCATCGTTAGAAATTGCAGATGCCTTTCATATTCCCATTATTCACTCTTTCTCCTAACCTTAGCACAATGAAAAGGTTCAGCGGTCTTCAAAATGCCTATCTCTCCCACAAAAATCTTCATACTCTGAAAAAGCTAAAAAATCTGGATTAGAGTAGAATTAAAACTTTCTCATGAAGGTATTTTCTGGAAAAAAAATAAGAAATATGTGTTTTTCTGTTTCCCGGTTGATAAAAGAATGGCAAATCCTGTTCATATGGGAAGTTAGAGAATTTTGATCTTTTTTTCCTCTGGAAAAGTATTGATTATGAAAACAGCGGATTTCTCTTTCAGACAGTCACTTCCACAAAAAGTCTTTTCTCAGCCCAATAAGCACAAGATGTAACCCAGATTATCCCAAAAGCTGACATATATCACACGAAAAGGCGCCATGAAGTATTTTGTCTATATCATTTTAACAAAAAATGTGTTACTGTCTTTTTGTAGTGTCTAGCAGTACCTTCTTGCCTAAGAGGGGAAATGCAATGGAAAAGAGAATTCCCAGTAAAACAACTTCGGGAACTACTGATACCATGAGGCAATGTTTCCTAGACATACTGACATAAAACGCAGCAGAAGGGTGAAACTTCCAATTTCAGCAAATTCAGGACTTTTTCCCTTACACAATGCTGACATTTCAGCAAAAATACATATGATTTTGTAGTGTGTTTGCATTTCACTTGAAAAATAAAAGGGGTAAGATGAGTGTTTCCAGACAAGTTCTCTTAAGGAGTGAAAACGGTTGGCAGAAGTTCAGTTCTAAGACCACTGCTTGTCGCTTCGGGACACACATCTACCACTACAGAAGCAGACATTCTCCAGATCTGGTCTGCTGAGCAGTAAAAGCTCATCACAGTGAAAACAATCTGACTTTGCTCCAAAGGAGAGAAAACAGAGATTCACCAGGCTATATACCACCTGGAATGTCTTTGCAGGTCAAACTTCAAATGTATTCTATGAGAGAAGTGTTTATTTTCTTTTTGCTTCCAAGAAGCTCCTTATTAAAACAAATCAGTTTGTGGGATTTATGGCACCTATACCTATTGACAGAGTCTACACAAAGCTACTTGTGTGCTGTCAGGCCATTAGATATGCTGCTAGGTGAAGGTATAAAGAAGACATCACCTGTGCAATAGATTTCTTCACACAATGACAGCATTTCATTTTTTCCTCTCTGGAGACAGAATGAATACACCAAGGATCTTAGGAAACAACTCTATGAGATAAGATTTAAGGGAGCTTTTGCCAGTTTAAACCAATACAAGGTCCAGTGATATTTCCCAGCTGGAATTTGCTTTTTCTGCCTTTTACATGTGCACTCCCAGCCAACGTGTGAATTTGTCATCGGGCTCTAACAAATTGCTGTTTGTTTTGCAGACTGCCTATGTCATCCCCAGCAGGAGCGAGCAGAGTGCAGAGCAAGAGGTCTCACAGCTGGCACAGCAGCCCCCACTGACAGACACAAGCCAGCTGCTGGGATTTGGCGTGTCCCTGCTCCCCACATAGGCTGATCCTGCAGCACAAACTTGCAGCCAGGTCTCTTCCCACTGTTTTGCCATGCCTGCGCTCTGCAACCCCAGCTTCAGGAGAGGTTCCCTTTTCATAGCCACAATTGCTCAGTTCTAGCAGAGAGCCAGGCAACAGATCCAGAAGTAACCCAAGACTGCCAAAACCCTCTCAAGTAAAATCACCCTGCTTGTGACAGGACTCTGTCCTCTCCCCACAAACTCTTAATCAATGCCAATTATTCATTTCTTTATAAGGCAGTATTAAAAGATTCTGTTACACAGGTTGCAAGGACGTTGTCATTCTTTCAATTTCTCAGTCTACAATGGGAGTAATCTCCACAGAGCAGCAAATGATGATGGCTGAGTAACCTAAACCACGAGACTTCTATGTTGTTTCAAGAATATCACTGGAAGGGCTTTCCCTAGATTTCAGAGCATAGTTGTTGGAGGTTTTTTTCAAAAAATACATATGTATTTGTCACTTACGCATTTCAAGAGCATTACCACAAAGAGGAACCCTTTTTGCCCTCTCATATTTAACATCCATGTGGCAGTACACCTCTGCTCTCTTCTCCTCTCCTCTCCTCTCGCTCAACACACATATTTATCTAACAAGCCTACCCATTTTTAAGCTTGAGAAAAACTTTATAATGGAGAAGTAGAGCTAAAAGAACTCCTAAAAAGGCTATTCCTCTCTCCTTTCTTTAAACCTTTCTCCTTCTATTTCACTTTGGTGAGCTGTGACAATGTCCCCAACCAGTCTTTAACAGCCTGACCTCAATGCCTTATATGGTCTAAACATCACCAGATTGTATCTGACACACCAAGAATGAAGTAGGTGATGCTTTACTATCTCTTTCCCCACCAGAACTGCAGACCAAGCACTTATATGACAAGGCCTTATGTGGAAACACTCTGAAGGCATCCTCCTTTAAAAAAAGAAATATATATATGTATATATGAAGGTTTTTTCTATTGCTAAGTTCATTGGAAAAAAAAAATAATCCATTTCCTGGTGCTCCCTATAAGCTGAAATTAGGGGATGACCCCATAAACACAAATATAACAAATATACCTTTATCAGCTCTATCAATGAAAAAGTAGAGGAGGAAGTAATTTTCTCCTGCAAAATAAAAAAAAGTCCCAAACATTTTCTGTGACAGTAACCTTTTATCAAACACAATTATGTAGTAGATAGTTGCAGTGGCTTCTGCAGGGATCACAAAAGAAAGGAAATGGATCTATAAAATTAAATTGAAGTCTTGCACACATCCCTGAGAACAACCCTCTTTCTCTCAAGGTACCTCTCTGCCTTCTTTCCTCAGCCCTCAGGACAGAGAGGAAGCCTCACCTCAGGTTTGTTGTAGTGGTTATCACATTCGCCGAATTTGTTTTGTGAAACATAGTGTAGAGATCTATTTTTTCCTTACTATGGAATAGGATTAGAAGGCAAAACAGGCTCAACTTAAAAATAGAAACAGTTGGATTTATTAACATACACTAAAGGGTAAACAAAAAACAAAAAACAAAAAAACCAACCACGAAACCTTTTTAAAGACACCCCCCTCCTCCTTAGCAACAATCTACTTTTCTACAAAACAGTGTAAAGAGACAAAACATCAGAACTCTTAAGTCAGTAGCACTTTTAAAAATAGTCTTTCATTCAGTCTTTTGAGAGAGGCAAGTCCCTCCTGATTCTTCTGGTAACTTCCCACAAGAGACACAGTCTGTTTGTGGCTTCCAGTCCCCACAAACGCAGCCCACCTGAGAATCTGCATTTGTGAGGTTCCCAAATGTAGCCTTTCCTATGGCTGCATAAGGGTTGTGGACTTAAAACGTGGGGTTTCACCTTTTAAAGATGCACAGCTCCACAATAAAGGACTTCTTATTCTTCACTGGTGACAAGGCTTCAAGACATNTGGGGGAGGGGGCCGGGGCCATCTCCCTCGGCGGTGTTTGCGATGCTGGCTCTCGATCTCCTCCCCCGGCCATCGGCAGCTGCCAAGCTCAGAGACCCAGCCTGGCTCGGCTCGGCAAACGCAGGGCTGGCCTCGGCACGGCCGCCCCCCAGCCCGACTCCCGGGGCCGGTGGGGCCCTGGGCCCGGGCCCCTCCTGGCCCGGCCACGATGTTACCTTGGCCGGGTCCGATGAAAAAAGTGGAGAAATCTCCCAAGATTCCTGTACTTAAGCGGTGTGTCCCAGGGGTGTACACTTTTTACCTGATTGGCCAACTTGGCTGTCAGTTCCAAAGCAGATCACTGGTTTTTCTACCATTCATGCCAAACCAATACATTTGTGTTGCTAGGCAATGAAGCTGTACTGTAGAGATGGGAATTCTGAATCTCAGTGCTCTAACTTTCTGCAAAACACGTCTGTAGGCAAAATCAAAAATATATTTTGAGAAAATTCTTCATGGCAGTCTTTGTCCTGAAAGATTTTCAGGCAGACGCAAGAAGAGGTGTAGAAATCTCACCTGAGCATCCAAAATTGTGTTCAAGAAAGTACAAGGTACATAAGCACCTTTCTTCTGGCTGTCCTCAGGCACCTGTGACTCCCTTGAGTTGCTTCTGGAAACCTGAGCAGCAACTAGACCAGCTGGATAAATTACCTGCATGGGAGCATTGCAGATCAAAGAGTGGACAAAACAAACATGATGGATATCCTGTCCACTTTTTGGTGAATCCAGAGTGTAGCCATCAGTTTTATTCTCTAGAGGAGATCCCACTTGAAAGGAAGGGAGAAGGAAGGCATCAGGCTGACAGACAAATATCTCATATTTCTCTTGAGAAGAAACTGACTCCTGAAACTCAAATAAGGTGTAACCAAGCTCTTTCACTTGCCCTTAAACTGTCTGTTTTTCTCTCTTAATCTTCATGTTATGGGTTGGTTTTTTTAGCATTGCACACAGTCAGAACTTGGTACATGATCAGTTCCAAATTTTGTGGGATAAGAAGGAGGAGAGAGGCAGAATTTGAGTCGCTTGCTGATGTTGACTAAACCTGCCCGCTGAAAACCAGAAGGACATTGCCTAGACAGAGGACTGAAGGTGAGGGGGAATAAAAGACACATCTGAATCTGTACTATGTGGGTTAGTAGGTAGGATTACCCTCAGATGACAGTTTGCATATTGACCAACTGCCCCGGCAGCCAATAGCATGAACCTCTTTGTATGCAGAGGAAAGAGGAGGGCTGCAAATTAACTTCCTTTAAAGCCAGGGCAGCCTTTTGCCTTGGTCAGGTGAAACACAGCAAGGATCTGGATGCTCTTGCTCTATCCATTAGATTTTTTTTCCATCTTGAATTTTACAGATCCTTCAAATGAAGGAGAAAGATTTCTGCCTTAAGATCCCTCCTGAGTTATACAAAATTAATCATGACTTTATGCAAGAAAACAAAGTTATCTCTTGACAAGAAAAAAAGAAAAAGGGAATGCCAAAGATTAAAAAAAAAAAATACAGTGTATGGACTTCATGACTCTTGAAATAAAATAAAATAAAAATCCACACAGCACATTACGTCTTGGGTCATTTAAAATCAGTGCCATTTTTTTTCTCAGCTGTGTACTCTACCCTGAATTCAGAGCTTTCATGGCTCTTTGTTCTTAAATCTCTGTGAAGCATTGCAAAGATGGAAGCTGCTCTACTTCTCCACCCTCACTACCTTCAGGTTTATACTCCTTCCCACTCTATTACTTCTCTTTGTATTTTTTTTAATCCTTTTCTCTTTGCTCTCCCCTTCAGCTGCCCACTCCTCCCCACTTTCAGCCCTGTCCACTGGTCTCTGTTCCCCTCAGCTCTTCATATTTACATCACTTTCATCATATTTCCCTTTCCCGTCTTATGCTTCATGCATCTCACATGTGCTTTCTTGGTCCACAACAGCAGTTTTACCTGCTGCATTTGGGCTTTAGCTAGCCCTGATTTATAGTTCACACTGACAGTAGCACAATGTTATATCTCACAGAAACCAGGAACCTCTGCTATACGTACAGGTTTGAACTGTCCAGGCACTCTTCTTCTAGTGTACTGTACATGGAGAATAAGCTAAAAAGGTGTCATTTTGGTCTCTTCATTGAATTTATATGTTCTTATTCGTTCCCACTGGCTATTACAGGAACCAGACTGGACCCTAAGTGAAAGCATTGCTGGTTGGGTATTTTGTAGGGAAATTCCTTTTCCAAAGAATGGTCATTTACCAGAATCTTTCTGCAGCTACACTGAATATTGAAAATACTGAAAATGGGGGATTTTTGAGATGGAAAAGGGAAAAATCTTCATAGATAGTTGGTTAAGATAATTGTTCTTTCATTTCCCTCGTCCAGACTCAGCTGTTGTCTGACTGCTAAAAATGGGTCATTTACATTCTCATACCATATCTGGAGAAGCTTGAACCTATTCAGACAAGATTTAAGTTGTTGGTTTGCTATCCTTGATTGAGTGCTATGCTGGTCTTGGTTGCGCTAATATCCTTCACAGTGGCTAGTACGGAGCTATGCTTTAGATGTGTTGTGGAGTTTGAAAGGTGTATTGTTAAGTCTTCAGTTCAGGAAAGACAAAGACTATGTCCAGCAAATGTTGTCCTTTCCCATCCTCATAATAAAAATCTGCACATAACATTCTGGGAATAAGCTGGAAAAGGCTAGAATCTTTTTTTTTTCTGGTACTAACATTTGACCAATATTTTCATTTTACCAGTCCTGCTTCTCCTTATTCAGCAATAAAATATACATGGCATTTTCATTTAGCGAGAATACATTCTGGAAAATTCTTGTGAAATTTTACAAAACAATTTTCATAAAAATGCCAAAAATCCTGCAGAGGAGCATTGTAGATCAAAGGGTGGACAAAACATGTATCCTGTCCACTTCTCGGTGAATCCAGAGTGTAGCCATCAGTTTTATTCTCTAGAGGAGATCCCACTTGAAAGGAAGGGAGAAGGAAGGCATCAGGCTGCTGGACAAATAAAAAAAATCACACTACTTGCTACTGCCCTTGATTCATGCCCTATGGTTCAAATTCTGCACTACTAGACATAAATGCTGTTGTGCTAACTTCATTTTGTAGTATCAAAGATTTTGGCCAAATATGTAAGGAATTCTTACAGTTCTGCTCAAACCTTCTGCTGTTAGAAAAAAGACAGATGCCAGACTCATTTTGGGGGTGCTCAGTGACAGGACAAGGAGCAATATCCATAAACTAAAATGCAAGAAGTTTCACCTCAGCATGAGGAAATTGTTCTTTACATTGAGGGTGGCAGAGCACTGGAACAGCTGCCCAGGGAGGTCGTGGGGTCTGCATCTCTGGAGACATTCAAAGCCCACAGGGCACATTCCTGGGTACGCTGCTCCAGGTGACCCTGCCTTGCCAAGTGGGTTGGAGTGGGTGATCTCCAAGGATCCCTTCCAACTCTACCAATTCCATGATTCTCTGAAATATGTTTTCCCCGAAAAGGAACACGTATTATGCTATGCAAAAATAGCCTTGCTTGTTATTCAGTACAGAAGGAGTTAAACCGGGACAAAAATGTACTCTCTGAACCTGAGAAGTGTTTTTGGAGAAACTGCTTTGGAAAAGGGAAAACCTGCTTGGTTTTTGTTTAAACTAGGACCAGTATTGTACTGGCTGGCTTAGGTTTTCAATGCATTTTCCAACCTGTTGGACACCTTCCACAAATATAAAAAGACATTACAGACATAAGTGAAGAGAAAGAAAATGTTACTTTTGTGCACAAATTCCTCCCCAGGGGTTTTCAAAGAAGGTCTGTACACATTTTTGTGTAAATATACCGGACAAATTTACTACAACAGAACGGAGCAGTAAAAGTAAATTTATTATCATTTTTATCATTCCTGACAGTATTTCCAGCAGACAGCCCACGTCCATGAACTGTGCCTCAGAGTTTCCATACCCGAGAAAACTTGGGAACTGAAATTCACTGTTCCAGTCAAAGTGGTCTAAAAGAATGGGCCACCTCTTCTGGTACACACTGTGTTCATCCACACATAGTCATAGAAAAAGACAGGATCTGGAGGAATGCTTTTTCCAGAAGCAAAATTAATTTCTTTTCCTGATGAGTTTAACTGAAAAACTAGATAGTTTAGCATGGTATGTTGTTTTGTTGGGCTGGGGTTTTTAAATTGCTAGTTGCCTTTTTTTTTTTCAGATTGAAGATTATTTTCCTGTCTGTTAACTCTGGATCATTTTTATTCACTGCCACTGACATAACAGCTCAATATCTGAGACCAGGGGTTGGGTGATAACAGCGGTTTCACCAAAAACAGAAACTTCTGAGCCAAATACTCTTCCAGAAGCAACAAGCCCAGTGATTCACACTGTTGCCAGATGGTATTTCTGCAGTATCTTCTTCACCCTTGAAATAAGCCTGTCACCTACTCTCCAAGAACTGAAGAAATATATTCTGTAAGTGGTATGAGAAATTTAAAAAAAAAAAAAACCAAAAACAACGTTTTTCCATTACAATTATTTTTAGTCATCTGATTTGCAGGCATTTCTGATCTACTCTTTGTGGGCTTAATAGAAAGCATGTATAGCTGAGCATAGCAGCTCATACCACAGCATTGTTATGCAGTGCAGGACTAAGGGAGTTCAATAAAAGATTAAATATATCCCTAAAAAAGTATCTTTCTGAAAAAATAGAGCTGCTTCTGCAATATATCAGATGGAGTCTCCTTTTCCATTGACTGATCTTACTGACCACATTCTGCCCTTTGCTGGGATTACAACATTTGGCTGCTCTCTAACATTGAGCAACATTGTTCCATTTCAGCTGCAGTGTGTCATACCTCCACAGTGTCTAGGGAGTGATGTAGTAGGTTTATTCCAATGACTTTCCAAAGCCACAGATTAGGAACAATGTCACCTGGGATCATGGTCACCTCACACAGTAACCCTAGAGAAGATGCAAGGGGTCCAAGAGGTTCAATTCCTACATCTTTTCCAAATTACACTGAAAAAAAAAATTTAAATAATTTTAAAAAATAATTTTAAAAAGCAAGCCCACTTTCTGTCATATTTCAATACCTCACACTTGGTGCTCAGATCCTAATTTCCATCCACAGCTAAAAACTGACTTGTCAGGTGAAGCTTTTTTAAAACTGAGTTATAAAACAAGTGGGTCTAGAAGGAAGAGTATAACTAAATATAACTACATTTATAACTAAAATCTGACAGTTCCAGGACTTACCCAAAACTCCTAAGCAGTTACTTTCAGTTGGCTCTAATAATTTTTGAATATGTCTGCTTATAAAACTTATTAAGGGAAGTTTCATCACAGCATTCTCCCACTTTCCTGCAAAGGGGAAACATACTGAAGTGAATTGCTTCGGACTTGAATCTTCTCCAACACTGTCCATCTTTTGGTGGCCTGTGAATGCAACTATAATATTGCATCTGTGTTTTCAGGTTCCCTCTGAATTCTGAAATATATTTCTAGAATCTCTTAAATTATCAAGAATTAGGCAAACTCTTCATTTTCCAAACAAACACTACTAGTATTCACTGTATAACACAAGTAAATGCACTTAGCAACATGACTGAAATTCTCTACTTTGCAAACAGAAAGATAATGTTGTCCAGAAACTTTTTTAAAAAAATATCAATGATGTCTGGATTTCACTATTTCTATTTTAGTATTTTTATTCCAGCTACCCAACTACTTAGATCACAGAGATCTTCTGGATTCACGGCAGTCATCATCTTCAGAAAGCATATGACTTTTCTCACAGTGCTGCAAATGCCTTTTCCTGAGGTTGAAAGTGAAGATACGGTGCAGTACCTGTCTGCACTGTGATACTTAGCTGTAACAAATTGGACCACTCCACTCATTTTCCTGCACCTGATAAGCATCCTGCATGAAATTCTGGGGCATTAGAAGACTCCCCATATGTGAGGCAACACTTGAAAATTTTGATGCATATTTTATTTCTCCTTTGGAAGATGACGTTAATAACTATGATGTCTGTGAAGGAGAAAAAAAAATCAAATAAGCAACAATGTAAGAATCAACTATCAAGAAAGTGCATGATTAAATTGATGAGTTTCTTTTGTACTTATCATCATGATTGCATGCCAATATATGCACTGTATATGCACATAATTAATACATGTAATTTCATGAGAGCATTTGTAAGGTTCTTAGAAAAGTTTAAAAACTGGACCAAATTCAGGCAAGAGAGATAATTGCCAAATTAATGGGATTTTTACAGGAAATTCATGCATGGAAGGAAAGAAATCCCCTTTATGACTTGATGAAAAAATTCAAGGAGAATCCTCATTCTTCTAACTAATTGCTATTTTTGTCAGAAATGTAAGCGATTGTCATGGCACATCATAAATTACTGATAACATATCACCAGTGAACATTTGTAAGTGAGATAAATGCAGAAAGTATTTATACTGCTTCCAGACCAATTAACACTCTGCCACCCTTCACCACCCAAGTTTGCTGGTTTTTTGAGTTATTGACAATTTGAAGCTGCTTGTCTTGAAATAATCTTAGCTGTTGTGTGGTATTATTATCCCAGATGCACTGCAGAATTCCAAATCCAAGTCAGTTATGAAACTCTCTCAAAAAGGGCCCTTGTTGACTTCTCGAGTGCTCTGGCAGCCAGCGCCCACAGTTGCTCTGTGGAGAGACGTGACTCATGCCCAATTCATTCATTTTAAATTCTCTCCAGCTCAATAACTTCTGGCAGTCATTTCAGCCATTTCTGGGTGTCAGAAGCACAGACTGTTTTAGCTGGATGTTCTCCCTGGCTTGTTAAGTGGAGGAGCTGGATTATCACTACATTCCCATCCATCAGGTACTGTTCACCAAATATTACAGATGAGCCAAGAAAGAACATTGTAAAGCAATACACTGTTTTTGCTGCTGCAATGGCTGACCATTCAGGCATTACACGATCATTTACTGGAAATTAAGGAATTTTAAGGCAAAATTTCAGTGATTTTCCACAGCACAAACAGCATCTGAACTATTCTAACCTAGTGTGTCTCAAATCAGCCCTTGAATTTGTATTCCAAGAATTCCCCCTTCTCTAACAAACTCAGACTGACATTGACTGACATTGCCTGAGACGGTTTTTTTGGAAAGGTAAGTCTGTGTGTTCCACCAACCATGCTGCTTCTTACAGCTGCCTTAATGTACACATGGCTTCTCCAGAGGAACACCAGGCAATGAACAGCCCCTTCATTAGGAGTTGCTAGATCTGATCAGTTCCCACCAAAATTATGTTCCTATTCTGTTTGTGATACATGTGGAACTAATTCAAAACCAATATAAAAACCTATTATATGCTATAATTCACCAGTGTCTTTTAGATAGAGGAAAATAGCTAGATAGCATTATCCAAATGGCAAGCCTTTAAATTTTCACAGCCTTCTAGGCTGCATGATACACACATTGTGTCCTGAAGTGCCTTCTCAGAGGCTGGGAATGTTTTGACACTAGTTTGGATTTATTAATAAAAACATTACTAAGATTGGGGAAAAAAAATACACAAACTGCAATTTTATTGTTCCTTCTGTTTTCCAAAACCTCTGCTCATCAGTCTACCAAAAAATTTTGATTTCCCAGGCAAATTTCAAGCCCGAGACAATCTCCCATCCTCAAAATGCGAGGTATCCTTTTAGAGTTTTCTGCAAAACCTGCATGTTTCTACATTTAAAATAATGCTATTGGATACATCAGAAACAACACTGAGGAGTCCTGTTCCCTTTTAATACTTTTTTGAAAAAAATTCAATGCACTCTAAGTACTTTGGATGCTCACAAACCCCTGCACAACTGGCAGAATCCACATCTGACCTGCAGTCATACTTAGCAAAGCCATCTATGTGAACATGATCTTAGCAATTTGTCAGATACAAGTTTTTTAGAACTATTTAGGTAAGACAATATTTGGAAATTGCTGTTTAAAGTGAGTTCAAGTGAGAGCACAACTTTGAAAAAAATTAACAAAACTTTTTCAAACCTTCCATTCTGCTATCTCAGTACTTTTTTTGCTTTGATTCATTATAGCTACCTTTAGCCACCTAGAAATTTACTGTTTCACCTAAGGTACTCTTTCTTATTTTGGTCAATAAAAATATATTATTACTCTACCTTAGCCCTACAATTCCATTTCAGATTTTGTATTCTTCCTGAGACAATAAAACCAGAGGGTATTTCGAGTCAATCATAGGGCACCTATAATTCAAAATTCCAATAAATTAGATGTGAGCTAGAATATGCCTCTATTTATTGGTAAAGGGAATCAGGCATTTAAAAGTCAGTGATTCCTTTAAAGCATTCCCTTTTTGTTTACTGCAGCATTCAGATTACATTATCAAAAATTACATTATTCAAAGACACAATTTTTTGAAAGATAAAATGCATTCTCTTAGAAGATACCCAGGAATGTACTTCCAGATTGTCCTGGCTCTAGATACAACTCAGCAACACTATGTAGTAACACCACCATCCAAGCCGTGCAGCTGTGTGCAATTTTGTCCATTTAAAGCAAAACAAAGCTTCTTACCCAGGCAAGACTCACTGGAGACCCACTCCCAGCATTTTCATGGCAACAACCACACTGCACTGCAGGTAGTTGTTCAGGTGGGAGCCATGTGCAGTCAATAAGTCACACTGAACAGATTTTTCCATTAAGCACTGGCTTTCCCTTTGATTGTCTCTTACACATACATGCCATTGATTGGTCTGGTGCCATTCAGTTTACTCTGTGCAGTTTTCCTTAGTATTAGACAGGCATTAATACTGCCTATAACAAGCGCATTCCTAATTAGGAAATTCTAGTCTGTGGGCTGATTTCAATTCCTATTGATTTTGATTTTAATTTTCCTCCTATTAGAAGAAAATTGGTAGGCAGCTTGCGCATGGGTGTGTTAGGAAAGTCAGGTAAGAGAGATCAGTAGTGAGTGTTTATTGTTCTATCTGCACTTTCTCAAGGATGAACTCAAATAGATTGTTTGGAGGAAGGTTAATGAATTTAGACCAGGGTTTACAACAGCTGCCAACGTAGGGGGAGAGGCTGGGGGGAGCAGTCTGCCCGAGGTGAGGAGAGGCTCTTAGAGTAGCAGGAAAGCACATGCTGAGAATTCTGCTTTTTTGGCAGGTCAACTAAAGTGCAATTTATGAGATCAATAAACAGACCTGCCATTATTATGGATTAACCAGACTTTCTTTCATCCAGAGTCTTCTGCATTGCTGGAGAAAGTGTATATTGTTCTGGGACCTTCTGAAATAGGCAGTTTTAGTTGGAATATGCAGGAAAAGTGGGGGGAAAAGGGAGACGGGATCATCACAAATTCAGTTTTTCTTACTGTTTCATCAAAACATTCCTATACATAAGCCTCAATACAAAAGTTCACATTTTTTCCAGTACTAAACTCATTTACCACACAGAGCTCCTAATGTGACAAAAAAAAAAAAAAGTGGTTTCTTTATATAGAGAGAAATTTTCCTTACAAAGTCCCCATTATGCTCTCTCCCATCTAACACTTACACGTGTCAGCTTGTTCAGCTCTCCACCAAAATAATGAAACAGGTGAAGCTCTCACACATCTTTACTTTTTGTGGTGCGCCCTTCTGCAGGTCTCCTGTTCTCTCACTGGGACAGGTTAACATGCCCAGTCAGAGATGAAATCATGTTCCTTGGCAAGTTTAGCGTGTGGTAGTACTGAAATAATGGGTCTGGAGCAATAGCAGAGTTTAGCAGCCAAATGATGAATACATGATAAATTCCATGATTATATGTGAGAGCATGAAGTTAAAGTTCACAGGAGGAGAGAAGTTATCTTCTTTGAGAAGGACACCGAAACCACTTACCCCTGAAATCAGGAACTTGCATGAACAGCTCATCTTTAGCTCTATACTTGTGAGACATTAAGAAATACACAGCTTCAGCCCTCATTGAGGTTTCTTAAAACAAATATCTAATATCAATAATAACGAACCTTATTACTTCGTTTTTTGAAGCATATTCCCATATGAAAAAATAATTCTGCCTTGCTTAAAGCCAAGCAAAACTATTTAGATTTGGAGAATAGATATTGCCAGCACAAAAAAAATAAAAAATAAATGACAGCACTTGCATCAGACTAGAAAGTAAACTATCATTTCTTATAAGTTTGTTGCTAGATAGGATGAGACATGAACCTCATGCCTGTGTTTCATTTGAAATTGGACAATGGGATATATTTTCTTCTGAAGATTTTGGCTGAAAAAACAAAGCATTTTAAAAAACAATGACAGCAAAAAAAACCCCACGACACCTGTAAACATTTAAATAATATATTTTAAAATATATATGTAAATGTACACATATTTAATTTCTTACTCCAAGATTGCTAGTGTGTACTTATGGGGAAAAGTCTACTACCTGAAAGTAAAAGAAAGGGAGAAAAACTAAGTAAATGTCAGTAAATATTTTAATAGCTATTTTTAGTAACTATTCTGTAGTGTTGAAATGCTACTTGTTTAGGGAAAATCAAACATAGTAATTTATTTAATGAAATGCATTTCAGTTTCAGAAAATGTCAGGATCACACATACCATCTGGCTTGTCTTATTCAGGTATACTATCCATTCACTTTTATCCAAATTTATCCGAGATATCAGATGCCACCACAATCTCGGTATAATGACAAATATATGAATATTCTTCTGTGTTTGTGTCCTAGAACTGTTGAGGCCATCTTGTCACCTATGTGATCCTTTATTTTTTGCCTTTCTCCATGAGTAATTAAACAGACTAAGCAGCAGGAAAATAAAATTTGCAAGTTGAAAGAGTCCCATGGTGTTCAGATACAGTATTTCTTTGCCATTTTTACAGTGGTGGTACATAGGCTACTACAGGCACTACAAGACACAGGTAGAATTCCAAGCTTAAAGTGTTGTATATTTATCTGTCCTACACTCGTAGCCCCAAGGTTCTGACTTTCACACACTCATATTTCATGCCTGCAATTTTGGGTAGCTACTTGCCTTGTCTAGTGCAATGTTCACATCTCCTATTTTTGCCACAGAAAACTTCTGCTCCACAAGACACTGAAGACTTTCCACACCTCAGTGAACTATATTCTGTTCTTTAGCTCCCCAACACAACCCTAGTTTTTTCCTCTAAAGATGAATTCCCATCCAAAAATCCCAGTTTTCATCATGTAGATAGGATAAACTTTGGACAAGACTGAACATATGGAATAGAGGAGACCCATAAGGATTTCTGTCCCCACATCAGGTACCATTCATTATAATTTAGACAGCTCTCCAGTGTTGGAGGTGTGATGGAAGATTTGAGACATCTTTAATCTTATCTCAGCGTAGTTCTTGTACAGTGACATAAATTTGAGTGTAAGCTGGCCAGCAGACACCAGCCCCAGTGGCTACCACACCCTTGTTGTAGTGGGATGAAAGCAATCTCCTGCACTGTCTGTGGTGTTGCAAGCTTTGCATCTTATAAAGGTGAAAGGAATGTGAGAAAAAAAAGCTGTAGCCTTTTAAAAATAATCATGTAGGCTAAATAATACCTTGCCTTTACCTTACATCTTTCTGGGATTTTTGTGGGTTATTTTCCCTGCCTTTTTTCAGAAGTGATCTTTAAATTTGCATCACTAGCAAATCATATTATTTCCCACGTGGAAAATACAATCTCAATCACTGAGTGTTCCCCCAAGTGGTAAGGAGTGTTGCTCTTAGTTACTCATGCACGTGTGTTACAAGTTTCTGTCTGAGGTCAAGGGCTGCTGACCTGACTGTTCTTCACAGTGTAAAGCCAAAACTCTTCCCTGAATGATCTTATCACACAATTTGACTGGGAGGTAGTCTTGCAGCACTTAGATGCTGATGAACAGGAAACAGCTAGTCCCCACAGGCTGCTTCAGTACTACAACAGCCATCATGAGAAGGGTCTGGTTGCTGTGCAGTTAGAAATCAAAAAAGATCTGATAGTTAGAACATTGCAGACTCGTTCCTCTCTTTTCCACTACTGCTTTCCTCAACATTTTCAAAATTAAATATTTCATCTTCAGCATTTGAAATGGTTTCCCATTTCAGAATTAAACTGGATTTTTCAAGGGGTTAAATAAACATGGGGGAATAATATCATAGTTTCCTTTAATCCAAAATAATTTTTTCTGGTTTAATATTATTTTATTTTATTGAGAAGAATTGCAAAGATTTGTTATCCAAACAAAAAACCTAGTTACTAACGAATATTAATAAATGTGGAACTGGAATTAATTCATTGCAAGCAAAGATCTTCTTCAGCTAAAGACTAAGGTAAAAATAAATAATTCCCAAAGTTTGTTACAAAATCCATACTTAAAACTAAAACTGCAGATGAAATTTCATAGATTTAGGTAGCTAAAGAGGGACTGGCTTTATTGATCTAATTTTATGCAGTCTTAGAAGCTAGTATAAATACATTTTCCCATGATTATGGCACTCTACATTTTGGAAATTATATAGTATATTGGAGATTTTATTTATACATATATATATATATTAGCCTGCTTCTAATATACGTCCAACCATGCATAGTTTAAAATGTATGAGATTTTAAAAAAAAAAAAAAAAGTGGAATTCCTTGCCAGCAGAGAAGAATGTTCTGTCAAGCTTTGCCTTCTTTAGGCACCTGAAAGTTCACTATTTGGTCTGAAGCTACTGGCTGGGATCTCCCAGTACCAACATAAGCTCCTTTGGAGTGAGATTCACCCATCTAAAATAAGGGACCCAAAGCAGGTCATCTGAATTAGCTTCCATTCATTATAGAGGAGACTAAATAATGTACTGTGTAATTTTGGAATGCAAAATTAAGATTAAATTAATTGTGTCTCTTACCATATAATGTTTGTTTTCAGCAACAGGAAAATAAGCATAAAATTTAAGAAGCAAAATCCCTTCATTTTCTACAGATGATTAGAGTTCCTGGGCTAAAAAACTGTTGTCAAAAATTACAGAAGTATTTATCCTTTTTATGCACACAGTCATTGTCAATGACCAAGTATCTAGGCTGCTGCAACATATTCCCTTTATTATTATATTTTATTCTTAACTGTAAAGTTTTTCTCCTATAGTCTAAGGATTCAAAAAGTGCCTCTGTCTTGTCAGAAGCACAAAACAGCTTTTCTGTTCTTACAAATTTTAAGTGACCACATTTTGTGCTGCATCTTCTTATGGCAAACAAATACACAAAGGAATACACCAATAACCACCTAGTTAGTAACACCTTGAAACATAAACCTTTCCATGGTGCTTCCTTTGAGGCTGAGTGTTCAGAGTCCTACTTAGATCAGTCATTCTGCTCAAGTTCCACATTACCTCCCTGTCTTTCTCGACTTCAAAAAACCTGCTCTGCTCATTGAATTATTAAGACTTCCATCCAGATCTGTCCTCTATACTTACAACATTATTGTATAATTGGAAAATTATTTAGCAACAGGCTGTGAGTAGAAAAATCAATAGGCCTTGATAATGAGATCTGTCCTACATGTTCCTAATCAATTATTTAAAAAGAAGAAAATATATTACACGCTTCACCTGTTACTAATCTTGCAAGCCGATGTTCCTATTTTACTAATAAGGCCTTGTGAGGAAGAGTGAACTCTGTTTAAACTATCATTCATCTTCATTTCATATCCTGCCAAGTCCCTAAGCAAGGCCAAGAGGGCACGAAGTTTTTGTGAAATAATAAACTATTCCTTACTCCGAACGCTGATGATATTATCTCCACTGATAGAGCATCTGTTTTCTACCTCATTAATCACAAAAATTGCAGTTCTATAAACCCTGTTCTTGAATCTTAAAGAAACAATATTTAGCTTATTTCAGCCTTATCTTTCTGTTAAGTTCTGCTCTGCCTACTGTAATGGCAGAATTGCTTTCCCTTCATGTCCTAATAATTCAGTATATCCATGTATAATTCAGTAATCTATACAAAGTAATTTTTTGTTCTTCTTTTAATCAGATTATTTCACTTTTGGAGAAAAAAACTCCACTGAAATGCAGATTAGACAGCTCTCTGTGACAATAATTTTTTATTATTATTTTTGCTTTGTTAAGTCTTTTAATACCAAAAAAGAACACCTGAGTTACCAATGTGCCATTTAGACCTTGACCCATGCTGAGTGCTGCACTGCCTCACAAGACCAAGAGTAGAAGGAAATTCTGAAAGCTCACCTGAAAGTCATGTTTGGCTCCCCTTTATTCTGGTGTCACCTGTAACTAAGTAAAAGTTTTATTATTAATTTCTGCAATGCACAAGGTAATTCATCTTCCTCTCTCAAAATAATAGATGGGAATTTACAAGAATGTAGTCAGGAATGCAGGTGATTACCATAATGAATACAAAAAGAAGAGATTTTTTTAACAATTCAGCATTTTTTTTCTCTCAATTTCTCTGTATTAAAGCATTTTTAGTGCCATTTCAACTGTACAAGACTTTAAAGGTAATAAGTCAGACCTGAGAATGAAGTAACAGAGAGCATGTCAGGTTTCTGAATAGGTGGTAGTGTTTATTGAGATGAATAATATGATTTACAAAGTTCTTAGTATGCTGAATTTGAAACTGTTACTCTTCATCAGCACAATGGCACACAGAGCTTCCTTAGCAGGTCACCAGCTGGGATTTTTAAATTCCTTGAAATGTCTATTAATCGAAGTTATAATCCAGCGTCAAGAAGTATTTGATTATTTGACTGGAAGCTATAACTACTTTAAGAGCCATGTTGTCAGTGATCACCCCATACTTTTATGAGGCTTGTGTCTTTTATAAGGGAAGGCAAATGATTTACAAAAAATGTGAACAGCTGGAGAATGAAATTATGCTCTTTTTTTTTTTGTCTTTTCTTAAACCATGTTTCTTTACGTTTGTTCCGATGCGAATGACTTGGATATAAAGGCATGCCAACAAAGGCATAAAGGGTACAGAATTATTTGCAATTAATGACAGCCACAGAAAATGCCATGAAGAGGATGCAAGGTCAGCCTTGAAAACCAGAGAGTCTAAGATTGTAGCTATTCAAAAAATTACAAAATCATATTATCAGTGATGCATGTTTTGGGGTGGTTTAATGGAAATCACATTGTATTTTTGTTCTGGATTCTCAATTATCCATGACTTGGATTTGAGTGAGCCTTTTAAAATTTCTCCACAAACGGAGGACTACAATCTATCTTTGGTAACAATATCTGCAATTCAGCATCTGCTGAACAGAGGTTTATAAAACCCATCAAGTACTGAGGAAACCAACAAAACAACCCCAAATTAGTTGACAATCCCACCTAAAAAAAACCCCATTCTCCCAGGGACAAAAGTTGTTACCTCAACAAAAAGAAACATTTTGTTCAGGACTATCATTTTTACAGTCATTCTCTCATACTTGAACTTTTACAGCTCTTATTTCATTTGAATCATGTCTGTTCTTGTTGTTTTGACTCAAATCAACAGCTGACCTCATTATCTTTATGATCGTCAGCACACATATCACAGCTTGTCAAGTTCACAGCAGTGCTCATGTCAATAGCTACAGCTGATTACAGTCTTAGAGGTCATCTTCCTTGTGCTCTTATCTTTCATTTTGATTAAGTAATTAGAAATTTTATGTAGTCAGTGATTGAACTAGCCAGTGCTAAGTTCCTAAAGCAATTCAAGAGGTCCAGGAGAGACTAAATCATTTTTTTGATACATACAATTATGTTTCTGAAAATCAATCCAACCTTACGAGTTGGGTCAGAGGGACAATTCAGGCACAGTTAAATATGTACTTATTTAACCATCTAATGTATTAGACACAACCACAATAATATATATGGCAAACTGCATCAAATATGAATTCAAAAAAAACCTCATACAGCCCAGTGATGAACAAGAACCTTTTCTGTAGCACAGGTATAAGCAGGGCCCAATGTATGGTAAAGGGAATTCTGCTTCAGATCAGACTCTCTTGTGCCCAGTGCTCAGCTTTATAGGAATCATTTATGCTGAGATCAATTGCTGCAGGACAGCCTCCCAGGTGTGGAGTTGCTGAGTCTGTGCACAGGCAGCCCCAGGAGGTTTTCCTTCAGGACTGGCAGCATTCCCAACACGTCTCAGCAGGGAGCACACAGGTGCCAGAGCAATGCACAAGGTGAACAGTATGAACTCAGGCGAGCTACCACAAGAGCTAAGGAACACAGTCAGAGCATAATATGCAGCCAAATGAACTATCTCACAATGAAGGGAAAAGGCTCCTTTTTCTGCCTGTGTGGAAAGCAAACATTAAAGTCATTGCCTTACCTCAAGTCAGTTCACTCATGGTGTTGGACCACACAAGTTCCTTGATCATGTCATAGATTATCAAAATTGAGAAAACAGTTGACTTCAACCTCAGAATCTTTAAGAAACACACAAGATGTCTTATCTTTGGTCTTTCTTTCTGTTTATGTCTCTATCGTTAGAGTTAGGCATTTTAACCTCACAGTGTCATCTCTGCTTTGAGGAGGGCCACGGTAACACACCTGTCCACAAGCTAGGAAATCCTGCTTTGGTTGATGATTACCACTCTATTTTTGCTCTCTCATCCCACTTGAGTTACACCCTCAAAGAATTAGCACATGCACAACTGCAGGAATCTTGAATACATTTTGACTTACTACACACATGCTAATCTGGCTCAGAAGCCCACAACTGAGATTACACTTTTAAAATTGCTGAGTGCTCTAACCTTGGCCTGTGATACAGAGATGATGGAAATAACGTCTGCTGATATGTTAAGAATAAGTTGCTACATGGAGAAATCAGTTTTCAATTAACTATAAAGCTGACAGAAAGATTAATAGAGTTGATGTAAATATTTGAACAAGGCCATTTTAAAAGCCCCAGTGTATCTCTCAAACCAATAGGTAAATATCACAAAATCAAATCTGCACTGTGCAACAGATTTGGTTTTGGAACTATTCCAAACCCCGACGTGCACAAAATAGGTGTAGTTACAAGCACATATTTACATAGTGTTTTATAGTTTAGGATTGCATAATGATGATTTAGCTTTTCCAATAGCCCAGAAAAGTGAGCAGTCTTTAGGCATGTAAGTACTAAGGGTCATTCCAAACCCTTTCCAAGGTATTGAAGAAAAAACTTGTTAAAAAGTCTCATTTATGATACTGAAGCATGGAACTTTATTATTAATTGATTATTTTCCTCAACTAAATCGAAATACACACTCCTTTATAGTCCTTTAGATCTTTTGTTGGTCAGCACTTGAGAACATCTCTAAAATCCCTGCTTTTGGCAGCAGATTGCAGGAACAGCAAGGCAGAACTGTTGTGTCTAACCCTGCTCTAGAGCTCTAGGGCCATGTTAGCCCAGCATTACATGGGGCAAACCTTCCCTGCCCCTCACAGCTTCGATGAAGTTGCTGTTTCCAGACAGACATGTCTCTTCAGACACACTGGAGTGCCCAACGTGATCTGCACATTCTCCCAGCACTGCCTGAGGAGCAGGTACAGCTCCTGACCATGGGGGTTTTAGCTCAGAGCTGCCTTGTTTTCCTGAGCTGCCTGAGCAGCTCTGTGGTACTCCTTTGGATGGCCCCATGAGATGGTGTTGCCCAGAGCAAGAGTGCTTCCCAGATCATCCTTCAAACCATCATACACTGAGTTTTCTCCTTTGACTAATGCTACCTACACCTGAAACCTCTCCGTCTCCCATTCATTAAACCAAGGTTGCATTAATATAAGGCCCAGAACCAGAAACCTTGGATTCATGATGTCTATTATATTCCTCATTAAGTACTGCTGAACCTGTCTATAAATGTAGGCTTACTAAAAGAGAAAATCCCGCCACACTACATATTTCAAGATTTCTGCAAAGCTATCATAGTCTTACAGAATATTTCACCTTTTTTTCTGGCTTATAGGAATTTCTGGAACAAGAAGAACATGTAGGTCTTGTGAAAGTCTCTCATTTTTTTGTTCAGCATACAAAAGAGCATGTATCCTCCTACTGAAATCTTTGTCCCATAGCTGGACAAACAGTGCTTGAGCTCCAAACATTGCAACAGCTGAAACCCCACACTATTCTTGTCACCACCAGCACCACAAACCACAACCAAAGCAAAAACAAGTCTGCTCCTGGCTGAACTGGTTGGAGTTATGCTAAGTTATTCTCAATACAGAACTGACAATCAGTAGTTCCCAAATGCTGATGATAACAGCAATAAAAAGAGTGACAATAATAATAATAATTATCATTGTAATAATAATGATATAGCTACATACCTCAAGCTGCATTTAAAATCACTTAAACAGAATAAAACTGATAAAACCAGATTCAGCATGTCACAGTCTGATGCATCCACCCAGAAAATTCAGAAACACTTAGCTCACCGCAAAGCGAAGAGAAAACAATGAAAACACTTGCAACAGTTTCTTGTTAATGAGATGTTTATGGGCCGGTGCTTAAAGTGGAAAAAAAAAAAAAAGAAGAAGAAGCCAGAGCACTGATTAGTGTTCTTTAGAAGTTAAAATGTTGGGTTTCAGTGTTTCCAAATTAATTACCACACTGGAAATTTTAGTGAAAGGTATAATCCAATAGTGGTCACAGAAATGGGACATTCAAAGAAACCCTCCAAGCTGAAGAAAAGCCAAAGCCAGTGTAAATCAGCAAAGCGATGCTGATATCAATGGAATTATACCAAATTGCACCCACTGAGCTTTTGGTTAAAAAGAGCAACAAGGAGAAAGATGCAAAGGTATAAATAGAGAAGCCTGAAAGCTAAAGGAAGACATTTAGAAATACTAAATGGGATACACATAACCTGAATGTCTGAATCCCACCTCAAGCCCATGTAGTCTGTAAAGACTTGAGGACAGTTCAGCTGCCTGAATGTAGGAGCCTGCGTTGTGCTGAGACCAACCAAACCCAAAGCTCCAGGTGTGCTCCAGATTAAAATTCCATTGCCTTTTACAGAAGTTTATAAATCCATTTTATGGGTGAACACACACATAAATGCCTAAATTTAGGCAACTGAGTCTTCAAGGTCATTCCTTCCTGAACACAACAGGAAGTGGAGAAAAATAGGCATTACTCCACAGCAGCTATCTGACCTCCATTAGACCATAAAGCAGCATTAAAGTGAACCATTTTGCAAACAGCAGTTAAAAAATCAACACTTTCTCTTTAATTCTTAATGGAGCCAAATTTGTAACTCTCAAGTCCTGTCCCAGAATAAACCTACAATCTCAGAAGTTCAGTGCATTCATTTTCAATATGCATTCATTAAAGTAATATGTTTAAATGTTTCGTGCCTTGTTTGATTGGTTTTGTTTTGTCTCCAATTTCCTTTTCATAAGGGGACATATACCTCCAGAAACATTAGAAATGGTTTTAATTCCTGTACACACATGCCTTTAAAACTTGCCCAATATTTTTAGAAAAGCAAGGACATATTTTCACAAGTAATGGGGTAGTACTGTGAGGGGGAAATCACTGAAGACTGAAATTCAGTATCACTACAGCTCACAAAGATGTGTTTCAATTTAGATGTGACTAAATATACCCTTTGCCTGTTCTTTTTCGCCTGAAATATCAGATTCTTTACTTCATCTGATTGTTTTGCACCACAGTTAGCATTAAAAATAAAGGGTATCCACATACAGCTAGCTTTTCTTCTCCACCTTTCTCTGATTTCTGTTCGCTTGCTTCATCCCCCTTTCTCATTTTTTCCCAGACCACATCCCCCCTACTGAAGCCTCATTTTTTTTTCAAACAGTTCTTGAAGAAATATGTTTCACAGGGCAGGTACAGGAGCCAAGTGTAGGTATCTTCCCTCTTTATGCAAACAATGGCATAAAGACAAAACTCACATATTTTCCAATGCCTGTTCACCTCGCACAACTCTAGTGCAATGAGATGAGATTCCCCATTCCCTTGAGTTTACACCACCACTTGAATGACACAAAACTGTAGCTAATTTTTCAGCACTGCAGGTGACTGGTGCCTGAGGTTTTGAGTTTGAATTTCTCTCTCCCGATCACTGGCACAGCTGCTCACCCTGCCCTTTGCCATTGTGGCGCTGGGTTCTGCTTTTACCACATGAACCCTACTGGATCCCTTTGCCGGGTTTGCTCTGTACCAATGCTCCTCCATGCACAGTCCTCACCCTTTCCAGAGGCTGGGGAAAAGCTCTTGCTCGGCTGCTCTGGTGGCTGCCCCAGAGGCTCCTGAAGCTGCCAGGTGTGGCAGGGCTTCTTCATCACGCCGTCACCCTGCCCTGCGTCTCCCCACTGCACTGTCTGAGGAGCAGAAAGGTGCTGCAGAGCCAGACACACGTGTGGTGAGGGAGATTTCTGCATTAAGGTCACCCCTGATGGAGTCTGGGGTACACTGCTGTCTAGTCTTTTTTCCACAATTCCTCTGCATAAAATCACACATTGTAAAGACTTTATATAACAAGTAATGAGTCTACATATTAGACTACAGGTGTGTTGCCTAAACAAAAGAGAGAAAATTCACTCCTTTCTTATTTTTCCTCTCCTTTGAATTGCTGTGATTGCTCATACCATGCAAGTGTTTTCCTCCTGTCACCACTTCTCCCCAGTAGTTTGTATCCCTTCTGACATGTAGAGGCTGTGTACCAGCTCTCTCCAAAATGCTAAGGTGAGCTAAATTGACTCTCCTATTGTTGTGTTAACAGTTGAATAGAAAATTACAAGACTTTCTTGGAAATATACTTGTGTTTCCTGCTTTCAGTCTTGGCTGCAATCCAGAAAAACAGAGATGTATAAGAAAATAAAAAAATGTCACCATACCTAGGGAGAAGGAAGGATTACTTTTCTGTATCTTTAAAAAAAAATCTTTATTCTCATATATTATTTTCTTTTCAAAATTTTATGGAGTTATTTGCAGGAATTTAGTTTGTTTTTCTCAGGACATAACACACACCAGGAGCAATGGGATTTGGAGCACCACACTACGTAGAAGCCACAGTCCCAAACCAGCATCCATTTGTACCAGGTAATGTAGATACATTTTCAACAGGCCTCACCCCTAGAACTAAGAACCAGCAAGGAGTAGTGCAGCCAGCTCAATTTCAACTGCTGTTTTAGCCACTCCATGGACTAGCACAATAAAACTTTGAAAGTAATTGTCAGATTTAAATAAATTTAATGGCTGTAAAGGAGAGCTACTGTGACAAACCCATGGTCTGTCTGTGCTGCAAAGATGAACACCCATGTGCAGAGCCATTCCCTGTGTCATGCACTACAAGAGGTGGCATTAAGTCATGGAAATTAATGGATAGCCTGAGTTATTAAATTCAACTACGAATAGTCTGCTTTGATTGAATCCAAGCAAATTTAGTGGTGAACCATCATCTTTAATAGGAGCTTTTTTCTTCATTTTGAGCATCGGGTAATCTGTGTAAAAGATGGGCAACTACAGTATTTATCAACCCTTATTCTCAGAGTTGAAGAGAATGCACAGAGAGCAAAGCAGAAGACAGAGTAGACAATCTAAACATCCTCTTGTGCATGAGACACTTGTGCCAATGATCAGAGAAGCTTCTTGGCATCAAGTAAAATCAAGGAGTGGAAGACAAATTTGGCTCTGTTGAAGACTCATGTAAAGATAAACATGCCAGAAAAAGAAGCCTTGCCAAGCAATTTGTAAATTATGGTAATTTTATTTACTATTTTTGGTCTATGTCATCACTATTAAAACTTCTTCTTTCGCTACTAAATTTATTGTCTTCTTACTAATGGAACTTTAATGATTTTTTCAGTCACATTGTTTTCCTTTTGGAGACCAACCTTGAAGAAACTATTCCACCTTGGTCTCAGGAGACTGTGCAGATTTGCTCATTTAATATCTTGTAGCAGCAGCACCCTTTCTGTCATTTTTGCAATTTCTTCTTTTCTCATTAGCATCTTCTGTGCTCCTGTATATTTCCAATAGTATTCATACTTTCTTCTACTCCATAAATTCTTTAAAATCCCTTACTTTATGATTTTTTATAAAAAAAAATATGGTAGAGCCCACTGGATATTTCATCTTCCTGTGAGAGTCTGCTCTTCTTGGTAAACTGATGTTGAATAAGGGCAAGAGGAATAATTAAGTGCTTAAATTTAGTCCCAAATAGCACATTATGGAATTCACTGTGGTACTTATACTGGAGGAGGTTATTTTTACTACATAATAGATCTCATTATTCCCCCAGAAATTCCGTGTTCTTTTTTACAGTAGGAAGAACAAGGCACATGAAAATTAACAGGAACCATCAAAGAACCAACAAAACAAATATAGAGAAAAAAATACCTTTTCCTCTAAAATTGAGATGAGAGCCTTACCTTGTCAAAGCACTGTACTCTTTAAGAAGCACAGGTCTCAGAGGGAGCAGAGCAGTTAATGATAGAGGTAACTCAAAACATGATCATTTGCAAAATGTTTATTAATATTATTAGTTTTGAAGCCTACAAAAACTGTTGCGATTATCTAATCTGACACCTGCATATCAGGGGAGCAGATCTTCTAATTTCTGCAGCAACTCCACAGTGTCTGGATAAAAGCATTTATTAAAAAAGCACATTTACATAACTTAAAAATAACCCCGCTGATAGATAATCTGTCAAAATTTACACAGTATTAGCCCTTTGTTTACTTATTCTTACTGTTAATATTTGCTGTTCATTTCTCATTTATATATCAATCTTTTAATTTTAGGGAAGCTATTTACATTTAGCTCTCTTTGCATCACTGTGATAAGGTCATGCCATTTTTATGATTGACTTTCACCTCCCTCATGAAAATACTGGTCGATGCAATAAAATCATTTCTTACCCCTTCTTTTGCACACGTAGGTTTCAAAGACATTATGGGATGGAGAATCACCACTGTATTTTTTCCATCATTCCATCATTCCTGTAATCTCCTTTATCTTTATAAAGCATAGATTCCCAAATGGGACTCAGAATTACGGCTCAGTGACTCAGATGTTACTTATTGTATTTGCAGAATGCCATTCCCTGCTCCTGCACAGCTTTGTCCAGTTTTATCCAGAGATTTTTATTTTTATGGTAGATTCATGGTAAAATCAGGCAGGTCTTTAGACATGTCTTGAAAACATTTCTTACCTTCCAGACCATTGCCTGACACACTGTAAACTTGGCTGTGGTTTTCCTTTCCAGATGTGTGATGTTTTATTTGGCAGTATCAAAAGAAATATTTTCAGGTTTTTTTAGCCAAAAAGTTCACACTGATCTGTGTTACTTGTTTATCCTATTAATAACTTTGGCAGTAGCCTTTGTGATGTATATGTCTTACCAGCATTTATTTTATACTTTCTTTTATATTACTGACTAAAGTACTAAGTAATATTTAACCTAGAAATGCATCACAGGATGATGAATTTCCATACATAACACTTGGAGATCTATCAGTAAACCAGTTTTTTATTTAATTTAGAACACTATATTATGATAATCATTCTTTTCTGCTTGACAGTTTCCATACTTCTGTGTATTGTCTACATCATTTTTTCCTTCTTTTGTGGCTGGGCAAACCCATAAATAACTTCTGTTTGAAAGTCATGAGCCTAAAAATAGAGTGGAATGAAGCTGAATATTCTAGGACACAATGCACGTTGTTCTTTTGCTAAACAGGTGGGGAGGGGGAACTTATATCTAACGTGTATTTGAATGTTTTCTCAAAACTTCCTTATTTAAAAGAAAAAGCTCTAAGGGCCTGTGAAATATCCAGATGTCCAATCTACTTAACATAAGATTACAGTTTATGTCTAGTAATCACTACTTTTTACAGTGTTTTCATAGTTATTTTACAGAAGGTACCTATGAAGAAGAGGAGATCCAGCCAAATTCACAGGTAGATTTCTCTCTTGAGTCAGCATATCTAGACCAAAAGAGTTTTCCAGGCTCCCTGTGCAAGGAGAGATGTGCAGCTTCAGACCACTTTAGATAACCTAATTCAGATAACGACTTTAGAGAGGGATTGTGTTCTGAAGGCAACTATGTCTCTCTGTAGAAGCCTAAATTATTAGTTTGTATTAAACAATTAATTGTTTGTAAAAGTTGAGATGGATACAGATGTGGGCACTTAAATTTTGACAGATGATTCTGGCTAGAACCTTACAAGGGACACCTCCTCCTTCCACTGCTACATAGAGAAAATCCTTGGGTGCTCACAGTCTTCAACAAGATCTTCATTAAACATATGTACAAGTGGGATACCTGCATTAGACATATTATTTTTATCAAGTACTGCGGCAATTTCAAGTTCATCATGTGCTAATTTTTATTAAAATCTTACTGATTGCGTCATTTTTACAATCACTTATTTTCCAGATTTACCTTACACCAGTTCTGGCAAAGAGTAGTGACTTTTCTTTCATTACCAATCAATTACCAGTCATGTTTGACTGATTTCTGAAGGATTTTTTAAGTTCCTCAGTGCTGCAGGATTTGCAAGTAAGTAAAAGGAATTCGATCTCCTGACTCTGACTCCTTTGGCACTCAAGGGTGCCAGTCCTGCTGATTTCAGAAAAATATTTAACTTCCCCTGTTTAATTTTATGGTCCTCCTTATCTTCTAGCTCAATAGAAAGTATTTCCTCAATACTTTATCATAGAAATACATCATCCTGCTTTTCTTCAGGAACAGATCAAAAAAAAAATTTCTTGTACACTTCCTTTTCTATGTTGGGATTACTACCCTTATCTCATGTCATACTGATACAGTTGTTGAACTGTTGTTTGTTACCAACATACTTGAGAAATTCTTTTCTGAAACTCCAATTGGTTTTCTGCATTTCCAGCAATGGTTATTAATAGTCATTAATATCAGCTTAAACCTCTTTTCATAACTTGTACTGAAAAGTAGAATATCATGATTTGTGCGATCCAAGTATCTTATTGCCCTTTTCCTTTCATTTTGGTCATCAGTGCAACATATCAGAGCATTGCCTTTCTATTCAAAGTACTGAATCAGAAATCTGTAGAGCTGTTTGTTTCTCTAAAAGCAGATTTTACTGTTAAAACAAGCTGGAAGCAGTCAGTCAGAAGTTCTGCATCTCAGTTTGCTCCTTTCAGTTTACCCCAGCTGCTCACATGTCAATCAAAACCACTTGTTATGAATAGATTTGATGCCCGCAGAGATTAACAAATTGAGACCCCTTGATGACACAAGTGGAAGGATACAACATATGGAAGCCAGGTTCTGGTGAACCATAATCTGCCTACTCTATCCAGATGTTTGCAGGGCCCCAGATACGTCAAACTCCCCTCAGTGTACCACACTATCAAACAGAAAAATCAAAACACTGTGAAAAAGGCTGTTCCCATATGCCTGTAACCATCCTGAAGCCAGATAAAGCCAAGAATACACAGCTTTACAGCCAATTTTCTAATTAAAATACAAAAGATTCTGACATTCTTTATATTCTGGAGGACTACATGAGAGTTCGACTTCCATATTCCAAAGGCAAAAGAAATGTGCATGTATTCTTATAAGACTAATTATAAACAACTCCTAACCCAACTAAAAAGTTGCTTGTCTTGCTAACACCCTTACTCCCATGTAAAAATCATGTGATGTTTTGGAAATTTTCATGAAGAATCAAAGTGAGGGCAAGGAATACCAGCTTGACTTCTGTTGCCCCATTGAATGTCTCAGACTTTCCAGTGACTAACAGAGCAGTTACAGGATTTTTATATCAGGTTGCCTATTCTACCTCATATATGCCTGTTCTGCAGATATGTCTGCTGACAGGGTCTTTAATTACATGACTTCACAACCTATGAAATAACTTCCATTCAGTGGGTGAATCAGCAGTATAAATGAAGCATTTTCTTTTCCCTCTCAGCATTCATGGTGCAGTTTTAAGCCTCATTTACTGGGAATCATCCAAACCTTACCCTGAAAATAGAGTCACTTATTATCTTATGAGTGTTTCTGTGGGCATGCCTGTGCCATGCAGTGAAGGGTGGTATTAGGACTCTTTGGAGAGTGTTGCCTGAGCCAGCTCTTGAACCAGAAGCCGTCTTGCCACATCAGCAGGGTGCTGCAACTGAACTAATAACCTTCCTTGGAGTCAGAGCTCACTAGTATGGGTGCAGTATTGTACCAGCACACCTGCTTTACTTTTGATACCTTCATGGTTATGGACATTTTGAAAATCTCATGGCTAGCTGGAGTCATGGTGTAAATATGCCCAGTGATACTCATCATCACTACACCAAGATTTAAACATGCACAGGGGCAAAACCCTTCCATGCCTGCATCAAGACGATTCATCATTAACTTAAATTTTAGAGACACTGGCTAATTCTTTGCATTTCCTCCTTCCCACAAATGAACCTAAAAGCACTTCTCTTCAGAAAAGTGAAATTACACTAGAAAGTCTAACTCATACCATTCTGAAGACCAAAGAACAAGTTCAAAGCATTTTCAGAATTGATCAAGCAAATTTTTGACTTTATGCTTTCAATTAAACTTTTTTTTTTCCTGTGAGATGGGTTTAGCTTTCAAAAATTTTAGTAATGTTATTTTCTTTCTTAAAGAAGTAGAGGTTCTGAGGACTGTGGTGATTGGCGCTAATTTGATTTATCACTATAACTTATAAAGAACCCATATAGGCAATATATGAAGACATCAATCATTAGAGCGAATGTCTGTATTTTGGAATTTATATGTCAGATAAAATGGGAATGATAGACTGTGCCCATTCCACTACCAAAATGCATTCAAGCCTTTCTACAAGAGACACAAATTAGTCATGAGCCAGCAGGTTTGAGAAACACAAAGAGGTAAATTACAAAGCAATGTGCAGGGATTTAGCTGCATGACTCCTATTAACATCAATGGGATTTAACTGTGTGACTCCCTGTGCACCACTTTGCAAATTTACCCTAAATTGACTAGCGTGGTAATTCCTAGACAGCATGCAGTGGGGAAGTGACTGCTTCTGTAAACACAAGGGACTGTTGATTCTCAGACATCTCCATGCTGCACCCAACAAAGAACAAGCATTCAAAGAAATATTTTATTGCCGGCATCACAGGAGGATAGGAAAAAAAGACACAAGCTCAGAACTCCATAGGGGACTCCAGTTTCAGAAATGTCATTTAGGGAAAACAAAACTCTCTTAATGATTCCTGATACTGTCAGATTCCTAACCTTCTGAGCCAAAACAATACCATCCTTTAGTACCACATAGGTACTGAAGCATCAAAAGAGTTAGTTAATTCCTGTACTAAAATAGCCTGAGAAAACATAGAATCACAGATAATAAAATTATTTGGATTGGAGGGGACCTTAAAGATCATATAGTTCGTTCCAGTATTCTCTTCGATACTGTTCTTCCTAAAAAAAAATTGATCACAAAGAGTTTTATTTGTTTCCTCTTAAAAAGGGTTTATTCATTTGCCTCCCTCTGTTCTAATAAATCTTCTCTTATTCTTACATTATTATGTAGGTAAAGGTTTCATTATTATGCACTTAAATCTAGCTCACCTTTTATTACCATTACATATGAGCTGGAACAGTTTTATTCCTGGCTGAATAAAAGGGCACAGGCCTTGTTTGCATTGTGTATTTCCCAAAGCAGAGAACACAATTTCAGTAAAGGCAAGAAACACAGTATGTGGGACAGCAGAATATTAGCATGCAGGTGGTTAGTAATTTGAGGGGATGGAGACTGTCAATGGAAAATCGTGAAGAAATATTAAAAGTCAAGTCAGAAATAAAAATTATGTCCTTTTCTCCCAACTGAGATATTATTTTTAGATTTTCAGAGCTACCTGTAGTTTTCTGTCCTACAAAACCAAACCGCTGCTCCTCAATAGGCATCAATCTGACAAAAGTCAATTTGGAGATAGTACTGCTTCCTGGAAAGGCAGTATCATGTTGCAAGCCTGTTGTATAAATACAACAGCAAAGGAAAGTAAAGAGGAGCAAAGCAAAGCTCTGCTGATTTGTTTTATTCTTTCTGGCACGTTCTTGTTATATTGCTGTTTATATTTCTCTGGTTTCCAAGAGCCTCAGTAAGAATCTGGCATATCTCTTGGGTGCAAAATTAGCCTCAGTAAGAATCTGGCATATCTCTTGGGTGCAAAATTAAGGCAGGTGAGGCCTAAAACCCCAAGAGAAGGGGCTAGAATGGTGTGATAAAACATATAGATGTAAAAAGCCACAGACACTGAGACACATACAAGCTACATCCAAGCATGCATGCACCATTACTACCTGTTTTACTCTCCTCAGTACAATAAATTAATTTTGCATCAGAGAGCCCAAACTTTGCCTTATAATAGATATACTAGTTCTTCAGTATTCTCAGAGTTAAAACATGGAGTTCAGGTCTACTGAATGAATTAAAAGGGTCAATAAAGGACAGTCCTATTAGGCATCGGAGTCCTTCCATACTCTTTAATAGTCTCTTTTTTGAGCTGGGGGGGAAGATCAGAAGGTATCTATTTCCATCCTGTTTTATCTAAGGATTCTCATTTTCATCTTCCCATTTGAGGAGTAAGTAATACTTCTGTATCACTTAGCTCTTCTATTAGCACTGAATCTCCTGAGCCCTTTTACAGTGTATTCTCAGATTAAAATCAGCTATCCTCACAGTCTCTTCATTCAAAATGCACTGAAAAGCACCGAGAGGGAACCGTATGTTGGATAATTATCCTGATATCTCAGCACAGTGAAAGGATACACACATCCCTTTCATGTCTGTGTTATTCTAAGGGGTTAGCAGTTCAGATCTGCTCACTCTGACTCAGGAACTAAAAGCAAACCTATGCTCGACTTGCTATTTTTCAAACATACTAAAAAAATCAGTGCATTTTTAGAATAGTATCTGTGAGAAAAAAACATGTGGAAACAAAAATAATTCACCCCACTCAAACTATTACCCCTGTGAAAAGAATAATCCTTTTTATGCAATAATATTCCTTCCCCAGTGAAAATATTCAAGCTGTTGCTGGACTGACCAGTAAAACCTTCCGCAGTCACTTCTGCCAATGAACTGGTAGAGATGTGTGCATGTGTGCATACCCAGCAAATTCCATGTCCCTTGCAGTACTGAACCTCATGGTGCTGGAATGAATATTGTGGATATTAAGACACTCTCAAGGTTTTCTATTTCAGTGAGCCTATCTACTGGCCTTCATCTGGTCCACAGTCCACAGCCAAATTCGTTGTTATCATCTTTTTAATTAGAGCCTCATTCCTGGCTTCAAGAAGTTACAGAAGACATTCTGCTGTATTTCCTTTTTTTTTTTTTCTGTCTTCATACAAAGCACAATTAGCAGGAAAAACCTGAAAACCTAATTTCATGAAGTTGAAAAACAAAAATATAAAAATCACTTAATTAGCTAAAAGTCGTTTTTGAAATGGGGTAATTAGTTGCTATACCTAAACAATTAGCTTGTTATATTGAAAAAATGATTCTTCAGCTGTCTCATGATCTCTTGAGAACTTTGCCTCTGACTATGGACCACTTGGGGCTACAGTGTGTAGAAAACCCTATGGAAGTGACATCGATCGGAATATCTGGTGTTTAACTGTCTGCAACCAAGAGGCTCCTGAATTTCAGCTGTGCTCAGCTGTGTAACTGATGAACAAAGTCTATACTCATTTCAAATGTCCCCTCTCTCCTTCCAAGTGTAAAAAATATGCCCAGCTAAACCTGGTCACAGAAGAATGTCACACACAAAAATCAGTCTTCTCTACCATCAGGCTGATGCTTTGTTTCATGCGGTGGAGAACTCGTGCTGGTTGCCCTGGGGTGAAGGACAGATAATGAATACCTTCTCTCTACCTGATCAGCAGCAAGTATGAAAGAAACGGGCTCCCTGCCAGTTTCTTCTTTTTTATTTCCTCCCTCCTTCCCCATTTACTCCTCACCATCTACTGTCAAAAGGAATTGAGTAGTTTCCAGAAAACAACCTCAGCAGCATCCAGCAGGAACTGAACTCAAGCGTGGACAAGAGCCTGAGCTCCCCAGGGCACACTGATTTGCAGCCCCACTGCAGCAGAGGATGCTGATGCCTGGATCAGCAGCAGGCTGCCCAACCACTTGGTGCCTGGCTTGAGATGTGGTGGTACAACAACCTTGTGACTCACAGAAATATAAACTGAGCGTGTAGGTAACTCTTCGGTGAGCCGGAGCAATACACTGAGATACATTCTGAAACATCGCTGGTCCTAGATCCCCAGACCAAAGGCCTATTTGTCAGTCAAAGCCATTGGCACCTAGAAACTATAAATACTTTTTAAATGTAATTTGGAAAGCAGGACTGAATGTCTGCATCCACCCAGAAAACATGTACAGTCTTACATAAACCCATTCTTGAACTCTTAAGCTACTAAATTTGCTGAATTCTTCACATGATATATCTGGTTTCAAAAGCCAAGAGTTCAGTCACTTATAAAGCTATGAAACTATGTTATTTTTCTCTAGTAGGGCTAACAAATAGTATTGTATACCATGTGCAGCAATTGTTTTGAGACATAGAGACTTGTTGAATAGAAATTCAAGAAAAATATTTTAAAACCACCGATGGATAATTTTCAGATAAGAACAAGAATTAAGAAACAAGTGTCACTATTGTCAATAGATTCAAATCTTCCACCATAGTTCTATGTATCCTTTTGTTATAGCTATGCTGATCCCTCAGCAAGCACTTAGTAAATCTCTTTCTTTTCTGTTCCTGGAGGCTTTCAGTAGCATAATGAAAACTCCAGAACAAGGACTTCTGTATCTACTTTGTAAAAACTTATTTGGCAAGCATCTTTCAGTAGCAGGAAATAACTGTGAACTGATAGCAGATAATCAAAATGTCTAGTGTTCTTGTCACAGAAATTACTATGGTATTCATCAGGTAGAAGAAAAAGCTCATTTGTGTTAGTACCTATGCCAAAAAGAGTTGATACTGTAAAGTCTGACGGAGCACACACTGTATGCATAGCTTTTATTTTCCTGGAAAACTTACAATCAGATAAAATATATTCATTGGCTTTAAAGCTCACAGAAAGCTATCCAAGACATTCATTGTAAATCTATCATTCAGTGATGTCTGCTGTATTTTACTGACTCTTTGATTTTCATTTCTAAATACAGCTTCAGGTGGAGACATTTTGGCTGGCGTTACTGTGATAACATTAACAGGCCTCTTGCACCATTTTTGACTGCCTAACAAAATAATTTATTACTTACCTTCAGGAAGTTACAACACAGAGAACAAACTTGCAGGTTACCATGCATTAAAGCTTTGTACAGGCCTTTTGATTTCTCAAAATCATGAGCTGAGTATCCAAAGCAAGAAAAAAAAGACAACAACCTAGCTAATTGAAACAAGAGAACTTTTATTATTAGAGGTCAAAATTTCCAGCACTGACATCACAAATCTCTCTTCATGTATTTCAATTCAAAAAAATAGCAAAAAGGGCATGGTAGGAACATAAACCAGAAAGGAACTTGTCCAGCTGACACCCACGGTAATAAAATGATAAATAATAATGCTCTGAGCATATTGACAGATACTTGTAATATTCAGTGCCCTGTATGCTACCTTCAGCATAAAAATGGGTCCAAAGCTATGAGGCATAGTGTATTGGTATCCTAGTGTTTATATCCTGTGCTATTGATGGAAATTTTGAGCTGCCTCCACTACTTGGAGACAAGCTTTGACAGATGCAAGCCACAGCTGTACACAGAACTGCTGCTTCTGAGCTGGGAATTTTTTCTAGCACAAATTCTGCCAGCTTCAAAAAAACGAGGTTCATCTATGGGGAAAGCAAGCCATCTGTGCTGTTCACCACACTGAGGCTGGTAAAGTTTACTTCCATCAGCTGCCTCAGTACTCTACAAGTCATAAACCAGTCTCTAGAAAGACTAACTTCCTTGCCAGGGCTACGTCTCTGAGATTTGTAAGAGAACAGAGAAATGCCCTGTTTAGCAGTTGCTAATTTATGGCTCCCCTGGGTATTTTGTAGCAATACTTCCATCTCACATTTGCCTAATTTAGGACTCCTGATTTAAGCAAATGTTCAGTTCTACTCCCTGTCAGAGTTATGCCTGAGAAAAGAGGCCTGAGTAGGTCCCAGCAGGGAAAAAGCACCCAGTAATAAGGTAAATTCCACTATAGATAGAAAGGCTACATTCCTTCCACACTAAATCAGCTGAAAACTACTGCAGTACATGTTGTACTTGAGGGGTTTCATGTCTGAACTTGAAAAGTGGCCTGACAGTGGTCAGAAATATGTTTTGAGACATCAGCTTTATGAAGTAACAGAAATCATGTGAAATTATGGATGGAACTGTACAGCAGATAAGAATGCCCTTGAACTTGGCTAACTTCTGAAATAGTTATACATTCAAAAACATCTTATAAAGTTTTACTGCTCCTAAACTATTATAAAACATATAGTTTGAAAAGTCTTCCATTAGGGGGAAATTTGAATTAAGATTGGGCTCTTGCATTTCAAGAAGTTTTATCTTCTAGTGATGCTTCTGGTCTCCCATATGAATAAATCCTCAGCATATTTATATCTAAAAGAGAAGATAATCATAAAATTGCAAAATTCTAGGTTCATTTTTAGTCAATACTTTTCAGAGCACATTTTTACTAGGACACAATTAAAAAAAAAAAAAAGCAAAAGAAATCCAAGGAAAATTAATTGTATTTTAATTAATTTAGTTCTTTCCTTTCAAGACAGCTATAGTGTAGATAAAAGTTATGTATTTCTTTTTTAATTATAAGATTGAAGACAGAATTTTTGTCAATTCTGCAGAAATATTGAAAAGTTTAAGTAAACAGAATTTCAGTGAAATAGTCACTGTTTCTTTACCCTTATATCTCAACAGGTTATGAGCAGACAACAAATAAAACCTCAGCCAAAAAAAGTTCATAAAAGTAGCAGAGTCATATTTCAAATCTAACAGTGCCCTTTGCAGGAAATGGTTCCTGCCATAGTCTCTAACATCAGCATTTGGCACAGGCTGTGACACTATGCAGTGGCTTATTTTAAACAATTTTGAATGAAAAGACAGCACTCTCAGACTGCCTGACTCTGAGTGATTCCTTTGGAGCTCAGGTTAAAGCTTTCTGGCTCTATCATAACTACCAAAAGTTTACAAAGGGCTAGAAACTTATTTATCACAGGTTTTGTACCATTAAATCTGTCTCAGGATATGCGTAAGATGGTAATATCGAGACTATAAAATAAAGTTGGGTAAGATGGATCATGCAGGAGAAAAAGTCCTGGAGGAACTAAGACAAATCAATATTTAAGCTAAAGTTTTAATTTTGTTGGCATCTAAATCAAATCCTCTGAGCAAAAGACTCACCAGAACATTGACACAAAGTGGAAGCAAGTTTAGAACCAGCTCACAGCATATTTTAGTATAAGTTTTTTATACACTTAGAGATTAAATGGGGAAAACCCTAAAGTCTCCCTTAAAAAATAACATTTGGAGGGCCTATAAAGCCCCTGGTTTCCACACACAGAGTCAGAGCTGGTTGCAGTGGTACAAGTGTAAGAGAAATGTTTGGTTTGGATTTTACTGGGTTGTGAGTCTTTTTCCCAAATGCTAACAGTAGGTGACTGCAGAACTGGCTAGCCGGTGAGAGGTATGGGCTTTTCCCACATACTCACTCGGTTCTTACTTTTATTTACCTGCTTTTCCAGTATATTTGCCAAGAAGGCTTTTGCAGCAGCCTTTTTATTCTTATAACAACTGAGAAAAGTGACAGATGCTCATTCAAGCTTTCTTCAAGACTTTATCTCTTTTCCTTGTCTTCCTTAATTTAAAATACCCATTTATCACAAGACAAGGTAAAGAAGGTGTATTGCAGCTCATGCAACAGGTTTGAACTTCATGGAAAATGCTTTTTTATCATAGGATATGCTAACAGGATGAAAGGCACTAGTTACAGGTTAAGGAAGTTATGTCTCTGTTGGATCCCTATAGTAGACATCCGTCAAAGAACTGGAAAGCAGATGACCACCAATCCAACTGTTTATGACAGGTCCTAACTATTCCAGGAAAGAAGAGAAAAAAAGAAGTCTCTTCCCTCAGAAACTGCTCCCAGAAAAAAAAAAAAAAAAAAAAAAAAAAAGCTATTGTCTTCAGACAGGAACAAAGATTTGGCTTAAGATAGTCAAAATGTTATTATTCTCACAAGGAACAATGACTGTTCAAAACCACCTACACGTCTACAGTCACTATCTACATAGTATCAAATGATGCAACGTTAGCTTTTTACAAGTTCTTTTCTCAGGGAACCAAGAAGTCTGACTCTGTAAATTGCTCTTCAATTAGTCAAAATTACAATCACTGTGTGTTAAATGAAAGCTGGCTGGAATCTTCTCCATATCTTGCCTTTCCTTGCAATTTCCACTGTCACCCTTTTCATTCTTGTAAAAAAAGCTGATGAGAATGACGCCCCACCTAAACTCATATTTTTGCATGCTTATCTTTTCTAAGGAGCAGATTAAAAGCAAACTTTCCACATCATCAAGGTTTCAATCCTGCCAGCCTTTCTGAGGATGGACATTGCAACAGGAGGGTAGAGACTGAGTTGGCTCCAAGCCCACCCTGCCTGGCTGGGGAGGGGCAGAAATGTTAAGCAAACATATGACCTGCAGTGATGAACAGGAATACATGATTTAAAGATAGCTCTGTCAGACAAGTACGCGGACACTTGGGATTGCAGGATTTATTCAGCTGGGGTCAGAATCCTGGTCTTGTCCAAAAGGACCCAAACATCAATCCACTGAGAACAGACTAATAAATAGCACCAGAAAATTCTCTCTGTGTGTGAGAAGACAAAATCATAGAATTTTGTAGGCATGGAGACAAGCAATTTTTTAAAACAGAAATATCATGATTATATGTCAAAACATACAAATCTTTTCTTTCTTATGGGATCTACCACCTTTCCAGCCATACAAAAAGAGCCTTTTTAAATAATGCTTCCAGGAACTGTTAGAGAGTCACAGTACCAGGTATTGATCCACCTGTCCTCTGGCATTACAAAGCATTAGTTGCCTGAGCTTGTGTCCTCTACTCTTTGTCCCAAACCAGCAGTGTTACTGTGGCTCCTTGTAATTCTCTTCTATCAATAGCAAGCAGGTGAAGACAGGAAGTATCCAAACAGCAAGACCGTAAAGGGAATACTTATTTAGTGATTCTAATGTGCAAGTCTTGAACACATGACAAACTTATATCACTTGCTCTGTCATGACTGACTCTATGTGCATTCTAAAAACAGAGCAACTAACAAAGTTTTCATTTGGTCCCAGCATGTTAAACTCAACTAAATCATCTGATATATGCTGAAACTTTTGACTATGCAGACTGTTTAGGCAGCAGCATCCTCACCTGATATATTAGTTAGTATAAACCTTACAACCTTAAAATCTTTGATCTGGATCATGTCCTGAAGAAAGCTCTTCTCTTACAGTACTTAACACAGCACACACTATAGGCTTTGTACTGACACACTGAAATGATGGCAATTGGCTTTCTTATTACCCAAATTCATTAAGCCAAAGCATGGGGCAATATTCTGCAGGTAGCAAAGTGCAGCAGAATCTCACTCACTTTAGTAGATAAGTGACCAAATAACTTTATTTTAAGTCTGCTCCAAAGCCATTTTAAAAGAGACTGATTTGCTGTGGTATGGCAGGTGATAGTTTTTACACTGATGAATATGAGCCACTGCTATTTCTGTGTTACTGTCTCTCACCATAAGCTGCAGAAAACACTGACAACCATTCTGTTAGCTGATATTTATCAAGCAGTAGTGTGACCTTTTGTGCTTCCTTGCTCTCCTGAGGAGCATCCTGTGCCCCCATGCAAAGAAACAGAGGAACCCAAAGGACAGAAATAACGAAACATCCTTATTGACCACAGAAGAGCAGACATCACCTTACACAGTGATCTCCTCAGTTCGATCAGAGCTTTATGCACCACTTACAGATGCCTAAAGCCGGAGTGTCTCTGACCCTCATAGCTCTCCACAATTACTCAGCTGCACACAGTTCTAGCCTGCAATGGTCAAGAGGACAACATGTGTTTGCCCATTTTCCCTGGCATCAGCATCTGCCTTTATTGATTATGATCAGCTGTAAAGTCTGTGAATTCTGGGTGCTCCAGGGGTTTTCTTGACAGCTAACTAAGCCTGAGGCAAATACAGACTCATGCAGCTCCAAACAATCCTACCTGGGTTTCTTCCTCCTCCCCCTTCACCATGCGCTCCATTTAACAGTAATTGTTTATGATTAGGAGATTATAATTAGGAACATTCACTAGCATAAGTGTCCACTATTTCATATGCCAAGCATGTGCCACCAGCACAGTCAAAATACCTCCAAAGCTTTCTTTAAATTTTTATTATTTTCTTAGAGTAGCTAAGGAGTCCCTCCCCCACTATGCACACATAACATTTATGCAGCTGAACTGCACTTTCCTGTGACAGCTGATTCAAACACAGACCAAGTTACTAACACTACACAAACGAAGTTGTTGGTTCTTTCTCAGTAAGTAGGAGACAAATGTCACAGAAACCAGTACAGTGAACTTTTTAAATGGCAGACAAGCAGAGAAATTTAGGGCTAAGCATATGGACAAACAGCTAGCCAACACCTCATTCCCAGTCCAGTGTTCATCCAAGAGAGAGAGGCAGTGTGCTGATCTTTGCTTGCAACTCCTGCTTGTACTGCATAGGTTACTGCTTGTACTGCATAGGTTACTAATGGATTTCAGCATATATATAATAAAATACTATAAGGAAAATGTAAGCAGATGACAGAGTTCCCTTGCAAGCAGACACAACTCTACACAGATGCAACACTCCTATGAGAAGTGGAGTTTCAGGTTTGTAAAAGGTAGCAGTGGGAATGGTAATTTGAGTCTTATGTTAACACTTTTTCTTTAAAAGTTGCTTATTCATTCAAGCTATCAACATGTTGACTCATTTCTGTTTGGCTAGAGGGAATGGCTGCACTCTCCCATGCATTCAAGTTTCAACCAAATTAGAGTACAAGTTAGGATTCTTTGCCCCTGGCTGACAGTCTTACAGAGCTGTCAAGAGGGCAGAAGGCTTTCTCGAGGTAAATAAGATCTGCATTGCCATGGTATAGTTCTTGCTAAATCCTTCTATCTGATGCTGCCATCAGTGAGACCCACCAGGGAAGAAATACACGCCACGCCCACAGTTATGCATACTCTGCTAATTGAGTTTCCTTGCAAAACAAAGACTTCTGGGAAAAGAAAAAAAAAAAAAAAAAAAAACTTTATAACAACTCGCCGACTTGAGTTNATCCAACTGGCAGAATTAGTGCCTCAGTCTTTTGGATTTCACTGCAAATAAAAAGAACAAAACCACTCCAGTTATATATTTTTTAGGATTTAAGGAAGGAAAAGGCCTTTTTATGAACTAGGGGCACTTGTATAAGCATTTTTTGCAGTTTAGATTTATCTGCAAGATGGCTATTCCTCCTGATTAAATAGAAATGTAATCATGATTTGGAAGAAGAATTTCACATCAAATTATCAGGCAGTCAAGACCATAAAGTTTTATCATTCCACCTAACTGAATAGAGCTCAGCAAATAGGTTGTCTAAGAACCTCAAAGGCAGACTGTGCATTTCCGAGCCTTTGTCCATCAACTACTCCATGTCACACAGAGCAGTCTAATCAGGAGCATAGAAATTCAAAGAAGCCCTTTAAGATCAAGGGGTTTGTTATATTTCACATTCACAGCATATGAAGAAAGAGCCCAGTAAGGTTTCTGGGCCAGAGTGCGCAGTCTTCGTGGCAGTATCTGAAATAGCCAGTGAGCACACTTCTATACGTTATCATCTTCCCAACTCTATAACAGCTCTACCCATCCAACTCTTAGAGCTTTTTTTTTTTCATCTGGTCAGTCAATATAGGTTTACCTTCACTAGAAAAAAATTTAAAAAAAGTCTTAACTGTTATGAGAACTAGTATCTAAGGCAAGATAAACAGCATAATGTAATAGAAGCAACCCTAATGTTTAGGTTGCTCTTCAATCATGAAAAATTGTGACCTTTTCCTGAGATACCATTCCAATAGAAGCTTTTGCTGCAGACCTTAGAAATCCAGCAGAGAAAGCCCTTGAGCTAAAAAGGTGATTTCTTCTTGTTTTATGAAATTCCATTCAATTTTAGCTGCAATCTCAACTGTTAAAAAAATTTTAAAATCACATTTCCTTTCTTTCCCTTGCACTTTCCAGAATATAAGAACAGCTGCACTAAGTTAGACTAAAGGTTCATCTAGCTCTGTTCCCTGCCTCAGTTCTTTGCCCCTCTGACAGTGGCCCGTAGCAGATGTTTAGGGAGAACATGTAAAATATAGGGCAGACACACCATGATATTCCCTGCTAAACCTCCCAGCTTCTGTCAGCAGTTTATGGACCTCTTGAGTCTAACTTAAAGCCCACCAAACTGCATATTTAATTAGATGCCATATTCTCCAAGTGTATTACTTTGCATCTATCAACATGACTTTGTCTGCCCAGAAATTCAGCAGTATCAGATAATCCTGCAGATCTTTAGACTCTTTTTTTTTATGACTGAAAAATTTTGTATCATTGTCAGTCCTTGTCAAGTCATACTTCATCCCTTTCCCACACTATTTAGTGATACCTTAAGTAGCACAATTTCTGAAATAAGTTTCTGTGACATTCAAACACTAATCCCATGCCATTCCAAAAAATTATCATTTATACTTCTTAACTTTTCTGACAATATTCATTCCATGACAGCTTTATTTCATTTAGAAGTTTTGATAAGGAATGCTGAAAAGTTAGGATTTTTTAATCTTTGTACACAATATCAACCAGGGCAACTCTATCCACATGATCTCTTACTGCTTCAAAGGACCCAAATGGATTTATAGGGAGGTATTTAATTTTTCAAAAGCTGTGATGTCTCCTTCCCATTGAATTGGTGTACATACTCATTTGTAGTTTTATTTTTGTTTACACCAAATTTCCTAGTACAAAAATCAGACAATTAATCAAAACTCTCAGGAATTCATTTTAGACATTGGTGCTGTGTTTCATTCTTTATGTGAGGTCCTTTTGAGGTTGTGGGTAAACAACTATGAGAGTTTGCTACCATTCTTTGCTACCACTCTTTTCACTATGGAACAGTGTTCCATGATGAACCAGCTCCTGTTAATTTTCACAATTTTCAACCATTTTCTCCAAGTCATCTTGCATAAAAGATCTCCCTTGCATGTGATCAGTCTCCTGCCCTCCTGTAGCCCCCAGTGAGTGAGGTCCTGGGCTGCCCACATGCCTCCACCTGAGGATTTCTCAAAGCAGAATAAAGTAGTGACTAGGTTGTGCCCTGTGAACTTCTATAATCTATTGCACATCCAAAGTTACCACTGGGGACCAATTTAGGAACACTAAGCTCTGAAGGGTATTAAAAAGCTGTTTAATGTCATTCTGAAACACACACTCTGTGATTTTAAAGTCAATTGCAAATTAAACACAACTTTTTCAAATTCTGTCTAATTAGGGGATCAAAACCCAGGGATGTCAGTTCTCTAAACTGCAAATAATGTTCCTAAACCAGCAGCTGCTATTTATACCCTTTTCACATTGCAAAATGGCTCCAGCCATTTGATTCAAGAAATACCTGCAGAACTGTTTTGTGTTTGAAAGCAGCTGGAGGGTGAAAATATCTTTGGTTTGAGCATGGCTGACCTGTTTAATTCTGCTGCCTGAACTGTAAAGTACTACCGATTCATGCTTTTTCACTGATATAGCCTCTGGACACTCAAGGCATATGCCAAACAAAAGGACTCCTTTTGGCATTTCTTGCAGGGGACACAAGACTTGAGTGTAAGAAATAAAGGGGATATTTTATTCAGACTACTGAGCAGAGGCACTACCTACACTTCTCCTTGGTTCTTTCATTTCTATACCAAACAACACAGACTACACTGTTCTAGTTAGCTGACACTTGCTCTTCACTTTAATGTGATAGCTTTTCAAAACTGAATTCATGCACACGGATGACCCCTCAACCAGCATAGAAAAATAAATTATTATTTAGAAGCTCATGTCAGCAAATCCCATTAAAATTCTTACTCTGTGATTTAATATTTTCAGCTTACTATATAACCTCATATTGAAAAGCGTGCTTGTAGGCAGAAATTGTGTAGGCAAAGCTGGTTGTTTCTAAAAGTCAACAGAGATATGAAGCAGCTGAAACTCTTGATTTAACGAGCATATGATTATTTTTGGAAACTAAATAATAAATGAAGCTTTTAGGCAGAAATAGGGGCAGCTGTGACACGCTTTAAATTAAGAAGAGAAACACCCATGTGGGCTACATCTCACATGTACAATACATTGTATTACTATGAGAAATCCACTAAAATAAGCAACTGTTGAATCTATAAAATCTGAAGGTTCAAAATGGGAATCAGGCACCTATTTATTAGGCTGTCAGCAAGGTGAAGAGCACAGTACTTCAGCACCTTCAGTCTGCAAGCGCACGGAAAACTACATCAGTCCTTGCAGCATTAAGCTCTGAGTACACGCAGTTTTCAGCTAAGTCCTGGGTTTTGCTCAGCTAACATGTCTAACCCAGATCCTCAGTCTTTGATCACACCTATCAGATCCAGACTTTGTACAGTAAACACAGAGGTAGTTATGAATTTTTATTCCACACCAGTGTTATTAGGGCATTCAGTGGAAAACAGTAATGTCAATCTGGTCCTTGTTTTAAATCAGATAAAACTTCAAAAACCTCTGTCCCTTTACAGGTGGAGGATGGTGGCAGTACTTAGACATAGATAGGCAACAGAAGAACCTCTGTTTTGTTGTTGAGAAGTAGTCCTTAAAAATTCACCAGCGAGATGGGGATAGATAAAATTGCAATCTGACAAGGATATCACAAAAATCTCCACAGATTCCAAAAGATTTTTGGTGGTAATTGGCACATTGTGAAAAATTACTATTACTGTTAGCTATGAGATATTGTTTGTGTGTTTTGTTTCACTAGTTTTACCTGGCTATGAAAAAAAATCTAAATTACCTAATTCTACATCCATGATCTCTGAGATGGACACATAGCACAAATTATTTTTCCTGACTAATCCCAGCTGTGTGCAAAAAAAATAAAAAGAGGGATAGAACATCAAATACTGCATCATTTCTGAACCTGGTGTGAGTGAGGAACAAAAAATAAGCTTCTGCACCTAAAATCTGAAACTTTTTTTTTCTCAAAATATTAATTAATTAAATACAATTACTTAAGTTAGTTACTGAGGTTCCTAAACTTTTATCAGCATTATAAATGTCCCTGAGTCTACAATATAAAAATAACAGTCACAATGTTCTTACTCCAAGCAATGATCTGCTCTGAAATTGTTATGTTTATGTACTATAAGCTGCAACTGTCAAAGTACTGGGTTGCTGGAAGTTTCGACAGAAGTTTTGCAGGCACTGATGCCACCAATCACTGTGCTTAACTATTTGAGAAACAGATTCAGCAACAAAAAAAACAGAGAGCAATCCACGAGCAGCTAGCCCCTGCAATATATCCCGCTTGCATGAGGAATATTCCATGGGCTTCATGTAGCAGACGCACGTCCAAACCCATCTGTGTGCCTGCCCGTGTGGGACAGCGACCTGAGGATCGGCTGCAGGGGTGGCAAAGGCCCGGGGAAGCTTTGCACAGCCACCCACCTCCCTGTCCCAGACCCTGGGCTCCATCTGCTCTCCACCATCTCCATCCCGGGACCCACTGCTGACAGCTCCTGCTGCCTTGCAGCCCCACCGGGCTGCCCACGCTGCTGCAGGCAGAAGCCGGCTGACACAGGGATGCCCTGCCCACGTCTCTGCCTTCAGCATCTTCTAAGGGCTACCTCAGGCAATTCACAGCTCCTGTAAGTCCCACACTGCGTCTCACATTCCCACTTGGACAGGCATGGGAATGTATATGGGGGATGGAGGAGCTCATTAGAAGCCGGAACTCACGCAGCGCAGCAGCAGACACGTTACAGGATTTCCCAAGCTTACAGATGTAGCTTAGTGTCAAAATTTTAGAGTAATTTTATCAGGCTTTAGATGTCACATCTCTTTGATATGAAATACCCAACAATTTGATTACCTAGTAGCTCAAACAGGTGGCACCACACAACTGCACAGCTCCTCAAAATAACTTTGCAGCACAAAGGTTAAAGCAGATTTCGCTCAACTCCACTTACCTTTCAGTGAAACATAGCAAATTCAGAGCTGCAACATGCATTTATGCATACTCGATACATTGACCTTCCTTTAAGCTTAGCCATTTAAAAATAAATACTTGAGAATTATTTACATTGCATTTTTTAAGATCGGTGAAGAGGAAAAAACTAAATATTCATACATTCCATCTCCATTCTTCATGAAATACTACCAATCTTCATTTTCACTGCTTCTTTAATGTTGGGAAGGAGAAATTAATTGCATTAACTCCTTAATTTTTCTATGAGGAATCTAACTTTGATTTTTAAGATACGGCTGTTTCCTAATTAATTTTATTTGAGGACTTTCTTCCCTGAAAACAAATTTCAGGCAGGGTTATATGTAACCACATGTTTTGCCTTGGTTTGAAATCCTTATACCATTAAATTTTTTAGCACTTTCAAAGTAATCAACAAAATCAAAAAATCTCTCATGACATCTCATTTCAGCCATGCTAGAGCCTTTTGCTTTAATCTCCACTCTCTGGCAGTGAAGTGGCACTTAGCTTACCTAAGTGAAATAAATTAGTACAGAAAAAATTTGATCCATGATGTATTTCATTCTGCAATCTTACCCACTTTTGGGAAACTTCATGCCAGTAGCGTACCTCTCCCAAAATAAACGTAACTATGCTCCATACAACTGCATAAATGTTAAAATAAAGTCAGACAGAAAAACCTGGCTTTATGCCATTTTCAAAAGGCACAGAAATCTGTTATTCTCATCCACTCCAGGTTTACAAATTTTGCTGTGAGCAAAACACATTTTTGCTGCATCCTTCCCTAAGTAATTTTCCCAGGGTAGAATATGATCCTTCCTTGAAGAATTTTGCTTTGCAAAAAAAACTGCTAGAACTTTTTTCATATTAAAAGCAGTTTTCTGGAGTACCTTACAATGAAACACCTTTCCTAGCCACCTAATTATTCCAGCATCTATAGAAATCAGAGACAGGTAGTGGCAAAATAACAGTTCTAAATTCTTCCCTAAAGGTTTCTTTTCTCTGCACTTCCCCAGCCTACTGGAGCTCATGTTAGCCAAGCTGCTCAGAGACATTCACCTGAGGATGCCAGAAAATTCTTTATTTTAGACTAGAACTGAGTGAAAAAAAATCGTCATTCTTTTTGGTGAGATTTAATAATTCTCAAACCACCTTTCTCACAGAAAAGACATTTATTAGGATTGCACAGATTAATCTATTATGTTACTCTTTATTAACACTGAATCAAGATGCATCTGGGAAAAAAGAACCCTTCTATCTCAACTGCAAATTCAGTGCAACAGGGGCACCTCCTGGAGCAGGCCAGTTGTATGCCATTCTTTATACAACATTATGAGCAGGTGCTTTTTCCAACCCTATGTGAATGACATAAACCCCTCCTTCATGCTGCTGAGACACATCTACACTGTAGGTCATGTAGCTGTCTTCAAGATTCCTAGTTAATATAATGCCAGAAGCAGAGGTATAGCAGCGCAGAGCTCAACGTGGGCAACAAAAGGCTGTGAAACGGAAATGTGAAGAAATAAAATAAATACTCAATAATTAGGCCAAACAGAGTTCTTTAGCTGCTATGGCCAAAGTGCTTCTGAGGCTCAAGCTAAGTTGTTTAAAGCTGCTAAGGAATGTCTTATAGCCGTCCTTAGCATTCCGCAAAAGCTCTTTTTCCTTTCTGTTCCACCCTGACTGGATGCTGATCCAACAAGACACTGCTGATTTATTTGTTGGATGAAGCTGGCAAAACCATGTATGTCCAGTGGCTTGATTCATCTTCTATGGCTCTTTCATTCCATGACAACTAGGAAGATTATTTTATTCCCTGACTGACATGCTGTAAGGTTTCCTTTCTTTGCTTTTTTTTTTGGTTTAGATTGTGCAAATCAGATGCAATCAGATCTCATGATTGTTATCTAAATTGCATGCCAATATGTCATATTTTGCTGAGTTTAATGCACTTTACACATGCAAAAAGAGCAGTGAGTGAGAGGGCTCACTTTCATCTGTTATAACTGTTAGGGAGGCTGGACTTGGTAAACCAGCAGCTTAAGCTTTATATTAAATAAGATGTTTTTCTATGCAGTCTGTATACAGGTTCAATAACCTAACGTGAGAGATAAATAAAATGCAAAAACAGTTCTCAGCAGAGCCAAGATGATAAGTTCACTGGATAAAAAAAAAAATTAAATCAATTACTTTTTCCCAAGTGGCCACTGAAAAACAGAACGTGTCAAAGCATTTCATCAAATGAATAAACATAAGGCAAATATAGTTGAAAGAAGAGTTGAGGGCCAGGGCTCAAAGCTAACATTGACTCCTGGTTGTCACAAAAACAGTCAGTACTGGTATAGGAGGGTGGAACTGCTAGAAGAAAGTTGAAAGCTGAGCTATATTTTCTGTTTAGGCACCAGTCTTGCAGTCTCTGGACTGTGAGTTTGGTTTTTTTTAGTGTCCTCTTTGTGAGTTTTGGACCTTCTAAGAGTTACTTATTTCTATCTCCAACACATTATTTTGAAGGCTTGACCTCAGGCCGACAGCTAAATGTGTCTGTACACTCACAAATATGATGGCTCTTTCTCTTAAACCTAACCAACACCTCCAGAACAGCAGGCATGCATCTGTGCAATTAGACTGGCAAGGTTATGCGGTAGAGACCATAACCATTTCACACGCTGAAGAGGCAGAGTGGGATATTTAAGCTGTGCTCATTGGTGGGCTGCACAAACCCCACTGACTGCAGCCTAACTTCGCACTTACCTTGGAGGCCCTACACAAGCCTGCGAAGGTACCAGAGCTAAAATTTAAAACTTGTGGTTGACAAAGAGTTTTTTTCTTTTATATAATGGGAAACCAGACATATCTTATATGCAAAGTGAAAGCCAGAAGAAAATCCTTTAAGACAACTGTGCTGAAAATTTCAGTCAAATATACTTTGGCAAACTAGATACACAGTCTATACATTCTCTATGAACTTTCCCCTGATGAATAAAGGTCATGCCTTCCAGCTATTTCAGAAATGAAAATACCCCACACAGGTTATATTAAAACATGTGAAAGTGTATAAAATATATACACAGTCAAATGCAAAGTCTACAGCCAAATGTAGCATTGAGGTTGTTCAATCAACCACACAGGTCAGGAAATTCCAAAAGTTAATGGTCCATGGTCTTCTCTTGTATAACTCCACTGAAACTATTTTGCATTCCAAAAATTCACTGACATGGAAACCTATGAAGAATTTCCATTCATTTTAGTTTATTAATGTTTGTTATTTAATTCATGGTGGAGACTAGGAGAAGATTCTATCTGGACATATTAGCATTATGATAAAACTGAGTTAATTTCAATCTGGGTGTATAATCTTTGCATGAGAAACCTGAAGTCAAGACCAAGTGGTCCAAAGACCAATTAAGTACTTAACAGCTCAGGAGTTAATTTCCTATCTCTCTTACAGATTCCCGAGTGATCTTTGGTAAACCACCTAAATCTCCATGCAATACTGATTCCTTCCCACATTGGAATACTTAATGTAGAATAACTTCATTTCAGCTTGATCTACTTTATTTTCTCCTGTAAGAACAATGAAATAAGCCAATTTTGAAGCTGGCATCAGTCATATTTTTTATTCATTCGAACATTTATTTTGAAATCCTATCAAAAGGAACATATCTTTCTCACACTGTCATAACATAAGTGGCCCTTATAATGCATTATGAAAATTCAAAACAGACTCAATAGTCGTGGAAAACATCAACATAAAAGGACTTTTTGAGAGGCAAGGCTGACTCAAATAGGATTAGAACAGAAGCTTGAACATATGAAAGAAATTTGGACAATTATCCCATTGACTTCTCATTGTCAGAATGTCACCTAGCACTTGTGTCATGTTAGCTGTCAGTGCCATGCTGTACATTCATCTGGAAGAAATGCATATAAGTTTCCTGAAAATATTGAAAAATTTCATAGTTCTGTTGATTTCTTTTCAGAAAATAAGATAACAAGAAAGTCTTTCTCTTATAGGAAAGTTCTTACCTCTTGGTTCTCTTACAGTTAGTCAAAGGTTGAGAGAGGAATGTTTTATGGTTTTAAAAAAAATTTCATAATATTTGAAATATATTTTAAAGTGACAATATATACAATATGTTAATATGTATTTGTAAGTAACATACCTTTTACTTTTCCCTTTAACTAGTTTCTTACTGAATAAAATGGAGATCAACTCTATTTAAACAAGTCATTGTCTGAATTACTAAGAAATACTCCTCTAAAATTGCAAATTTCTAGTTTTTTCTTGGAGAAGTTAAGCTGAAACACACTGACAGCTATAAAATACTATAGGCACTGTTGATTTATATCACAAATCGTCCTTGCATTTTTATTATTATGTTGATTTGCCTTGTTGATTAAATATTAATCTTGTTGATTAAATATTTCATATACCTTCAAATATTTCTTTATCTCTTTTAGAAGGTAAAATATACATGGACTTCTCCTAGTAGACTCTTATTTTTCTAGAATGCAGAGTATACTTGCTGTATTTAAAGATCTCATGCCTTCCATATGCACTTACAGCTTCATTAAGTTATATGGAAATACTATGAAATGGATGTATCTGCTACTGGGTCTGGTTTCACAGATGTTTAACAATCTTCCATCTGACTGTCCCTTAAAACTTGGCAAAACTTTGGTATCACAATAACATTATATACTAATATATCCCAAATACACATTGACATTCCTCTGGAAAGTATGTGAGATCTGGTTATAGATGCTCAGTTTTCCTTTTCTGAGTATATTTCAAGTTAAGTGCAAACACAGAATTAAAAATTATGTAAAAGAAATGGAAAAAACTCATTGAAATTTCTCAACCTTGAAGTGTGAACTTTTAAAGATGTTAGATTTCACATTCTTCTTGTTCTCAAGTATATATTTTTGTCTATGGAATTGCCAACATATGGCTAAATAAATGTGAAAAATTTGCAAGGCTGTCATGTTAAAAAAAATCTAGTTAACCTTTGTTTTGCATAAAAATCAGTGGTGAAAAACTCTTTCCCACAATGTATCAATAAAATAGGACCGATTTCCCTGGAAATTTCATGTATGCTCTGAAATTCAGAGAAAAAATCAAGAATGAAAACTGGTGCTCTGCAGATCCGAGTGCCCCAAGAAAATGCTACAAATCCTAAAATGCTCCTGCATGCTACGTTTTGTACACTAGTATCTCATTTAGCAGACAAAGGTGAAAAAGCACATGTAGCCAGGAAAATTCCTAACAACAATACAGGGGGATGGGAAAGAGCCCACATGTTTTAAGCGAGGCCAGTATTCATTTGCTCTCAAAATTAAAAGCTATACTCAAGAAAATAAATGTTTATCACTAACTAAATAAGCTTCATAAGAGTTAAGCCCTTCCTCATCTGTAAAAATTAACCATATGTATTATCAATACTAAGTTTTTGAATCATCTGTTGTAAAAAACAATTTTACCTTGATCTATGTTCTATTTCTTGGAAGGAACATGCGTTATGCCCTGGGTTTGGTAAAGATGCCCTCAGACTGTCCCCTCAGGCTGCACCACTGCTAACAGGAGTGTGCTGTTGCTGCCTAGGATGGAACAAGACCTCCAGGTTCCCGAGCCCACAGCTGCCCACAAGTTCTCCCTCCACAAGCTGGAGTGGGCTGAGAAAAGATTAAACTGCAGAGTCGCCCGCACTGTTGTGAGCAAGGACCAGAAGTTCAGATATCTTCTTTCCAAGGAAAGCGATGGCCTGAGTGACAGAGACATTAGTAGGCATTGCACACAAACCTCAGTGTACTGCAGGGATGTAGGGTCCCCGGAAATGTTACACGTAAATCACAAATGAGAAAGCTCTAAATCACCTGGAGATTGGAAAAGTGACAAGTGCCAGGCCATTCCTGGATTCAGTTATTTGTGTGCTAGACAAAATGTTTCAGCTTCCCAGATTGTCTCAGCTAAAACTACAATCAAAACAGAAATTAAAATGCATGGTTACCAAGATGACCATTATTTTGACCCCGAAACTGATTTTCTTCAAATTAAAAATTATTTCTGAAGAATAAAAAGTCCTAACTCTTGTTTTAACTTAAAAAAATAACAGCAGTCAGACATTCAGATTCTTTTAGTCTGGCTTTTCATTTGATAATTTTTATTTCCTTAATTATGCATGGCAGACTCTCAGATTTTCCCAAGAGGTTATAATATACCATCTCTTAGAAACAAACACTTTAATTGGGTACATAATTCTGGCTTTTACAAGGTGTCTAATCAGCTCCTAAGGCAGATGAATTCAGGTTTGTATACCACATGTTTGAGTAAAAAATATAAATGTTTTAGTGAAGGGTATTTATAAGGGCCATCCTTGGCCTCAGGGGTTAACTTCCTTATGCAATATCTCCTGCTTTGAAATACCCTCTGCCAGGGCCTCTCTTGCTACCAAGCACAGGGACAGTTTCAGACCAAAAAAAAGGCTAAATTAGCCACTGTGAACATCCCACTTCTAAACATGCAGGATTTTTTTCATTAAGAGATCAAAGTGCAGGTAGATTATAAATTTTCATATGCTCACGGACTAATGTTTCCATGCGGTCTCCTAACCCTTCTGCAGCTTGTGCTTCTCTCACTAAGATCAGTGCAAACCCCCACAAAACCTGTGTGTATCAGTAAGCTCTGGCTGGATCCAAACCCCAGCAAAACCAAGCTTTCCTGAAGCCTACAGGATTAACAAATACTAAAAAACTAGGGTAAACTATAGAAAATTAAATGCACAGTGCACAGATCCATTAAGTGCTCCAAGAGATCACTCCCAGGCATAGAGGGTGGACAGATTCAGATCAGCTTCTCATGATGTGATAGAAATGTTCCATCATTCCCATTATGCAAGTATTCCATAGTGAGAGTTATGTTCTCTAAAGCATGAATATAAAATAAAGAAGCTTTCAGTGGAAAATATGTGTGCTTTCATCAGTATTTTCCATTCAAATGTTCTTGCATGCCAATCAGAGCCATCATTTAGAACATAAACTCACGCTTCTCTTGGTTCTCAGTCCATCAACTGCAGAAAAGGGCCATGGATTCCAGAAGAAGCATCAGTCCAGAAAATGCTCCACATGGGATAAACTCTGACCTTCCATTTGGCTTCCAGAGAAATTAAGGGAGTTTTGTAATTATGGGCATCTCAAAATTTGTGGGTGATGAAGTCTGAAAGAAAGACCAATATTTTGGTTGGCAGATAATTCTCCAGACTCAGCCAGCCAGCCTGCCCACGAGAAAGCAGCTTCACATCAAATGAAGAGCAATTGATCTTACAAACACAAAGGGAATGAATGAACTTAGCCTAGGAGCCGTCCAAAGCATTACACAAATGCATTCTTCATAGACAACAGGAATTTCTGTATAGACATAAACCACTATACATTCTGCCAGAAGTACAACATCTCAGGATAGAAAGAGACATATGCAAGAGTCCAGACCCCATTTATGAAGTTCTAAAATGTAAAAGACACAAATTCTTTTGTCACATCACAAGTCCCTTATTTTTGTGATGTAAAATTATCTGTGGCAAAATTGCTAAAAATCATCTCATAATCATCTTATCTCATTCAACATCTGTTGGATTTTCACAGGATAAAGTCATGTCAGTCCATATATTTTTCAAATAAATAGATAAGGCATACTTAATTTTCTCTAGCACATCAGTAGTGCCTAGAAGAGGGATATATTTTTGGACCTTTTAGAAAGTTCATATGACTAAAAGTATATCATGCTGCCTTCTAATTTCTGTGAAGAGGATTAAGAAAAAAGAAGATTCCTCAGAAATGCCCAGAGATACAAGGCAATCTGGCAGCCTTACTCACAGGCTACCCATGGAGTAAAGGACAACATAAGTACACTTTGTAGATTCCAGATTTACAAAGCTGATGGAAAATTTTGTCCTTTTATTTGCCTTTTCTGAAATGCAAAAGCAATAAATAGAAGAAAAGATTTCCATAACACTTTTGTTTGTTTGTTTCACCTTATTAATTAACACCAGATGTTAATTCTCTATATTTTGTTTTTAAAGACTGTGGAGTCCCAGGCTTATATGAGCTATGACTTCTGGCTAAGCTCAATTAACTTCCCAATTTCTACTATGTTCATTCTTGCTGTCCTATTGAAATTCCATTTTCAAGGGGATGCCAAGTCCTTGATGAAAACAGTCTTTTATTATATCCTCACCAATGGATTAGAATTAGATTGGGCTCATATGGGAATAATCAATCACAGTTTACATTTAGGCCATTCAGCACATTTAATATGCTCTTAAACATACAATGTATAAAAAGATATATACTATTAAAAACATTGTTTTGACACAATTGAAGAAAATGCAGATTCAAACTATTCTAGGTCATTTGGACACATCTTTCTTGCATTATTTTTAATGGAAGAGAAGGACCAGGTTCATGCTTGGCTTGCAGTGATACTATTTCACAGAAGTCAGTTGAAAAATATTGATTTGCTTTTGCTAAGAATAAGGGTGTAGATCTCCCAAAAGAGAACCAGTTTGTGCAAAAAAATTATACTATGCCAGAAAAATTCAGAAGTATTCTCATTTGGCAAAGACATATTGATTAAAAGCCCTGAGGTCTGTCCTTTCTTTCAAATATTTCATTCTTACTGATTTTAACATGTATAAACACAAAATACTTATGTCCCTTTAAACATTAAAAAAGTTTCATAAATAAGGCCTCCTATATAGTCAATTTGGTGGTTAACCTCCTAAAAGATCTCTGAGAATACTGGTGTCCTCAGAAAATACTACTGGACTTCCTCAAAAAAGTGTTAATTTTTGTAACATTTTGTTTCAGCAAAATATCCAAGCAAATATGGTTCAGTTATATCAAACCATGCCAACACTGCAAGAATGCTGCATGACTTTTTATTTGCATGCTATTTAACACATTGTAAAATACTCTATAGCATAAAAGACAGAAAATGAAGACAAAAAAAATCTTGACTAAGATACATTTCAATGCATTTTTCATATGCATAAATGTACTGCAGCATAAAGTATTTCTTAAGATGAATAACATGATTAGTTGGAATTGATTTCAAATTATTTCACCATTAAAGGTTTAGACTAACTACCCAGATAATGCATTTTACCGTACTACACAACCATAATACAAAAGTATTAATTCATGTAAGTATAATTTCATGAGATCATGCAAGCTATCAACAAGTCTGTGTTCTATTTCCTTTCTGTAAATTTTTGTCTTCAGCAAAGGTGATTTTAACTACAAGCAAACCTATGGTGATTCCAATTTAAATGGTAATATAATAATTCACTTTTGACATCTTTTTTCTTTTTTTTTTTATCCTTAAATAACATGCCTTAAAAAACGTCTATTAAAAACCTAAAAAAAAAAAAATCAATCAGACTTTCTTGTCAGGAGAGTTTCTTAAATTACATGATTCTCCAAGAGTGAATTACAGGGATACAAGCCAATAAAATTTTTATAACTCCATCTTCACAGTATCAGAAACATGATGAAAAGTTTCTTAGTAAAGCAAAAAAATTCTTACTCTCTGATAGAGCTAGGTTTTGGGAGACAATTATTCCTTCCATGATGTCATGTAGGCACACTTCAATAAGAAAAACCACAAATACGTGTATAATAAAAACAGTAGTAAAATGGTACAAAAATAGCAATAAAAATATTGCAACTTAAAACTAGAAAAAAAACTCAATTTCTCTGGAAAACCAACTATCAGTTCCTCATTACCACTCTGTGCTCTCTGATTCTTGGCTTTGTCTCTCAGACTCTCACCCAATCAGGAGTATTTCAAGTCCAATACTGGCTTTTAGTTTCACTGAGGGACAACAGTCTTTCCAGTAGAAGCTCTTTTGAGCACCGCTGAGTGTCGCTTTGCCAGACCTTTACACAGTTCAGTTTTCTGCTTTTACACTTGTGAACTGCCTATTGGATTAATATATAAAGTGTCCCTGGTCATGTTATAGTATAAGTCCATGATAATAATGTACACATATGTTAATATAGTAAGAACATGCTATACCTGTTTTTTAACCTGCTGCAAGATTAAAGTACTGTTCTGGAATACCTTGAATGTTTTTTCCTGCCTATGAGGGAGGGTTAACTCAGGAAAATACACCAAAGATATCAACGTCTTCATACAATGGCATTAAGGTGGTTTATTTTGAGTGCTAATGACAAGATGGTGTTGCTGTTTTCCAAAAAAAATTGCATGGAAATACAGAATTATGCAACAAATAATTTCAAAAATAACCTTTATAGGCCATGGGGTCTAATTCCTGCTGAAAATAGGGCCCTCTGTAAATGCCTTCTACTGAACAGAGTCCTGCTGCCCAGCTTGCTATTCCTATTTAGCTAGAGACAATTCTTGCAAAACTATACAGGCCCTGGACATTGATGATCTATTAGACAGTTCACCTGTTCAGAAAAGATTCTTGTGAGCAGGAAGGGGTCAGCATCAGTAAAAGGACTTAGGAATAGCTGAAGTGGTCACCACCATGCCTGACATTTCAGTCTTAAGAAGTGGTCACACTCACATATTTGATGTTCTGTGGGCTGTTAAAATCTACAGACATCTGAGTGCTGATGTGTTACAGGTTTCAAAAATGTTTAATGTGTGGAACTGTTGATTTGTTGGAGGTTTTTTAACAAATTTTGCTGTTGTGCTTCCAGCCACAGTGGAGGGATAATCTTTCAGGAATATTGATTCTGATTATATGGAGTAAAGGCTGATTTTTTACCAAATAAAAGTATATATATAAAGCTGTGTGTGGGATAATCTGGAGACAAGAAGAATTATTTAATTGGTTTGTGCTGATAGCTTGGTATTTTTAATATTTAAATAAAACATCACAGCACAGTTGTGACTTTTCATCTCTTTAGTGAAGTGGAAAATATCACATGCTTTAACAAGCAGAGGTTTTTTATTTACAAATCTATGCAAGTAAGACTTTTCAGACAACACAGTAAGATATTCTGCCCCCTAATAGCAAGATGAAAAGCTTTGTAATTTGTAGAAAGGAGGGGGAGAGTAAAAAACAATACAAAACAAAACCAAAACTGTTGGGTGCCTCAAAAAGAGTTGTTCAGTTTATAGCTGCAATCCTTTTATTTTCCCTTTCCCTCCTACACCAGAGCTGTATGTTCTGGCCATATGCAGTGATTGACTCCTGCAATGGCCAGAGCAAATGTATTTCTCTCCTTCAGAGGACCTTTATTTTCCTCTGCATTTTAAAGAAAACCCATCTGGAGAAAAGGGCATGGAGAGGTGATGAATTTGGTATGGAAAAGACATCATAGAGCAAAGTTACAATATTAGGATACTGCTATAACACTCATTAATGTCATCTCATTATAACTGCTTACGATATTCCATATGCACCCAGGCTTGCAACCATTTCCTGGACTACTTGCTTTTAACACCTTGCTCCTTTCTGTGGTACCTCCAACACTCCCACTTTTTATTTCATCAGCCATGAACTCCTCACCTTTTCCTTCAACAGCCCACTCCTGCTAGCTCACAAGGACTAGCAAGATGTTGCCCACATCTTCATTTCACACACATTTTCATATTTCAAGTGCCTGACAGTGTCTAGGCAGCTGGCGGCCTGAGATCACAACCACACCTGCAGCTCTGCATTGTCTTGCAGTTTCTTTGTGCTTCCTCTGGTTGCAATGGACTCAGCAGTTGTGTCTGTCTCGTCCTTACAAGCTTTGAGTTGCATAATGAAGGATTTTCTTCCTTCCGAGCTTTTTCAGACCGTGCAGTTCAGCTTGGTCAGTGAACATTCCTTGTGCAATAGTAGCATACACTCAAGGGGTAATAGAAAAATATTTGTTCACAAGAAGCTATCAATACATTTTTCTACCCTCTCTGATAAAAATAATGACAAGTTTTTAAGACAATAAAGCTCAGTCTGAACAATTTAAAAATTGATAGGACTGTCTTTTAAATGCTAACTTGCTCTGAATCAAAAATTACTGCTTTTTATCAACACAGAGATAAAGCTAGCCAATTTATAGAGTTATCTGGCTTTTAATGGATTTATATATGGAAATGCTCAAAAAATGAAAAATATTTGCAGAACTATTGTCTACAAAGTCTACAGTAAAACATTATGTCATGTATAGGAATGCATAGTATACACTGGTACTCAGTGATTGATTGTTTCCCATTTAAATGACACTTGCTGAATTCTGAGGGACTTTCATTTGACATATAACATTTCTTTTCTAGTCCTTAAATACATGCACATTCACGCACAAAAAGACATTGAACCAGACAGACATATTAACATTTGTTAGCAGGTCAAACTAAAACATTTTCAAGGACGCAGTGTTCTCTTTGACCTGCTAACACTTAAGCAAGCTGCAACAGCCCTATATAATTCAGATTGTAATATGCTTTACTTAACCTTTGTTAACTAACACATGAAGGAACAGCTTTTCCTTTTAGTGAGGACAAAGCATGGTATTTCAAAAGGGCTTATGTGAGTTGAGAGTATGGCTCTGTACACAATTAAATCCTACATTTGACTGCTGAATCCATTCTTTCACCTTCCCACCCAAATCCACAAGGAAACAACAGAATAGGAAAAAAAATTGTAGAACTGAAAATTCTTTGAATTGTTTTCCATACCAAAATCACAAGATAAATACATTATTTTCCATTTTTACATGATGTTCCCTTGTAGATAACATGAAACATCTAAAGGTACTTGTCAGGAACAATCCAAGGAAATGAAGGATTAGGTTCATGCATATGCTACAAAATAAGATGCACTGGTTTATCCTCTAACTTAATCACTGGTGTGCATCCTGTAATCTCCAAACCACAGCTCTTGCTTTTACTTCTGAGATTTGAGATCAGACTTTTTGACAGTCCTCAGCAGAGGAGACAAGAGTGCTGTAGACTACTCCAGGCTAGTTCTCAGAGTAGTTGGAGACCCAGGTAAACGCCTTCATCACTGCTGGAGTTTCTGAAGTGCTGACTTACTGGAGGGTGACTCCACTCCTGATTCTTTTTCAGGGATCATTTAAGCACATTACAAACTTTCTAGCAGCTTCTGTTTCTAGGATTGCAGGAGCTCTAACCTACGAGAACAGTGTCATCTGTTTGGAGGAAAATACTTCATTCAGACACACTCTTTGCCTAACTCAGATCTCCCATCTGGATTCAGTAGCCCAGTTTTAACTTCTTCTAAAAGCCTTTTGAGCCTCTAAACCTTTTCACTGTGGTCTGTGATTACACTTGATCTTTGTATAGGAAACAGAGTAAGGGAAGGAAAGAGTCGTGCCAGACACAGTCCTTTACAAAAATATTCTGTCTCAATAAACAGGCTGACTCCCTGCGGGTAGAAAGTATTGTCATGGTGGATCTGGCAAATTTTGGGGGACATAGGACATAAAAAGCTATTATCACTGAGCACTGGTTCCCCTTGTCTGTAGAGTTATCTGGAGAATGTTCTTCCATCCCCTCACTACAGTCACCCACCATATAAAGTGAAAATGTGACTCTTAATTGAATTCCATAGTCTATCAATTTTCCAAAACCCTCCCTTCTGACACATGAAGGTAAATATTTCCTCTCTTGCACTGTATCCAGATGCCTGTGTGTAGAAAAATTAAGTCTCCATAGGATACAATTTTGAAAGGTAAAATGAAGACTGGAGAGTTCAAATGATCTCACTTGAATGATCTAATCCCTGTAATCTACTTGAAGAAATTTGCAAGAAACAAAATCCCAAACTTCTTTTTAATTTCGAACACAGTTAATTGCAGGATTGTCGGTACTGAATAGCTCATGGCACTGGGTAAGAGGAATATTGACGACACAGCTGTCTTGGATCATATCTTGGATCCTCATATCTAGTCTTGGACCATTCTGGGACCTCATACAGGTTTGCAGACTGGGAGAATGATTTTAGAGATAATTGATGCTACAACCTAGACTAAGGTAAAAGTAATCCAGCCTTGTAGGCAAATTTAATTTTCCACTGTTAATGGGTTTTTCCAGTGAAGACCTCAGAGAAGCAGTGAGATTTCAGTTGGAAGCCTCTGAACAGAAACACTGGGATTTTAGGAGGTGGATGGGAACGAGTGTCTGGGAGGAGAGCTGGCAGTTTATAGGGTCTCAGGAAGCTGCAGCCACAGCCTTTCTCTTTTCCCACTTCTCATTGCTTCCCTATCATTTTCTGTCTATATACAGTCAAACCACTGAAAAGATAACATCATTCCAATGTGGATCAGAATTGTGAAATAATAAGAAAAACCACCGTCTTCTGTTTATTTTCTTTTCTTTTCCACCATTAACCCCCAGGAGAGTTACAGAACAATCTGACTTTGTGATGCAACCTGTCAGTGGCTTAAAAGCAGGCAAAGCAAGGAAAGAGGCGGAGTAAGAACTGTAAAAAACTAAAAAAAGTTCTCAAGATCCTCCCTTGGAGGCCCTGGAAGATGTTAACTTCAGGTGTCCTAGTGGCTAAGAGCAGTTCTGGAGGCACATGAGCAAAAATAAAATTTTAGAATAACAAAAGCTGAGAGTGCTTCTGTAACTCTGTATGACCCCATTTTTAAAAGCATGAGTATGACAGGACCACTAAGGGAAGGCCTTCAGTTTTCTTATTTAAATAAATGAATTCCAAAACACATCAATAACAAAAGGATACCTGCTATATTGCCCAAAAGCATCATTTTTTTCTAAAGTGAGTACAGACATTGGGGAATACATGTTATTGTTCTATGTGTGAAAATTCAGGTTCATGGAGGGCTTCAAACAGTCTCCAACACAGCTATTGTTTCCTTCCTCAGAGTGTTCAGAACAATGGTGAGTGCATGCAAGGAGAAGATTTCAATATCTGAAATACAGCCTGTGCTCACAGAATAAACAGTTTCCTTGGTGTCTACTATCTTTCCTTCCCAGTTCCCTGGGTTTACTAAGGAAATAATTGAAAAAAACTAAGCTAAACAAGGAAGACTGCCAGAAGACAACAGACAATCTAACAATACAAAAAACTGTGGAATAGTCTTTACAGGTAAATGCTGAAATCACTAACAGATCTCGGATATTCAGCCAGAATTTCCTGCCTCGGCTTTCAGCTGTTCTTCAACATAGATGATGACTTATAATGTTAAAGAAATTGCTCAGTTTCTTAGTTAGAGCTCCTTATATGTGAAGTCTAAGAAATTGTATGGGGAGAGTACCAACTCCCATTATTTTCTGTTTCTATGTGTTCCTGGTGTTCTGTGTTTCCACATCTGTAAATATTTATTCATCACTGTACCAAATAGTTTACATTCTAAATTTATGTAAGCTGTTTCTTTGATTTTGTCAGGAATTACCATGCATGAAGAAAAATACATTCATTTAAAAAAAAATCATTTAAAAAATCTTGTAGGCAAGTACATCATAACATTTGTCCCAATAAAAGGCAACAACTTGTTCTTTTGCTGCTGTGTTGCTATAGCTATTTTCTATTCCCAGCTTTAAGTACGAAGTGCAATTCTATTGTGAAGTTATGAAATATGACATTTAAGTTTTCAGCCCAAATAATGCTTAAAGAAATACTGTGTACATTTATACTCATAAGACTGATGGGTTTGTCTGGCCCTTTAGTTCACAGGTTCCTTGGTGTCACTCTATCATGTTAATAAGTATTCAGCACCTGAAACCTTTTTAAAGTATTACATTATCCATAATTGCCTCTATGCCACCTTCTCCATGGCTAAAAACAGAGTAATCACTACACACTAGTGAGAAATTTATATTACAGCTGTATCTCACAGTCTGTATCTGCCTATTCAAATACCCAAAATATCAGCTTGGTCTCCACTATACATTTGAGGGGAACACGAAGGAAGTGGGAAAGTTTATTTCTAATATTCCCACCTTCCACCTTTTCAAATGCATGAATAAGCATTTCTGCTTTTAAGATGTGTGCTGTGAACCATGGCTTTAATCCTCAACAAATCTACCCCAGGACAGACAGGCTGAGCTGGAGCACTCCAATACTATTAACAGTCCAATCCAACAGCTTCAGTCCCAGCTCCCCTGTTTCTCCTCTCTGTGCAGGGAAGGAGCCAAAGTGGTGGCGTGCACATTTCTTATACAACTTCACCTGTCATGCGTTTGGCATCAACTGCTACAACTCCATTCTGAACCTAAGGCTTTCCAGCAGGAGCTGAAACAGCGCATGCCAACAACACCTCCCCATGAGAAGATAAGCAATGTTTTCCTATTAAAGTTAGAATATTGCACAGTTTTGATTACACTGTGTCAGTTTTAATCAACTGCTTCACTCTGATATTGCTTAAGGAAAAAAATAGAAGGAATATCTTTTTCTCCTCAAATCTGTCATCAAGAGCACCAACTACCGTCTTAAAAACTTTTGTTCAAAACACAAGTTTTGCCAATCTCAAAGGCTGTCATCTCTGAGGTACATTGAACTAATTAGTAATTTAGCAGGAGTATAGGGAAAGAAGTTCACTTCAGGCACTTTGGTAGACAGACAAAGAACAAAGTTCCTTTATCTGTATTAATACTTTAAAAAATAGAAATAATGTCCTGCAGCAAAAACAGTACCTGGAATGATTTTATGGAGACAGTGCTTAATTTGAAAATATTCACAACTAAAAATATTTAATGAAACTAATTAGGAACCAAATTGCTTTCCTTTCAACAGAAGGAAAACAATACTAATAAACAAATAATCTTAATGTATGTATTATAACAAAGTCAGACTCACCAGGATCCCAGACAAAGGCTAAAGCATGGCCTCCCACTAATGAAATGATGATTCACACTGGAATATATCATGTCCAAATCTGTGTCCATCCCCACCCCAACTGCAGGAAGTCACAGGATTTGCCTCAAACTCTAGTTCACTCTGTTTCCCTTGTTGCTTGTCTTATTGATGGGAATTTTGTGTATTTTCCTAGGCAAATTGGATGATCCCACCATCAGAATATTTTGTTTTCAAATGCACAACACAGGTCCATCCCATGTCCAAAACCAGGGTGGACAATCCTTTGTGTGGCCAAACAGAATCAATTATTTCAGATATATTCAAGATAAAAGAACAAAATCCTCTTCTTGTATATACACCCACCTCCCAAGTCAGCCCATGGCTAGTAGCCTGACATGTGACAGTCTGTGCCCTCTAAGTCAAAGTTGTATCAAGTTAAGCATCTGTACCCCAGCCCAGAATTGTCAAACAGACTCTGCTCTTTCCCATCAGGCTCCTAATCCACCTAGTTTAAATGCTTTGCCTCCAATAGCCCAGTTGCATTGGAAACAGGGTATTTTCTATTGCAATAATTGTGCACAATTTTTAGAAAAATATTTATGCACACAAAAATAAATTATATATCAAAAATTAGTATCCAGCTAGTCATTATTGCCTATAATGTGTTACACTTAATGCATAAAGTCAAACTGAAAGGTTTTTATATGTGATTAAAAGGAAAAGTATCCCCAGAATGATTAAATGTGTCCTAATGACCTTTATTTTTTTATGTTTAACCTTTCAAACAAGCAGTTTGCATGATGAGAGCTTTCAAATCTTCTGCAAAATCCTAGTGAACTAGGAAATTTTGCAGTGAACTGATATAAACTATCTGGGTTCTGGGACTCTAAGTCAGTTGGTTTAAAATCATTTCTTTTAATCACAATGCAAGATATTTTTTAATAGAATGAAGTAATAAGTATTGATTCTGTGGTGACAATGAACAAGTTGGTATTACAGGTGAACCTTTGTATTACTTAAACTTTTCTTCTTTTAGCTATCAAAACCAAATATAAAACCACTGTGCAATTCCCCTAATCATAAACTACAGTTCACTTGCTAGTTTTAGGAAGGGATTTGTTCACTTTGGTGCCATAACCCTGTTGTTTTCTCTTGTTGGACCTAAAATTCCAATGATAAGTTGTTTACAAATGCAGTGAAAGGATTTCATCGCTTTTTAAATTTATATATATATATATATGACATTAATCTGAATTCTGTGGGAAGCAACCTACTGTGTATAGATGTCCCTACCTGACAGAAGGACAGTAGAAAATTAGAAGTCAGAATGGTATTTTTACTCCTCAGATTTTTTTTACCACATAGTCAAAGCATAAGGCATTCTAACCCTAATTGTTTGAAGTACAAATTAGGCAGAGCAAAATATGAAATGAAGGGGGAAAAAATGACATGTTTAGTGTCAAACCTTTTCCATACTTGCTGCAGCTGGGCACTGCTCTGACTCACAGATCCTTGTGACACCTGTAACCCTGCTGTAAGGGATAATGACCTCATAAAGAGGAAGGACCAAGTGAGTTTTTGCAAAAGTATCTAAATTCCTAAATGTGTTTTCTAAAATTTTTGAGTCAAGGGACTTGTCTAAATTGACACAGATGCTTTTCAGAAGAAGAGGGGGTCCTCCCAAGTCCCAGAAAAGTGGTTTAATTACCTCAGCCTTCTACCTTAGCAGGAGCTATAAGGCAATAGAATAATTACAGAATAAGAGTGCTTAAAAGCTCATCATTTAAACCATGCAACCGAAGAGTTGTAAACTGACATTTGGAAAGGTGACCCGGATGGAAAGCAGATATTTTTTTCAGTCACATATTCTCTAGGCTGTAAAATTTGAATTCTAAACTACAGTTGAATGTAACCACTGACAATTATTATTTTTAAAATATGTTTAAAAAGGATGAATAAATGAATTTTCTGCTGTCTGAGAATACTAGTGTTAGAATGGTATGGTATAATTTAAAAACACTCTGAAACAAGCAAAGTCTCATCCTATTTCAGTTTCTTAATTTTACTTGTAAATTTTCACCAACATGCCATAAGTAAACTGCTTGCAGCATACTTTAATTATTTGCCAGACACAGTCAAATAAGTGAGATTTCTGGGTAGGCCGTTTGTCTTGGATTTGGATCCAAATGACAGAATTATTTGGATAAAGCACAATTAAGTCTGTCCAGTTGTGATGGCCATTTAATGAGCTTCAGCACAGAAGAAGGGAGTTGGCTCTACCTGTCTAACCAGGGTCTTAATACGCCATAAAGCTAACATATAAATAATTTAAGTGTCAAAACATTACAAAGCTAAGACTTTCCCAGTGACTCAGTAATGTGGATTGTCACACATGGAGACAGTCATTAGGAATCCAACCAAAAACAAAGTGAAAAAAAAAGTAGATCACAATATTTGACTGCTAAATATTACAAATGTGCTGTCTCTCTTCATAGGAACACGATATGGTTTGAGGTAGTTGTAACTTGCACTTGACAGGAATTTTGTGGCTCTACCTGTAGGTCTGCTCTCGGGTGTCATGTTGCTAGAAGGCACGGACCTGGGGAAGAGTCAGAGTGGATGAATGAAGGAAGACAGGGAGCATCTCACAGAGTTGCATCAGAAATCATACACTGCCCTATTTTAAACACGAAACCTAAATGATTTCTATCAGACACTAAATTAACCCAGCAGTGATTTCTGACTGTTCCAGGCAGAAAACTACTTTATTCATAAGAATAATTGGGTATTCAAGAGATCGTCATGTTTTGTGCCATGGGTCGTAAGTGTTGGCTCATCCATAACGGATTATCATGGGGTCTGTGCCTCTTTACCAAGGCAATTATACAGTTGGTTAAGTTCAGCAATGCCCTGAAACCTAGCTCTAGGACACAGTCAGGGTCCTAAACCAACAGGAGTTGGCCTTTTCTGTGACAAGCAGGAATGAAGTTGGCAGCCTTGCCCTAGGAGCCTCCTCTGTCACTTATTACATGAACCAGCTGAAAGGAAATGGAAATTATGCTGGAAATGGAGAAATGCTTGGAGGTGAGGGGTATAAGAGGACTGTCCACCTTTAAGAAGGAAATGTGAAAATCACCCTTAGTTATGGTCCTCCAGGAACAAAAGGATATGATTTTTACATATGCTAAATTTTCCAAGTCCTCTCTTCTTTTTGGTGACAAAAATACATAATTCAAAGACAAAACATTTTTTCACCACCATAAAAAGTTCACAAGTTAGGAGGTAATTGCATTAGCACGCTGCAAAAAGAGAAGAGAATGCAAGAAATCCTGATTGGCGTTTCTCTGTTTAAAAGGAATTATTTTCCAATACCTGAGCATGCCCAGAGGAGCTAGTCTCCGAGCAGCTGTGAAACAGAACCTTTTTACTTCAGGGTTAGTGCAGGGAGCTCATTAGCACAGCCTCAACCCTCAGCTAAACAGCCTTGTTTGCATATTGAAGCAATAGAATGTGAAGGTGTTAAAAAGGAAGAATTGCAGCCGCTACTCCTGACTGACATGTCTATCTGGGCTCTTGTGTTTACAAGAGAATAACGAAGCTGCCCCAAAGCCCCTACTGGGCCTGATTATTATGCAGAGGCTTCTTAGATTATGTATAATTGATATCCATTTTCCCTCCAGCTAACCAATGGCAGCTCTCAGGAGTAATGCTCACTCTCCTGCATCTTACCAAGCAAGCAAACACTGGAAATGGCTATATTTTGCTAGGCTTAATAATTTTTAAAGACCAAAAATTGACATTTACATTTTTCAGAAGCACAGATTACTACACTGTTGGTGGGGTTTTCCTGCTAATAGCAATCAAACAGTGGAGATACTGTATTTGAGGGTGATGATGATCTGGGGCTATGTTTGTGTATCATTTCTATATATTTATGTACACATAAGTTTAATGGACTGTGTATATAACGTGTGTGAATGCCTCAGTTTTTCCATACAGTAGTGTTATGGCAACAAAAACCAAGGACAAGTTCTGAAAGCTTACTTTCTGCTGGTTTTGTGAAAGATTTGCAAGGTGAGTTATGCAGGCAAGGGCATTCCTTCAATTACATTTACTGGTCCCCTTTCTGTACTTACAATAGTTATCTTCACCCTACAATTTAGGCCAAATATTCAATTCCTAAAATTGACACAGGCATGAAATTAAGTAGCGCAGTGCTCATTTTTTATTACTCAGATATTTCTCTCCTCTTCTAAGAGAAAATCCCATTGAAGTTCTCCCTCAAAAATGAGATATTACATTTAGCCTTTCAATCACAAAGGAGTTATGAGATATGAGAAAGGGGACTTTTTTATTTCATTGACCAGTTTTTTAGGTTTGGGTTTGTTGGTTTTTTTTCTGCTTCAGAACTTTTGAAAATATGTTTGTGTGGGAGGATTGGGCATAATAATTTTTAAAGTTTCTCCAGTAAATCGTTAATCTTGAAAATGAAATGCTAATAGCTTGAGATAAACACATAAAGTCTGTATAACCCTCTCAATGTGCTGTGCTTCAATTCTGACCTTCAGCCTTTTTGCTGTTTTGGTCCTGGATATCTCTTCAGCACAAGCTGTCAGTTGCATGGAGAATTTTTTATCCATACAAATAGTTTCCGGAATAAGGATGTGTCCAGTCCAATCATTTTCATGCCACCTTTCTCTCTAGAGGTGAAGACCTAGCTCACTAATCCTTTCTGCTACCTAACCTTGGCAGAATTTTAATTTTAATCTACTCTCTGAGGATATGCACAAGAAAATGAAAAGAATATTAATGCATGGGCTGAACTAGGTTGAATGTGCAAAGGTGAAGTTTCTTTCAGTCACCTGGATATACACCTATTTAAAAGCATAGCCATTATGAGGGCACTAGACCCCCTCTCTGCACAGAACAAGGCAAATCAGCAGATCATGAATTAATTTAACCACTTATACCTTCTGATATCCTACCAAAAATCTACATACTTCTTCTGTGCACTGAATATCTGGGCAAACCTAGACAATAATAAGCAAAGAGCATACAGTCTTTACATAGCTGATTTTTGTTCCAGTAACTTTTCAGAAACCAGAGAGCAGTCAAAAAAACTGAACAGCTTGCAGCTGCCCTTACCTTAGCACACCTGCCTTTATGTTACAGAAACATAAATAGACAGAAACCAACTGTAGCAAAAAAAAAATCTGCCTAAAGAAAAGGCAGGAACAGTCCCAACAGGCAGTCATTCATATAATGATCTCCTGACCTGTATTTAACAAAAACTGCACACTAGTTCTAAGAAAGAGTGAAGTCAAAGAGTCATTTCAGAGTTGCACCCTTGGCCAGTGGACCACAGGACTGCAGTCTGCACTGTCACACAAGGATTTCAGGCCACATAATTACATTCCAAGCAGTGTTAGTCCTGCATTGACCACATAATAGGTCTTTTTTATAATGTAAGCTCCTGCTTTTCACATAAGCCTCTGCAAAGTGGCTGCTGCAGTTCTATAGAGAGCTTCCTGGTCATATACATTTGTCTTTCCACCTCCTTTCAGGTGCTAACTTTCATTAAAAGAAGCTTTAATTAAATATTAATTTATTACTTATTTATTACATAGTGCTTTTCCATGCCACGAACTGCTGAGCTTGCCATACAGATCCTATTTGATCTCTGGGAGGAAAGGAAAAAGGCTGTGTGTCCATGGATGGGAGGGGGCATGATCTGTATTGAGATGCAGCCCACATCATGAAAGACTTAGGTCACATCCAACACCTATAAATCTCAGGAGTGGCTCTGTTATAAGGCATGTTTGTGTTATTCACACCCTCTGTATGATTTTGAGGTGCTCCTCATAATTATTTGTAGTACTCTACCATCGCCTCTCCTTGGTAAAAAAAAGTTTCAGAAAGACAGTCTCACCTTCTCTTTTGCCTTTTCTTTAAAAACACTGAAGCACAAGCCTTCTTGGACCTCCACCAGTGTCCAAAAGGGGATGTGATGCTTTCCTTTTCTTCAGAAATATGGAACCACTTCTTGATTTGGGGTCCTTCTGCAGGACATATGAAGAGCGAGCATGTTTGGCCTGATTTGCTATGCACTTGTAGAAGCTATCAGTAGAGATAGGGGTTGGCTTTAACAACACAAAATTTGAACTGTTATGGTGATGTAACTATTTTCCTTCTATCCTTGGCTCTGTAAGTCTAAAACAAGGACACAAAGCCACCCTTCTGAAGAGCAGACTGTTTCTCAGTATTCTTTCCCTGTCAAGAGATATAACAAAAAATGAATGTTTTTCCTTTAAAATGGAGAATTCTTCCCAAAGTCCATTTACCATCACCACAGGCAGAATATTTGTGCTAACTGTCTGAAAAAGATCATAATCAGTAAATATGCCAGGTGATGTACAAACTAGAGTTTTGGTTCAAATCTCTATATGATCAATCAACATCAATTAAGAAATATTCAGTGTTTGGTCCATGAAAGCATTTTAGTATTAACTTACATATTAAGACTTAAGTTTAACAGGTTGACTGAAAACTTCATAAGAAGTTTTTCTCTTTCTTTATATTTGATTTTAGATTATACTGGATTTTTCTCATCCCAGGCTGGTAATTTCAAAAGTCCAGGGGAAACCAAGGCACACAGCCACAAATGAAAATCTACATTTTAAATCAGGCAACATATATTTTCAATTTATTCTCTGCTTATAATTTTGTTTTATAGTAACAGGGGTCTTGTGAGTCACAGCTTCTGTTCCAACCTGATGACACATGGCCAACAGATGAAGCCATATCATGAAAACAACTGCAGGACACGGTTATAGTAAAGAATGATTGAAGTCCCAGGAACCTATAATCCAGAATAAATTTTAGCTTGCCATTCAGTGTACTCTCCATTCATTACTATTCAGTGGAAGTGCCATACACACAGACAATAAAAAGTTTATTCTTGGTACTGGAATTCTCACCTGCAAGAAAGCAGAACAGTTTTAAGTGGAGAAAAAATAACTTCTGGAATTAATATTTACTGACTTCTTCAAGAGGTTTTCACAGGAAGGGTGGAGAACAAAGTTTGCCCTTCAAAGACTGCTCTTGTATAAGGTCAGTGAAGTTTGTTTTACAACTCTACTGAAATAAACATAAATTCTGTCTTAATTAAATTGTCCTTTTTTTGTTGCTGCTCTCAGACACCCTGTGAAACACCTAAAACTTTCTGTATCTTAAAGAAACAGAGTATATTTTAATGTAAATACAGAAATAATTATAATCTCTTTTGTGGTCAAAGCTCTAATTGTTCCATATTGTTTCCTACTTCCACAAAGGAATTTAGCACAATCCATTTGCACAAGCCAGTGTCCAGGAGCTACCTCAACTTTTCATTTCCTCCATACCTTGCTGGGCTATAGCTATTGTATGTTATCTGAATCTCCCTGACCTTAGTGCCCTACAAAATGTTATTGCCTCAGAATTTACATAATTTTGTGTACAGGAATCACAAAGAAAATATGACAAATTAAAGCAACGCTCTTTGAAGAGACATTAAAAGTACCACTGTGTAAGACAATCACTTCTCCCAACTCAATGAGCTAAAATTTCAAGTCCTAAAAAGCGTAGGTCCTAAAGTTTTCAAGACATTATAAAGAACAGTCACTTATTTATTTTCAAGACTGTTAGTCTTTATCACTGCATTTCTCTTAATTTCCAGCCAGACCAGCCCCATGTATAGAATACCACAGAGACAAAAGGAAACTTCCACAGTCAAGTGCTACTTGCTTGGTCTGCTTTGTTCCTCAGAAGTCCTTTTTCAGGCAGCACCTCATTGCTGCAAGAAATTAATCACCAAAGCCCAGGTCTGGTAATGAAGTGCTATGGATTTGCAAAAGTTTGAAAGGCATTACATCTACTACCTGAAAGAAAAATGAGGTGAGTGCTCAGCCTGGGAAAATTAACACAGCAGCTCTGTCAGAGGCCAGTCTTCCTCTGGAGCAGTCATTAGTGAAGTTAGCTAAGTCTCAAACCCCTGCGGTCCATTTGTGGCCTGTGCCAAAGAGTCATGTCTACAGTTGCACTGGAAATCTAGAACTGCGTGGATCTTGGGTTGCCATTTACCACAGGTTTGGTGAAACAAACTAATCTCAAGTACTAGCATCAGCTGGATCTCTGTTAGTACTCACAGAGGCTGAGATTCAAATACAGGCTACTCCTTAGTCTATTTTCATCCTTCCCCTTTCTAAGCATGTCATAACTCTTATTATGTTCTGAATGAACAATTGTGATGCTTATCCCATCATTCAAGTGGATAAATTAACTGTTTTCTATCTCAAAATGCTTTTGCGTTTTGCCACTGTAAGGTAAGACAACACTTTTGGGAAATAGGATGGACAGATGTCTTTGGCTTTAAGCTAAAACAAGAGGATGGGGAAACCACATAAATGCATAAATATTTCCTGAGTCCCTCTGAAACACCCTGCAAAGACATTCAGCATCTGTCTCCTGTGACAGTTGAGACTCAGTCCAAGACTGCTATAGCAATCAGTCCCTTAAAGCTCCACTGAGCTTGCTCTGCTCAGGCTCCACAGCTCCCTGGAGAGGAAGAGTCAGCAACTCCTCTGTAAAGCGGTGTTGGTCCAAGCTCCTCCTCGTGAATATGGATCAAGTGCAAGAAATCATCCCCCACCAAACAGTGCAGCTCACTTCTTGCAGAATGGATACTTTGAGACTAAGATGGAGCTTGGCTGCTTGCAGTGTAGGCTCTGCTGCAGGAGCTCAGTCATGACAATTTTGCTCTGAATCCACCGAAGTTATTCTAGTTTTCTTTCAATTACTATTACTGCAGCTGAAAGCAGAATCAATGCCGAGTAGACTGTATTGCTGACACAGCAACTGGGAGCTCAATAGAAAAAATGCACCCCCTATCCTTTTATTGGAAATTTATCTCCCAGAAATGACGAGAGAAAATGAAGAGTATATGGTGAGGTTTCCTATTAAAGCATCACCAAGCATGTCAAGTGCTGAACACATAGTGCATAAACACATCAATCTCTGCCTCTCAGCTTTTTCTAAATCAAGACATTCTCCTATCTCTCCAGGCATTATATTTTACTCACTTTCAGGACAGTAGAATCACCTAGAGTTCATGGCCTTTTTCAGGAACATAACATCAGCCATTAAGCAAAACATATCCATTCAAGATTTAGTATTTAAAAAAAATTCTAACAATATCATAGCCATGTCTCTGCATTATTCCAGGATATTGCTTAACAAATTTTTGCAGAGTAAGCAAGGAATGTGTTTCATTTGGTTTCTCTTACATTTCAGACACCTGTAAATATACATACAAAGAAAGCATAGGATAAAAACATTTTTGTAATGAGGCATACTGTGGGAATTCATCTCATCCACTTAAAAACAAAGACTCTCAAGGTAGCTCAAAAGAAAGCACGTCCTCCTATCATAGATGTCTAAGGCAAGTGTAACAAAGACAAGCTGGCTCATTCTAGATGTCTGACATTAAGATGCCTGACATTAGAGAAGATGAAGACCCACTGCTGTGTGGCAGACCAGGACAAAGGATTTGGGCCAATATGGAAGGACCAAAATTACTTCTGCATATCACATCTTTATCCAAACCTCACCACATTGACCTTATCAGCATCTCTCATTTAGGATTCATTCTTGTGTTTTATGTCAGAAATCTATAGATTCCTGATACTAAGAAAGCTGAGCTGGACTTTCCCCAACACTTTTAGATGCTGATATTGAGAGACATACCTATAATAATTAAACAGGTAGGACAGCCTCTTAGAGAAGAAACAACAGAGTTGACTGACATTTTTACATTGACTGTCAGAAAATTTTACATATTTTTAGAAACAAAAATTTCACCAGAAGAGGAAACGGGATGGGGTATGTGGGTACATGAAGAGCTCAGACTCTCTTCCAGGAATGAAGAATCTGGAAAGGGCCAACAATCTGTTAATTGTGGAAAACCCTACACCATGAGAACTAACAAGCAGTCTGAATAAAGAAATTAGTATAGAGAGTAAGGTCTCTCCTGAATTCAAGGTAACAAAACACCTTTATGTAGGCAACAATCCTTTTAACCATCAGTCATCAGTTAATTCATAGTTGCCATAGCAGAAAGCAACTGAAGTATTTCAAAGAGTGTTGTTTCAGAATTGCTGCCAGAAATTGGAGATGAAGGCTTATCAGCATGGAAAACACAAATCTGGCACAGACCTCATGTAAACTAACAGTAGCAAGAAAAGTGAGAGGCTGAAGTTCAAATGCCCTTTTTTGTTCCATTCCACCCTGCTTTGATATCGTAATTTCTAAGTTTAAATCGCTGGAACACACTGGTCCCTTGCCTTAGTCAGTGTTTGTCTGGCATCTACCAAAATGCAGCTTGGCCTGTCATTCCACTTTCCAGGCATTACAATACAAACGTGTAAACAGTAAATATAAACCTTCATTGAGTTGATATTCTTTCTATTAATCTCTCTTACTAAAATTTTTCTATATCTGCTAGCTAGGGTCTTCATTAGAAATACAAAATCTATGAGGAAGACTAAATAGTAATGTGAATAAACAAATAGTTCCATTGATATCTTATTTAATAAAAAGAACATTCAACTACCAGCTCCAACAAGAAGTTTCATTCGACAAAATCTGTGCCTGCAACACAAAAAATCAAAAACATCTTCTCCCTGTTAAAAGTCAGTTAGAGAAGCTGTGATAATGAAATTAGGATGGTCTACAGACAGAAGCATGGCAAATCGTGTAGGGGAAGAGGATGTTCTGCCATGACACCAATTTTTTATAATTAGAAAAAAACAGATGAGTTTTCCTGCACACAAACTCCCGAATGCAGTGTTATTCTTTGTGGTTACATATGATATTGCATTATCAGCTTCTGTTCTTCTTAGTTGCTTCCACAGGGCATAAATATTTATTTTATTGACCATTCCAACTCCCTAGAATGAATGCCATCTACCATGTTAAAAATTTTGTTTATAGACTAGGCTTTGTTTCTACCAGCACAAAGTCTTTTTATATCTCTATTACAGTAGATATATTATGTCTTTTTCCTGCACTGCTGTTGCCTAATGAAACCCTTCCCAAAACTGTACCATGCACTTCAAAACCACAGCAGGAAGCATTCTTACATTAAAAACTTTGTTACCTAAATAAAGAAAATAAGAGGAGAACTAAAAAGAGGGCATGTTACAGCTGGGGAGCTGAGACACAGACTGATTTGCTCAAAAGTATTTTCCAAAGACATACAATAAATCAGTGGCAAAAGGACTGATTCTTACTCCCTATTCAGTCGCAAACTTTGCTGTCTTTTATTTCCTCTTCTACATGATATTACTTACCCATACACATGAGCAAGATAACTATCACAAGTATTATGCTATGCTGTTCTATAGCACTAAGGGTGAATAAAAATGCAGGCTGTAGAGTGTTTCAGTTTTATACTGTGCTTTTGAATGTCACAGATCTCCACCCATAGCCGCTCTGCATCACTGTATCCATAGTAACAAGATAACACCAGAGGCTTTGGTGTATGTTACTGTCTCTGAAAGAGTCCAACCTCAATATGAGAATAACATATTGGACTTTGTAAATGAATTCTGATTTGTGCCTTTCATGCAAAATATATCCCTGAATGATGTACCAACTTGAACATAGATGTTATTCGATTTGATTATAGTAAAAATTATAGATTAAAAAGGAAACCGGTTTTAATGTATAACAAGGAGCTGAAAATGCTTTTCCTTTTGGATAACAGGAGCTATAAGGCAACAGATTCCCATGCCAAATTAAAAATGTGTATAGTAAATTGACAGGAAGGAATTACATGATGGTACTGGCATATAAGGACCAGCAAAAGACTGTAGGGAATTTTAAATACAGACCAATTCCCCAAAATACAGCTGATGCCTGAGGAAAAAGTGTGATGAGATCACTCCCTTGTATAATGGTAGCAACCCAGGTATCTGCACATCCCAGCAGTTGAGACCTGGGAGATGACAGACAAAAGAAGTAAAAGAGCCAAATGAGAGGAGAGCAAGCTACAGTGGAGCTGAGAAATAGCAGCAGAAACAATGGAAAAGGAGCTGATTTGTGTGATGTGGTCAAAAAACTGCTGGGAATATGTTTATAGAGGCTGTAGGACAGAAGAGAAACAAGGGTACTGCAAGGGTAAGTAAGAAAAAATCACATACAAGTTGTAGACAACTAATACACATTGAGCTCCAAGAACCATTTGTACCACTCTAAAATTTGACCTGAGGTACAGTAAGACCAACAAACCTCTTCCCACTGCTGAGCTCCAAAACCCACTACATAAGCTCACTTCCTGATCTTATTTTTGGAACATTTTTCAGGATATCAGTTGTTTTATAGAATAGTTTGAAGTGCAAAGTACATGTTGTAAAACACAGGAAATTTTCTGACAGGCTCCCTGTGTGGCAGGAATGTGATTGAAATACTGTAATATGATGCATTCTTATAATTCAATTACTTTTTTCATATATTCTGTCTGTTTGTATTTTTTGTCTACGTTTTGATGTCTAAAAGTTAAATTGATTCAAATAGTCTATGGAGTTGGAAGAGCTTCCCTCTGACTTGAAGAGATGTGCATGGCTGGACTTGTACTCTCCTGCCATATGTATCTCTTTTAATGGTTCTGACTTCACGAGGCTGACAGCATTTCTTCGTTTGATCAATAGTCTGAGCAGTTGCTACGGGCTCTGGTGTGTACCGTGGAAGGGGCCCGGCAGTGGTACCTCTCTCAAAAAAAGCAATAGGAAAATGTCACTTCTTTCCCCAGCATTCCTGTACAGCAGTTCTTCATCTGTGTTGAATGTCACTAAATCCAGACTGCAGCTTTCCATGGCCAAGCTGGAGAGGAGGCAACGCCATGCTGGAGAGGTCAGCAGCCACAGGGGAGCACAAAGGGGGGCTTGCATCAGTCAGTGCACAGCCAGTCCAGAAGAAATTAAATTACCTCCACTAAAACACTGGCCAACCCTCACCACAAGGAAAGTCTTCAGTTAAATGCTCTTTTCTTCTGTCAAAACTTTGCCTCACATCATTTGTGAGAGGAACACAGGGAAACCTTTGTAAAATCAGGAGAGCTGGGGATAGACTTGTGTGAAAGTATGAAAGTGCAGCTGTATAGTCTACTGTGCAATAGTTTTCCACATAAAATAATCCATTCTCCTATTCCTGTTCCAATTCAGGCTGGTGGGGACTTAAGAGGCTCTAATGAGGCAAGAATGAGCAAAAGGCAGACACGTAGACTGTGAACTGAGCTTCAGCAATAATGTTTCTCAAGGGCTGGTTATGCTCCAGAGTTTTAAACACCACTCACTCATTGAAGGATGATAACGGAAGTGCAGGTGAGTATAAACATGTATCTGTATGTGAACAAAAGTGAAATTTGCACCAAGACATCCAATGATCTCACTCCTCTCCCAGTGAACCCGTCCTCTGACCTGCCCCATGAAAGCTTTTCTTCTTCCTCCCTCACTGACAGCTCTGAGCATCCTTTTCATCCAGAGGTCTCTGCCATTTCAGATCACCTGCTCTACAGCTGACTTTTGCTCTAGCCCTGCTCAGGTTTCTAGGGAGTTCAGAAATGACCTTATGTTTTACAGAATTCATTCAACCTTTCAAACACAGTAAGGAATTTCAGAACCTATTGTATGCACTGTCTGTCCATAATATGGCACACCACAAAACTTCCTGCCCTACCTGTACATTATAGAGCTAAAATGTATTTAACCTGCAGCACGTGCAAGAGCAAGAAACAGCTAGAACTTGGCCTCATAGTAGGGACGTGAGAAATATGGAAATCTGGTAAATTATTATGGAACAAAGCTTTCAGTAGAAAAGCAACATTATAGTAATACTGATAAATTGACTATCATAGGTGTTTGGATCTGCTATGGAACTCTTCACCCTTTGCCTTGCAATGGAACTTGCTAGAAGATACAGTCTTAAGCTGAGCCAAGGGATATTAGGAAAAAGTTTTTATGGAAAGAGTGATAAAGTACTGGAATGGTCTGCCCAGGGAGGTGGTGGAGTCACCATCCCTAGATGCATTCAAGAAAAAACTGGATGTGGTACTCGGTGTCATGTTTTAGTTGAGGTGCTAGGGCTGGGTTGGACTCAATGCTCTTGAAGGTCTCTTCCAGCCTGATGATTCTGTGATTCTGTGACACCAACAGGACTCCAGTCTCTAACTCTAAGCTAGATTTATTCCCACAGCAACAAACGATAATGATATTCTTTAAAAGATTACTCAGATTTGTTAGGTAAAATAAGTGAAGCAAAACCTTTGGAAGCTGTTTCACTCCTTCACAGGGAGAGTTGGAAAGGGATGCTTTCGTAGTGTGTTTTGTTTTACTGAGGTTTTTTTTAAACAGTCTTTATTTACAAGCCAGCAAGTTTCAGTGACTTCCTGGATTACATTGGCCCTACCTCATTTGGTCTCCAGACAACTATTCTGTTCAGCACTTCTAAATGATAGTTTTGATTCTGATCCTTGTTGCAGATCATACCCTGCACTACTGTCCCAACTCCCTGCTTCCTTATTACCTGCGTTTCATGCCTTTCTATTAGGGAAGACTGTAATTTTTATTTTCTTTCCAAATGCTCCATAAGCAGGCAGGACAGCAAAAAGTCACTTTCTTTTTTACTATTACAGTACACAGAATACGCACAACAAACTGAAACAAACAAACCAAGTGGTTGTATCAGAGTCCCTGGTATAGAACGAAATAATGCATTTCTTTTATCAGGATTCCCACCTCTGTCTATGAGCCCTGGATGCAGTTTGTATTGTTAGATGTCTGCAATGCAGTGGTGTGGGATGGGTACCAAAAGGTTTTCTTAATAACAAGCTAGAAGGAAACAGGCATTTAAGGATGAAATTAATTTTAAAAATTTGAAATGCTTGGTTTAGGCTGAGGTGTACAATATCTTACTTTTAAGGGTTAAGTCTTTGGGGGCTTGGGGGATGTTTAGGAGCACAATATTAATTTGATTTCTCCAAAGCAATCCAGGCATGAGTGGATCAAAATTCGAAAATATGTGGCAGATATTTACTTCTAGAAGACTTGCAAAACTGGGAGGTTAGTTCCTCCTGTTGATTGTGCCAGGGTTGTACTAATTGCCCAAATGGTTTAAGATACTGTCCTCTGTAAGGAATAACACCATGTGATGAGAAACAACATCAGTAAGTGAAGAATGCACTAGGGAACACCTTGAGAGAATGGGAGAAGTATTTTAGAACATACTTGAAGCCCTGCCAGTTATGGAAAACAAAATACTTATAATATCTATATGCTTCATGGGTTGTTTTGGTTTTTTTATTCTTCAATAGTATCATGTCCCCTTATAATCAGAACAAGCAAAAAATATCCAACTAAAGCCAACTACAGATTCATCACCCAGATCTCTTTTTTTAATCTCCCTGAAACTGCAGGTGACTGTTTTGGTCAGGTGAGAACTTCCCATTCACTAAGGGCTCTGTAGCCTCATGGAAGTAATCCTCTTACAAAATTGCAATTTCTCATTAAGATTATACTAGTTCTCAGGCTACAGAAGAAACCACATGCTTATTTTTCTGCAAGTCTACTGGAAAGTAGTACTATCCATCTTAAGAGGGTGTTCTTTGAATAAGAAAGAGTAAGGAAACTTTTGTATTGGTTTTCTTGGAAGTTTTGCATGTTATATTTCATAAGCGTCTGTAATTCTTCTGGTAATGTCTGGGATCTTCCTAACCAATTCTGTACCACACAGAAAGTTGGCATCATAAGCTTGAAGCTGTTAATATCATAATATTATATTAAACTGAAAATTGAGACATATAAAGACATATAGGTACTCATCCTATATTCCTGGTCCTCTTGCCCAAAAAGTATCAACTTCAAAAATTTTAATTTCAGAGAAAGACTCAAGCATGGTCTGCTTTTCTGTGTTGGTTAGGAAATTTAGTCTTACACTTCCTTCAACCAGGAAGAAAAAAGAGAGAGAAAAGTCACATTATACATCCTCCATGGGTTGTATATTGTCAGTTACCCTGGAGGATTAGACACCCAGTCTTTTGCCCTGTAAAAGTTTCCTATGGTTGTTTTGCTAAGAGCAGAGTTTCTCTTCAGGTATTACAAATTAATTGCTTCAATAGCTCTTCAGCTCAGCCCCAATTCTTACAGACCCAGCTTTCCTTATTGCCTGCTGCATTCATGGATTTCTGGTGTCCTTTCTAATGACAGGTCTGACATTGGTAGGTGCAGTCAGTGCTAGCTCCTTCTCCTGGTGTCCCATCACGCTGCCCCAGGAACCTGTTGTTATGGGACTCAGTTTTCATCACAGTGCATAGCGGAGAACAGAGGGCCACAAAGAACACAGGGAGTGCTTGGGGAAAGAGTACAGAAACAGATACAGGACAGGACTACTATTTTGTGACATGCCTGCAGCATTTTCCAACCAGAGGTTTAGAGAATTCCCCTAGTAAAGACTGAATCAGGCCTATTATATCAAGTAGATACATACATATATATACATATTTGCGTGTCTGTTTATGTGTGCACATCCATGTGTGTGCATATATATATATGCATAAAAACCTCAAAATCCACTCATATTTTTTCCTCCATAACACTTTATGTGGAAAAGTTCCAGGTATTGTTTTGCCGGCTTCTTACTACATCTTAATTTTCAGCCCTTGTATTGTAAAAAAATGTTAGAAAATTATTCTCCATCCCCTTTTCTGACTGTGATTTTCTAGCCCTCTCTCATATTCCTGCTGTCTTTATTTCAATGTCTCTTATCTAAAATAAAAGGTTTTCATTCATTTATTATATGTTCACATAGAGATCTGTTTCACATTTATTGCCAAACTTCTTGCTCTTCTGCCTAAATATACTTGCTGATTTATATGTTTTTGTCAGGTGGGATATCAAAAGTTTTGGTAGAGTTTAATATGTGAGTTCACCCCTGATTTACAAAAAAAATCCCCATACGTCTATGTTCTGATCTTCTGGTCTCTGCCTGCTCCCTGACAGCATGAAATCAGCACAAAACCAGAATGCTGAGGAGGATCTGCTCAAAGCTAGCTGGTAGAAAATGCTCAGAGCAATGACATGCAACCACTAAATCCCACCCTTCTCTGGGATTTCATGAGCTCCAGATCAGAAGTATAAAAATCTTCTCATAAGGAGCACTCCACGGCATCATATGTAAAATACTATGTATTTATACTATACTATAATACTGTGCACAGAGCACCCACTGGATCTGGGAGAACTCTTGTCCAGTTTCTCCCTTTCTGCTGTTGATGATTCCAAACCATCCTTCTCAGCTCTGTAGGAGCACCCCCAACGGTGAACCTAGAGGTGCATCTCCTCCCAAGCGACACATGGACTGGTGGGGAAAGCATCCAACCCTCCTCAGTGGGTCCCAGAGGGTATTTTGTAAGTTTTTCGTAAGCCTTAAAGGAAGGGATAGAAAGTGTCTAGAGGAGTAACAGGGCACTCTTCAAAGGGAAGAAACCTGGATTTAAATCCACAGAATTTAGGTACTAACTGAGGTTTTCTGCATGTTGGTCAAAAGCTCCTACTCGTGAGCTGCTATACAAAGGGAAAAGAGTGTTTATCCTTTCCAGCTTTGTTAAAGGAGAGGGGGGGCATTGGAAGTTATTCTTTGCTCTTAAATTCCCAATGTAAAAGATTAATTTTTGAAAATTTGTATGAACAAACATGGACAATTGTACACTATGCAGTGACACTCTTTCAAGAATAGAAAAGCAAGATATTGTTTCCTATTTTTCTGTTCATACACAGGCTTCAGAACTGAGATTTCTCACCCAGTATAGCAGCACAAAAGTAGGGAAATTTTGGCCAAAATTTGCAGAATTTAGCTACAGGGAAAGACAGGAAATTTTGTTGCCTTTCTTTTTCCCTTGCTTTGTTGGTAATTTTTTCCTCTAGATATTGGAAATGAACAGAGCAAAAGGAAAGGTGGGCTTGAATTCTGAAGAACTGAAGCTTTGATCTCAAAAAAGTTAAAAGTCAGAGCACAGAGAGTACACATATCACTAGGTCAGGGGAAGTGATGTCACACCCGTAATGAGCAACAACAATGCTTCTGAAAAAAAAACTTCAAAAAATGCCCCCTAGATATTACATCAAGTGGTATGTTTGCACGATAACTGCCTCCAAGCAATCTGTTATATTAAACAACTTTATGTGCAAGACTTCCAGATCGTTTACAGGGCAACTGCTTAAGAAAGTAGGGGCTTTCCAAGCGCCTGAAAAGATTGTCTGACTGATTGTCTGTCTACAGGTTTTCTTTTAAAGCTATTTTAAGTATATGATTCCATCCCAGCTATTTAACTCAGGAACCTGCCAATCACACACTGCCTAATTGAACTCTCGGATACTGTAGGATTGCAAGCCACAAAGCATATGAACAAAAATGTGAACAAAGGGTTTTCAGCTGTTATTTCATTCTTCAAACCCAATTTGAAAAGGTCAAATTTCAGATTGCACAGCCCCATTGAGACTCAGGGACTAAACTGGGACAATCAAAAAAAAAATTAAAAAGCTAATTTTTTTCTTCCATTTTTGAAAAGCAAGAGGAGATCTTTAATACTAGTTACTTGCTGGGGCTGATAGCAAGGTCTCAGGGTGGGGAAAGGACAATGAAAACTGAAAAAGGGAGACGTGAGTCAGTTTTTGTACCGCTGAGCTGCTAAATGATGACTGACTGACTGTATGACATCCCCTTCAGACACTTATAATCTTACTTTGTCTTCTTTGATTTTTTTTCCTTCAAAGAGAAAATGTGGGAAACCAAAAAGAATTAGGGTCTAAATAAGGGAAAATACTTCTGGAATACATTCTACAAAAGGCTAGAAATAAACTATATTTCACAACAATTAGATGATGGTTCTGAGCCAAAGGCCCCTGAGGTTAAGTGATAACCTCCTTGATTTCAACATGTCAGAACCTAAACCTCAGTGTTTTACGGAAATGAGTATGGCAGTATTTATCTTGGCATGTATTAAACAAATTTAAACTACTTATTTAATCAGCATACAAATGTATTATCATTGTTTCCATGTTTATTGATTGACTGCATAAACACGTGTGACCTCAACTGGCATAAAACCTTAGGACTCCACCAACTCCAGTGGAGCAGTGAGAGTTAATGTCAGCAGAGAGATCTGAACAATAACAGAGAAGAGACTTTATACAGTCCACATGGCCATCCATGTTCTTAAATGAAATACAACTCAGTGAGCTCATAATATTGGCTGAAGAGGAGTTACTCTAAGGAGCAAAAAGCATCTGACAAGATATGCGCATGCAGCAGGTGGTTTGCAAAGGTGATCACCCCCAGATGTTGTCAGCAGTATGTCTTTGATATTCGAGGGGTGAGTGTTAATTCTATTGACCTTATTTACAGAACTTCCATCCTGTGAGCAGTAGTGACTGTCAGGCTGCGCACTTCACATAGCTGTCTACTGGATGCTTTATTTCTAGTGATTTTTTTTCACCTGAGGCACTTCAGTCATGTAACTTCAGCAATCAATTTTGGCCCAAAGCAGCGCAGGCCTCAGACACAGAGAAGCAAGTATTTGCATGCAAGCTTGCTATTAAAGCACCAGGGAGAAGAGTGAGTACACAAAAGCTTAAGAAATTGGAATCTGAGTTGAATCATCACACAGTCAGCTAAATTACTAGCCCTGTAATTAGCCTTTTCGGAGGTCTCTTAATTGTTAATCCCTTTGCTGGTTATAATTGCTTTATTGAATCTAAATTAATCCAATTTTTTAAGAAATAATCATGCAATTCTGATGGCTACATAAAATTAAAAATATGGAAACTACTTTGAGAATTAATTTAGATTAGGCTCTGTTGAAAAAATTGGACTTGGGAATGGTTCATTTGGGAACATTAAGTTGCAAGGATGAGAGGGGTTAATATTTCATTTACATAGTGTATGTAAAGCAGTTGTATTAAAAATTCACTAGATTGGGAGTATCCACTGCATATGGAGAGCAAGTCAGTGCCAAATCAGAACTGGATCCACGCCAAGGAAATAGAGCCAGGGGTTAGACATCTGTAAAGTGTTGGATGGGATGAAGACAAAGGTAAAACACTTTGGTTCACTACATATTTAGCCTATATCCTAGCCACTCATGTAAATCAAATTTTCCAGACTAAAACCACCACATCTAAAGATGGACATTTGCTTATTTTTTAGTACACAGAAATATTGTTGGGTCCCATAAGGACTAACTTAACCTGAACATATACCACTGAAGCATCCAAGGTCTTATCTGACCTGGGTGAGAAAAAAAATCTCTTCCAGGTGTCTGGGACTTCCAACACTACCAGGAATTACCTCATTATCCCACAGCACTATTCTTTATCCCTCATCAGATAAAAAGTATGGGGGGAAGGACATGGAAACATGAGAAGGAGAACAGATAAAAGGAAACTAGGAAGAAGAAAAACATGTTGAGTCTTAATTGAGCTTGGAGAGGAAGCAGGAGGAGAAAAACACAGTTGGCTGGTTTATGATTTATTCTCTTTAGTGATCTATGTTTGCAGTAGATTGAAACGTGCTCTTGTTCCTAATATATATTTTATTCCTTGTTTATCAGGTTTGAAGTGAAGGATGAACAAATTTAAGTTATGGGCAAGGTATGATGCTTCTTTAGAGCCAATCTCATGAGGAATTATGTTGTAAAGCCCAGTGAGCATGTTAACATTTTCCAAGCAGTTACACATCATTCTACCCTTAGCCCCAGTTCAAGGAATACATTGGTTTAGTGTGTTACAATAAACACACTAAATGTATTAAACGTATTAAACCTTATATAATCCTTTATATGCATAATGTGAAATCTTGATGCCCAGTGCTTCTCCAAGAAATTATGGCTGACTGAGCACAAGGAAAGAAATTGAGGCTAGATTTGGAAAGAGAAAGGGGAAAGGAAGAGCAGAGACAGATACACAAACCAATGGAAATACAATCCTCTTTCTCTTTCTCCATTCACATATAAAAGAAGGGAAAAATGGACAACTTTGGAGAGGCTGCAGGAGAGAACCAGCACAATGTACAGAGATCACTGGTAACATGTCTCCAAGGTTTCATAAATAATTATAACTGTTGAACCAGACTTTGCACTTTGATTCCTGTTTGTGGATTATTTGTCTGGCTTTAAGAGAATTTCTATGGATTCTATGTTTACATGCACATTTAAAATTCCGTATTCATATGTAGAGAAATGTATCATCTTTTATACAAATTACTTTGTGGAGAGTTGAGTCTCCAGCAGGCTCCTGCGGTATACATGAGTATTTAGGATGCCACCACAATTAGCCCTGATAAAAATGAAGTGAAGGTTTGAAACTAGCCCAGTATACCTAAGTGTCCAGTTGCCCTTCGAAAGCAAGTGTGTAATAAAATGTTATCTTTAAAATACAGCTCTCTATCTCTTACACACAGCTGAAAAACAGCCATTTCAGCAATGAAATTTGACAGCTTCTTGGAAGAATTCTGTGTCTCTACATGCTGTTCTCTTCACTTGGTTATGATGCCATCAGCAACTCTGCACTTATGGGACTTTTATCTAAACATATTTTTAATTGTGCACAGAGGAACATTTGACAACACACAGATATGAAATGATTCATTGTTATAACACACTGGTTTTTTTCCCATGATCACAAATTTCATAATTCTATAGACAAAAGAATCTGTGTCATCTGGAAGTAGGTCTCAAAATCCACATTTGTACTTAATGCTATTAACATATTGAAGCAGAACTTTTAGTTCTTCTTCCTGTTTCATATAGAAGTGAAAGAAAGCCAAAAGCAACCTATAGAATCAATAAGTTGCCTATAGACAATTCCAGGTACTTAGCAATATTTTGTTTTAGTATTACTTTATAGAGAACCAAAATTAAATACATTGAAAAGAAACCATCAGCATGCTTCTTATTTCCCATTACAAAATACCAGCCCTCATTTGCTTTTTAATGTCTCATTTGCTTTTTAAAACTGTAAGTAATTCTTGCCTTCTTGCCTGTTGCTTTAGTTGAGGACATCATCCTAAGCTAGGTATAGCAACATCTGTACAATGCCAGTTATCTCTGTCTAGAGGACGCATACAGTGTGTTCTAGAACAGTGCCCTGGCCTGATCATGCATTCCTCAATGATCCAATATCCAGGAAATATACATTAAAAAGAGGCATAATCAAATTAGCTATGGACATAGCACAAATTACTAGCTGCCAGTATAAAAGGATGGCAGAAACTCATAGCTTCCATGAAATACTTCCATGAGCTCATGAGCATATCTGTGACAGAATTTGAAAGGGAAAAAAAACATCATGAGAAGAAGACACTTTTAAGTGCTTTATTAAGAAGAGAAGAAAAGGTAATAGTTAATAACAAAATACAGTTAGTTACTAGCAAATAAGCTAAAGTGTTGACTCAGACAATGTTACAGGAGTGAAGCTATACCTTTTAATAAACTGACTAATTTAGTATTAAAAAACAAAAATGTCTTCAGGAACACAAACCCCATTACAGAGACAGATGTTTGTCCCTTTTCCAACTATATCAATAGGGTTAATGGGAGAGATTGTTTTTGGTTCACAACTGTTCCTTGCTTATACTCTTAAGCTATCATACTTACAGCATTATCACTTTATATTGAAAGCATTCAATGATCTTTTTCCTTTAGCTTTTGCTTAAAAGATCACTTTTAATGTCAGAGCCAACCCCATTAAAATCATAAATAGAAGAGTGAAAATCAGGTTAAAAAACAAAAGAAGAAAAAAAAAGTAGACTCTACATAGATAATTTAGTTGTTTTCAAGTTGGTTGGATCTGTTGTAATTCAGTTCTGAGAACACTGAAAATATTTTATTAGCCATTAGCAATTGTCTTTAACAACTTGAGGGACAGAAGATTCCAGAAGTCTAGAAAGGGCTAACACTTACTTTTAAAATATCAAAAGGGATAGGAGAGATTAACTTCAATAACCAGAAGAATATCAGAACAAATAATAAAAAGGTCTATTTGTAAGAATCTTCACTATAAGTAGGATGTAAGAGACAAATGAATTTCTAATAAATAAATCATGTAAGAGCAAATTTATTTCTCTCTACAGTAGATAACAAGCTTTATGGACATAACAGAAAAAACACTGTCATGCATCTACATTTTGCCTTTTGACATCTCACAGGACATTTGCATGGACAAGCAGATTTGAGGTAGGTAGTTATTTGGGAAATCCTATTCACAGAATTCGTTACCAATACTTATGAGTGATTAATTTTTAAGTAAGCAAGATGCATCAGGTCAGGTTCTGCAAGAATCTGCATGACATGTTTATTATTGAATTGGTAGATGATTAAGATGCTTTTTGCGTTTGAAAATTACACTAAGCTAAAAAGACTTCAAACCCATCAGAGTGCGGAATGTACATTGTAAACTATGTTGGTGCACAGCAGAATTCGGAATGCAGCTAAGCAATTAAGTGAATTCACATGTACCACAAGTAAAATTACCTGCACAAATACAAAAAGGAGAATGACTAATTAAACTCAGTGCAAAAAAGAATCTGGCAATTAGAATGGATTACAAACAAGCAATAAAATTGTACAACTGCCTAAGAAGCAATCATGCTGCATTAGGTAAAAGAAGTACATTTCATGTTAAACACACAAAATATTCCTTCCTTTCTACTCACAGCTGGTAATTCCTTACCTGGATCCCTGTGGCCATTGCAGGTTATCACATGTCAATACAATACATGAACCAGGTGGTGAAAGTCACAGAACCTGAAATAAGAATGAACTTAAAAAACTTTTCTAGCATAAGGCTTTGCAAGAACTGAGCTTGCAAAGCTTAATCCAGGAGGGGAAAGACTAGGAGGAGGTTTGATAGCAGTTCTCAAATATTCAGAAAGATTTTTTTGTGAAAGCAGGCAATTAATTGTTTTCTATAATCTCTGAAAAACAGAAAATATTGCAATAAGGGAGAATTAGGTTAGAGGTGAGAGAAATAATACAGTGGAAAGGTCAACTAAGCAATGAGTAATAGACCTACAGAGATTTTTCCTGATTGCTAGAAATTTTAAGGAGGAGCAAGACAAATAACAGTGAGGACTGGTTTACTGTATCATTCCTCCTTCGGAGCACACTTTTGATTTAGTTGATCTCAGAAATATTGCACAAAAAGTATTATTATCAAACAGTATGCAACTTTCAACCCTTGCTCTATTGTATAGCTTGTGCTGCTAAACATATATGTCTATTAAGAGCATTATAATGTAAGCTGAATATGAAAAATGAAAGTGAAATGAATGCCTTAAACAAGGAATCAAAATCTCTTTAACTAGGCAGCATGCTAATGACAGCAGCAGAGGAATTGAAACTGGAGATATACAGGTTTCTCTCAGATTTTTCACAGTAGGCCACTGCTTTCTGTCCAAATATTTAATTGATGGAAAAAGATTAAAGTTTAGTTATTAATTACACCCACAGAATCGAATGCCTTTGTGAATAATCCATATTGCATTGTCTTCTAAAGTTGCTGTATGCTCAACAGTTGTCTGCTTCTTCATATCAAAAAGTAAATAAAATAAAATCAATCTCTCTATCCTGTAGCTATGTCCATTATTTCACAAATATCAATTCTTATCACTTTCTTTCCCACTCTGAACTTTTCAGAAGGTCATTAGTTATGTATACAGTGGGTGATATTTACATCATACAAGCATGATTATTGACTAACCTAAAGGTTTGACGTATGTATCAGAATACCATACAGAGACAAATCCTTTAAGCAGTCTGGATGACACTCCTCTAAATTTCTGAGACAGATGAAATAATGAAAATTACACCTTGGGCTATTTAGAGGGAAGGTGGTCCCTATCCTGTCTGACATAATGGGATTCAAATATTCGCTACTTTGTTGTGGCCTCCAAGCCTTTGTCCCTTCTTACCTTAATATTTCTGAGAGAAATAACATGAATGTTTAATTAAGCCTGTGAAATGTTCCATTTCCAGCTTTTCATAGTGCTTTAATAGCACTCGTGAGCTGTTAAACAGACCTCTCATCTGGGTGGAAAAGTACCACTGAAGCCAAGAGAAGTTCTGCACACAGAGCTGGAGAGGGCCAAGTCCAAGAATGGAGAGAAGGCTGAGCTTAGCCTCACCACATCTGAAAGTCCTTCTCCTTCATAAAACACATTTCTTAGTCTTAAAAAATAACAGGGAATAGCAAAGAACAGCTGCTGCTAAAAGCAGCAAATGTCCCTGCTGCCATGCACTCATAAAACTCACTAGTCTTTCACACAACTTTACTCAAAATGGTAAATATATGGTAGGAAAAGTGTTCACAAGATCACACTTGCCAGTATGGATCCTTGTACTTAGAACAAATCTATGTATATACATATTTGCTAATAAAAGTGAGCTACTGGGAACTCCTCATAAAATATAGCACTATGAGAAAAGATTATTTCAGGAAGTTTCTTTACTTCATCAGCAGGATTTCTCAAAAATCAATGTCACCAAAGATAGTATTAGAGAGAGGTTTTAAAGTTATTTTTAAAAGCAAATACATATACTTTCTGACAGGAACGAGAAAGCTTATGGCAAGCTATACAAAACCACCAACCTACTGCTGCTCTGATCATTATTCCCAGTTTCCAGTCATTGGACTATGTGCCAAAGCAGCTAAGATGACAAGGCCCACAAATAATTGTGTTGGAGCTTTAGAGTCGCCTCTGGATCTGTCACATTGCTGAACTGTCTCTCTGTTGCTAGCCTTCCTCATCCTCCAGAAGGCCATATCCTTTCCTTTCAACATTTTTCCCATAGTTTGTCTGGGTTTATCTATTCATTAGCAACATTCCACTCAAACCCTTTGCACATCCTGCAATACACGAGATGTGTTTAGAGGATCTTCAGGCTGTGAGTACAAGTTTTTCTCAGGTGGGCAGATGGATTTAGGATGCACGTGCCTGCTGACATGGAAAATGCATATCTGGAGCCTTCCTGCTGAAACACAGCCTGCACACAGTCTGAAGCCTTCACAAATACACACCACACCCCCTTAGTCAAGTACCTGTTTCCTATTACAGTGTTGGATTCTTTTCCTGACTAGATCCTGCTTCAATATGGAAAATGAAGAATTGGTGCCATATTTCATGTGTCCTGTTCATGTCAGGAAAGTTGAGAGTGCTGTCTGTAAGCAGCTTAAGGACGGAGTTGGATTTGATCTGAATTCCGTATTCTGCCACTGAGATAAAAACAGAACTCTTACTTTTCAGGGGGTGCTCAGACAACACTCAGACAGAAAGAGAGCATCCAGAATATGTGTCAAAAAACTAAAAGTGTCTGAGTCATTCCCAGCATCTTATAGCTGTACCTCCCACAAGAATGCACAGAGAAAATCCTGGGTCGTGGGTTCTGTGATGTGTAGTAAGTCATCCATCATTCATCCTCCCATTTTTCCACACTGTATAGATGTTGTGAGCCCACCATGCACCCCTACATAAGACACAGGGTCTTAGAAAATGGCTGGGAGGGAGAGGAAGAAACCAGGGTCACAGCCAGGTGCAGGCCCCCCTGCGTCAGCTCTCCCCACATTTTCCCAAGCGTTGACATTGTCTGAACTTGCAAAGAGAGGTTGTGCCTGTGCTTGGAGTAAGGCTAAGAGGGCACCGAGATGCTCATTTGCACAACGGCCCCTAACTAGGCAAACCGTGGAGATGCCACCACTGCCAGCTCAGCTACCATGGGTCTGCAAGCCTGAGGGTGGGTGCAGCCCTGTGAACAGCAGCAAAGCAGCCCTTGCTCCTACAGGGCACGCCTGAGGCACAGTCAGGGGGGCATCCCCCCTCACAGGGGATTCTCAGTGCCCCTCAGAGGCCGCTGCAAGGTGTGGGAGGGTGGGCAGCCACGGCACTTTGTCTCCATGACACCTTCAACAGAGCCACAAGGCACCGGGCCTTGAGGTCCAGCTATCACACCGACTATCTCAATCACCCTGTTTGTAAACCACAGTTACAACATCCTGTACAAATAAGGGCTTGTCAGCAAGAATGAGATCCTTGAGGGCAAAGCTGCAGTCAGTGCTTGCATGATATGCTGCAAGTTGCTGGGCATCCTCCTCCTCCTCCTCCTGTTGTCCGTGCACAGTGCCCTGTCAAAACAGTCACTGCTGCCCACTGGGGTACAGGCACTGTGTGCCACAGGGGAGCCAGAAACCTGGATAAGCAGGGCACAGGAAGGAAGGGGTTTAACATATCTTCCTACCTTCTTGGCCTCGGTTTTGATCCAAAGATCACAGTGTGATGTGATTGGTGACCTATGGAGATAGGGAATGAGCCTGCATTCTCCTTTATTCGGACACCGGATCAAAGGGGAGGTATTACATCCTTAGCAAGCTCCATCCATGTAGCTCCACACTATCAAATGCCAGCTTGAAGTTCACAAGCACAGCCTTTCTCCAGTGACAAGACAAATTTACAGCATAAGTTCTCTAAGGCCCAGTTTTTGCACTAAGAACAAGCCTGTGCTTTTTATGAATAGCAGAAAGTGCAATGTATGGATGGATAGATTGAAAAATAGTAACAAATATCTCCTCAAAAATATTAAAATGCACATTAGGAGCCATTATGAAAAGACAGTGATATTGCGCAGTATGGATCACATTCTTATCTCCAGAATATCCTGACCTGAATCTATCTTTATTCTGCTTTTTCAGAAAAATGGAATAATCCCTGGGGATTTCACCAAGCACAAAGAGCAAAGTGATGTGTCCACAGTAGGGAAAAGAGTGATTCAGAAATATTCTTCTTCAACCCATTATCTGTCAAGAATTATTTCTTCATCTTATTAACAGCTAAGAGATCATGAGAATTAATCACTGTGATTAATTGTGCTTCTAGATAGAATGTATATCTCAGAGTGTGTTTTATTATGTCTGGGGTTGGGGAGAAATCATACATTGAATCAAACTCTGTCAGTTCTACTGCAAGCTCAGTTCTTGCTGCTCAGCTATAAATAGTGCTCACAACATATGTGAAAACCATCACGCTCCATTCCAAGGTGGGAGATGGCTGAAGAAAAGTGTTCTGGTAAACAAACCCTTCCTGATGCCTCTCTGAATATCTGGAAGTGAGCAAAACTTATGGTTCATTCTGCTGACAAAACCTGCCTCACTCCTCCCTGCTAATGAAGCAAGGCTGCGTATCAGGGAAGGCTGAGACCACTGATACAGAAACAGAGGAGTCAGCCTTAGAAAAACCCAGCCAAAGCTGCACTTTTAATCAAACCATCTCCTGGGTATGGCCCTGGTGTTTACTGCAGCTCAAATTTTAGATGCCGATACCATCATCTCCCTGCCAGCCCTCACCAGAGACTCAGCAGTGCTCAGCCCCACAAGGCAGACACAACAGATGAATTTTCCCAAGTCAGAGATTCTTGAGGACAACAACTTCACAGCCTGTAGGCAGCTTCTTTCAGTGCTGCTCAGAAGCTCAGAAAAGTTTGTCTCACTAGAATCTTCTCTGATACAATTTAAACACATTTGTCTTTCCTGTCCACCAAGATATATGGAGAACAAGCTATCCTCATTTGTACCCTCCTCAGTTTGCTTTTGAACATCCTAGACAAGGTCACTGTGACTGCTAACAATATTTCACACAGTTCAGAACTATTCAGGGCCCATATAGCATCCTGCTCCAGAAAGTACACAGGTTGCAGCAGGGCTGCTGCATGTAATCATTTGATGGAAAATATGTTTAAGGTATCACACACCTCTGCTCTATTCTACAGTGTCACACCAGATCTCCAGTACCTGGATGGCACAGCATTTAATGGTCTGTTTTCCCACCTTACCAATCACATGCACCATGCTGACTGCAACTGTGCCAAACATCCCACATAGTATCCCTGCCAGCAAGCCTGGGAAAGTTTTCCCTTTCATTCATTAAGCCATTCTTACACAAGCATAAAACATGCCAGCTGATTTCACTATTACTAAACACACCACAAAATTGACATAGTGTTTGTCCAATGTATTTAGTTGGCAAGTAGTCACAATGGTATGTGTTCATACCAACACCCTCGAAAGTTTGCACAAGTCATCCTTAAGTTCTACCCACTCCTTTCCAGTGACTCTATGAGGAACTTGGGGTACTGACTTTTGGTGCATCAAATCACATCTTAGTCTGATATCTAAAGTGGACAGTGAGTCAATCTTGCATCAGCACAGACATGGGAGGTTATCTCAACACAGGACTTTAGGCATATGCAATATTTGAGTAAAATCATGCAACACACCTCCCATAAACATTCAGGCTAGCAAAATGCAATGGCTCAAATACTCCCAAAAGAAGCAGCCCAGTCCTGACTGAAATTAATTATTTTCCAAATATAAGTGACAGCACGAAAATAATTTGCAGTCATCAGTCTAACGGTGATGAGAGGCATCTAAAGAAGAAGCTTTCCTTCTGAGTCAGTGGTCATTGTACATACACACCTTTTAGGTGGTTAATATTGAGTTGCACAGTATAGATAACAGGTTGCAAATCTCTCTGCAGCTACCCAGATCTTCAGAAAGAGAACCCATCTAGTTAGCATTGACATTTAGAATATGTTCATTGTTTTCCTTCTCCTTATCTTTGATGGCTCCAGTTTAAGAACAGACTCTGGTATAGCCCATGACATGCCTGAGGGTATTTTTAAAAAGCAGTTTGGGGGAAGAGGAAGAGAATTAATAAATAAAAATAAAGTCTGATCTAAATCAGTAATTTACATGATTCCAGATGTTTCCTTCTTGAGATCTTGCATAGAGCAACTGTATCAAGTCATCTGTAGTTTTTCGGTTTGTGTTTTTGAGAGTAATGTTTTCACTTCACATCCTCTGAACAAACAAATGAAGTATTCCTTCTCCCACAAACACTAGCACATGCTCATGCATGCTCCTCTCTTTGGTCTGCATAAGGTAGCTTGGCAGCAAAAAAAAAGTGATTAAGTTTTAACAAGTGTCAAAACCAGGAGGCTCACAGACATTTACCTGGAGATCAGAATGAAATTTAGGTGCTTTCTGAAATTCAAATTAGCAAGTGTCATTCTTCCTGCCTTCTATTACATGTCAGGGAATGTTTGATCTGCAGGGAGAGAATGAGACACAGAAAATGAGCCAGTGAAAAATCTCCAGGATCCAGAGGCTCAGACTTCCCACTCCCCAGTATTAACACTGTCTCTAGGAGCATGTGAATATTCACAGTTACTCTTGCTTACATGGTCCTATTGCAGGGCACTAATGTAGAGCACTGTAGAACTGAATTACTCATAAATATTTAGGTCAAGGATTTCAGCATAGAACAACGGTACAATTAACAATTCAAAATGCTGCCACTGAAAGTTATTTTTGACACCATCAGCTGGAAGTGAGCAGACATGCCTTTGTAAACTAACACTGTAATCTATCATTTGTAATACAATATCAATGCAAAAAAACAACCTTTGAGAGCATTGATCAGAAAATTCATAAACTTTTTTATTTGTCTGCTAAAGCACACATTTTATAAAGGCTCTTGTGATCTCATGTTACTGCTATGTTACTCAGAAATAAAAGACATTGCAAGGAAAGGATGGAGATCTAACATCTCATGACCTACATGGGTTCTTTTTTGTTAAAAATGCTAAATTTATGTAGTTTCTGTATCGGGGGAAAAATTACTCTGATTAGAATGCAGAAAGTGTATTTTATACATCAACTTCAATACAAATTTTACACTATACATAGTGGTCTGTATTAACGTATTAATGCTTACCTGTATCTACCCTTCATACCTCTTTAAAACACTATTACACAAGTGCTTGAAAAAATATGCCAACAACCAGAAAAAGAGTTGCAATAGCAAACAGAGATATATGAGCAAAAGTGATGTCCTTTCATTTTTAACTGAAAACTAATAAGTCCAGTGAACTATAAGACGTGCATCCTTTGTCCGCCTGAGGATCCCATCAAGTTGCAGCTGGCATGTTGCAAAGGGGATGAAAAAAAACCAGAAAAAGAAACCGAGTATCAGGAAAACAGGAACTGTCCAAGAATCAGGTTTTATCCTCTTGCTTGTGCTCAGTCAGTCCTGCACCATCAGTATTCTACTTTCACTTCTGCAAGCAAGCTGCTGTTTGCATGCCCAAATCTGAACAGTCCATCATCCAATCTTACACTGAGCCAGGGTTTGAGTTTTAATGAGCTTTAACTGTATAGGCTGACCTTTGGTCCACTTACATCCATTTTAAATACTGACACCCTTCTTCTGTCATGGGACAGGAAAAAAATGACATCTAGTTTATATTAGATCTTCCAATTTTATACTGGCTTGTTGAATTTGGAACTAATCCTTTCGTGAATATTGATGCAATTTTGGGTATCGATACAAGCAATGCAAAAAAATAAATGGGACAGGGAAAGAAAATGTATGAGCAAGGCACCATGAAATCTTTATCTCTTCTGTTGTTTTTTCTTGAAGTTTCATGGCTTTGCTTTCAATCCCTCATCAAATTGCCCAAGGACCCATTACACCAAATTCTGATGAAGGAGGCAGTGGTGTGGTCATGCAACAGGCACATGGCACACAGCAGAGGAAGCTCTTCCCTGTCCCCTGTCTCTTCCTGGTTAAAAGATTGACCGAATGCAGCCCTGTCAAGTCATGCTGCATCTAATTCCCAAGTGTCCTGTTTTCCTACTCACAGAGTGGGGCAAGGCAAGGACAAAGGGGAATTAATACATTTGAAACTACATATGCCTCTTATTGTTAATAAGAGCTCACATATATATAAAAGAGGTACAATTGCCAAGTCTCATTAGCAAAGAATCAGTCAATTGTGACTGGCTAACCCATTTGGTACGCGCCCATCCCTGGAAATGTTCAAGGCCAGCTTGCATGGGGCTCTAAGCAACCTGGTCTAGTGGAAGGCACCCCTACCCATGGTAGGAGGGTTGGAAGTGGATGATCTCTAAGGTCTCTTCCAACCCAAGCCATTCTACGGTTCTTTGGTTCTGTGAGTACAGGGCGTGCTCTGTACCTTAAAATCTTTGCAATGGCCCTCCAACTTGTCTTTGAGTGCTGCTAATTTTAATGTGGCTATTTTTGGTAGACAGCAGAAGGATCGAAATGATTTCTGAAAAATACGAGAGGATTTAGAATAATGAAGGGTCAAGATCTGAAGACATTTTTTTTTTACTTTATTCTTATTTTTCTTTGGCATATCTGACAATCTGTTCTTTTAGACTGATGCAATCCATTCAGAAAAGGTATCATAGCAGCAAGCTGGAACTGCAGTGCAAAAAAGCAACAAAGAAACACTGTTTCTGCCTTGTCCTAAAGACTTTATCCAAATATGTATATATACACATAAATGTCTTTATTTATATCTCTGTTGAACTACAGAAGTGAAGAGAGAGAAAAGCACTGAATAATTCATCAAATTTTCTTCCTTTATTACACAGATCCAATTTTCCCACATAAACATGTAAAACCAAACTGAATTCTAACAAATTATTAATCTAAAAGATGCAGCTAGAGAATTTCATCCCAAAGAAAAAGAGTCTTGTTAGTCAGCATTGGTAGAGTTTCTGTGACTTCAGCTAGAGACAGGCATGCAGATCTGAGGCAGCCATCCCTGTCTCCGTGCCTAGTCAATGTAGGTGACAGAGTCCAGAGATTAAGAGGTCTCATCCTAAGCAGAGATGTAAAACAAACCATTTAACTACATTACAAAAGTGTCTATTTCTCTCACTAAAAATAAGAGGTGTCCAAATAACTATCTCAGGCACGGATATGTACCCCACAGATGCTTAAAGTCATGAGAGATTAAAAATTTCCTCCAGTCTCTGATTAACCGATTTACACAAGTTGAATTATGACTACAGAAACTGGGTCAGACAAATGCATAACAACATTCAAGAATATGCCGAATATCCTGTTACCTTCAAGCCACTGCAGGCAATGCAGTTAAAATATACTCTCTGGAAATACTCGACCAGACCCATTGCAAATTTTGTATGTCAGTAAAATACTCTCCTACGACAGAAGAACTTTGGCTTGACTGCACTGAAATTGAGCCTTATGCAGAGAAAATCTTTGCCATACTGTTTACTAATTTAGCTTGCAAGGCTGTGTTTAGGGGGATATTAAGAATTAACCAGCATGTTCTCTGTTTGTGGATTATGTGTGTAATTCCCCAATCTGAAAGAGGAGTATATTATCTAAAAATAAAGCTCCATACACAGTTTCCCAGTAGACAATTGCTTACTCATTTAAAATGTATATTTACTTAAAATTTTGTTCCCTAGGATGGCCTAATGAAATATACATTTCATTTTAGCAGGGATTCCCAAAGGAATCAGCTGCCAGGCAGCCTTTTTCTAGCTCCTTCCATGCAAACTGTGTAAAGTGGGACACCAAATCTGCACTAGCAGACAACGCTCAGGAATTGGAGTTTCAGCACTGTTTTATGCCGGCAGTGCCTGAGGAGTACTTGGATCTGAACAATTCTGTTAGTACATTGACAATTCATTCATACCAATTTGTTACCTGACATTAATTTCCTACAAAACCACAGTATCTAAATTTGCTCCACATAAAATCACTTTTAGGAAAGTCAGAAGTTAAGAGGAAATGACTGAATGAAATTTCCCTAGTTATGAATGCTTGCAGTATTTTGGCATCCCAAAGTCCTGCAAGACTTACAGCTTAATTTTAGCTGTTTTTGTCTTGGACAATTTTTCCAGCTAAAAATCTACCTTAAATTCTGTCCCACTTTCTGAAACTACGAAGACATAAAAAAAAAAAAGACTAAAGAAAGTTCGAAAGTATTGCATAAAGTTTATAACTACTAGAATTTGTAGAAAAGACTTGATACCATGTAATATATCAAACATGGTCACACATACCATCTGCATTGCTAAATACAGTTAAACATTATAAATATTACATTATTTCTCTTATGCCACATGAAAGGACATACATATGAAGAAAAATTTATTGTATAAGTTTTTCATGTTCTGAATGAGTATAATGTTTTATTCTTTTTATATATAAATTATATTTTCTATCATACTATTTATATTGTTATTTTTATTATATGTTAATTATTTTATTTCTATTAATGTAAATGTTTTTAAATCAACATCACAAACAATCAAAACAATTAAAATAAATTACAGGCCTCTGGCTGAAATAAAGGACAGGGAAATAGTAGTATACTTCTTGGCAGGAGTCCTGAAGACATTTATATCAGGAGTCATTTAAAACTAAATCCAAAGGGATCCAGGCATCCTTGGCTATAAATAATACCAGCCAGGAAAACTGATCTTGATGAAATGATACTGAAAATGCATTTTTAAATTTACTCTTTTCCATCTAAGCTTTTCACAGAGTAAATGTCTTGAAAGAGTTTGACTTAATTGACAGACAGATCAGAATGTCTCACTCAACAAATATGAATCAAGATGAAACTATAGCTGGTTTTATGGAAGAAAATAGAGGTAAAATCTAGAGACAACTATGGTCTCTAGAGAGGAAAAAATTATACTTAGTTATGAAAACAGTTGGAAAATACCAAAGGACCAAAACTCCCTCAGAGCTTTTATCCAGCAGCTAATAGCAGAGGTGAGTGGCACTTGCTGCAGGGAGAGCAGAAAGTGGACTACTCACCATATTGTCAAATACAGGATTGGGTTCTTCTCAATCTTTCAGACCTGCCAGACTTGCTGCAAAACCATCTACATCAAAATGCATTGAAACTGTAGGATAAGACAACAGCATATTTTTTAGACTTTTCTAAATTGGGCAGGGCTCATAATAAAGAAACTACTAAAAATAAAAAGAAATTTAAAGGAGGTGGGTAAATAGGATAGGAAAGCAAATAAGAAAGAAAATGGTAAGCAATTGTTTTATTTATTTTAATTTCATTCACTGCCTCTTTGTAGCCTAAGTAAGGTATTTACAGAAAACTTTGGAGTTCAGGACAATTTGGCATTGAAAGAGGAAATGAGCTGTTAGTTTTGAAAGAGGACACCAAGAGGCAGCAGGGCAATCATTTTGCAGATTTGAAGTGTTGAACATTAAAATACACAACCTTCTGACTCTTTTCCGAAACAGATTGCTGGAGCCATACTGGTCCCCAGCCTTGCCACGTGTCATATTCCATTCCCCTGCAAGACACAGCAATATCAGCTACGCAGCTTTAGGCTAAGGGAGGAAACACTCTCTCAGGCTTCTCCAGCAGGTGATCAGATATCATGCCAGCCTCCCCCAAGGTGTCAGCCATCAGCAGTCACATCTTTTCCCAGGACACCCCACAGCAAATCCATCTGTCTCCCAATCATAGTATTTATCACCTCAGTAAAAAGATAAAGATATTTTGTTAGCAGAACTGTTACCCTCATGACTGAAAAAGGATTTGCAAGACTGTAGTTGTTTCATAAATATATACAATTGTTCCTTACAATTGCAGCATCAGTGCCCAGGTAACTTAAATGAAACCATTTATCTCCCCTAAGATGCAACAAACCCATTACTTTTTTCTCTTCTGAGGCTGCAGATTGACAGTACTGAGGTGACATTGTTATCTAAAATAAATGAGACCCTAACTTCTTGTCCTGGTTCCAGCAGGGATGGAGTTAATTTTCTTACTAGTGCTGTGGGTTTGGTTTCAGTATGAGAAAAATGTTGACAACACAGCAGCGGCTTAGTTGTTGCTCATAATGCCTACTCTAAACCAAGGGCCTTTAGGTTTCCCATGCCTTGCAGTGAGGGGGACAAGAAGCCAGGAGAGAGCATGGCCAGGACAGCTGATCTGAACTGGCCAAAGGTATATTCTATACCACAGAACCTCTTGCACAATATATCACTTGGGAGGAGTTGGCTGGGAGGGGATGACTGCTCAGGGACAGTCTGGGCTCCAGTCAGTGGGGGGAAGGAATTGCACTGTGCATCACTTGTCTCTCAAGAGTTTTATTTCTCTTTCTATTTTTTGTTGTCTTGCTTTTCATTATTATTGTTGCTGTTATTACATTTTATTTCAATTATTAAACTACTCATCTCAAGCCACAGGTTTGATCTTTCTTCTGATTCTCCTCCCTATGCCAGCTGGGGGCATGGGGCGAAAATTGAACATCTGCATGGTACTTTGTTGCCAGCTGGGGATAAACTATGACACTTCATTTTCCCTTCCTGGAATTTATTTCCACCTCCATACCACCCCAAGCTGCACAAATGCTAAGACCGCCTATTTCTCCGAAGAACCATCTCCTCCATCTAATTTACCAAGCAGCTGCAGCAGGTCAGGGCGCAGAGTTAATGTGCGGAGGCAGGGAGAGGGAGGCAGCCAGGGCAGGGTGACTCTGGCAGCCAGGAGGGCTCAAAGGCCTCACACACAACAGCTAAACCCCAAAGCACCTCAGTTCAGTTTGATGGCAATGTCCCATAATAAACCCAAGTAATTAGAGACCTGAGATTTTTCGTTGCAAATGTAATTGCTCTGTAAAAGAATCAGGTAACAAAGGTTGCTACAACAATTTATTTTTAAGTTTACTAGATTTATGACTAAAATTGAATTGAAAGAGGAGATACAAGAAAAAAATTAAAATAACTATGCTAAATAAACACATCCATATCTACTGCAACTCCGTATCTACCATTTACTGAAACTCCCATGGTACTATTACATTGTCTCATTTATTAAGAAAACAATAATAATAATAATCTGCCCTGATAGCATTTTTACTTATCTTAATAAATGTAAAAAAAAAGTAGTTCAATTTCTTCATTAAATCAAAATTTTTAAAGAGCTTCTCCTTAAGTTTTACCTCTATTAAATTTTGCTGGATTGCTGTACTCTTCATTACTGTTGTCTCTCAAAATATCACCTTCACTTCAACTGTAAATAGCCCAGGAAAATAGTTCAAACTTTAAAGGGAAACTTCCAAAGAAAAGTTATTTTTTATCCATCATAACTGAGACCTTTCCCAAGGGAATAGGACACTTTTGCAGGTGTTAGTGCTTCATGTTTGTAGCAATGGAAAAATAGTGTATAGAAATAATGGGTTGGCTGAGTTTATTATGAAAGGGTTGCTCCTGTTAGGAGATTCAGGGCAAATAAGAGTCAAGATAAAACAAAGTTATGGGGGAAAGCTTGGAGAATTTGCACTAGTTTCAATATCTTTGCTTCCATCTTCTAAATTGCCAGTTGTCAAACGTCTTTACTGCTCAGGCTGTTAGCTGCTCATTTGATTACAACATAGATCCCTCTCTGGAGCATGTCCATATGTGAAATCACAAAATGTGCTTGTGCAGGTGCAAAAGCTTGGAAGAGCATGAAACTGATACTTAAAGTATTTTGTTGCCTTTTAAATACATAGTTACATCTACAACAAAACACAGAAATATTAAGCTGTTTGCTTCTATTTTCCTTAAAGGACTTGTGGCTGGATATACTTCAGCAGTTGCCAAGAGTTCTTGCACAGTTTTAATACTAATTTCTGATGAAGCATACCAAATGAACCACAAGTTATTTAAGAAAATGAAATAAGGAAACTTTTGAGGTTTTAGCAGGAAAACAGACTGGAGTGTGAATAGTCTGATGTAAATGAATAGATGGCTTCAATAAAAATGAAAGAGAAGAAAACTCCCTCCTGGGGTTTATTATGCCCCTTGAGCTGTTAGTAGTAAAGTTAATTTTTAAATGCTTTAAGGTGATTAAGAACTCAGGCATCACTCTAAATGTAAATAAGTCCTGTTTCATTTCCTTGCAGTTAGCTGATTGCAGCAGTCACTAGCTACTTAACTTGCAGATATATTTGAGATCCGTAGTCTAGTTCATAATTAACCCTCTTCATGTGAAGTGATAATGTTAGCAAGCCTGTTGTTGAACATACATAACCAGGATGTGACATATTCACTCACTAGGGAAGGAGAAGGTTTATATTTGTAGATCATGAGGGCACTATTTGAAGCAAAAATATCACAGAACAGAAGCCAACACAGAAATGGAGTTTGTTTCCATTTACACTGGATACAGCTTAAAATGAAACCAAAATATATGCAGTTTAGAACCTTCAGCATAAACAGATTAATTATTTATAGTAAAATTAAGAAAACCATTAAAGCTTTATCTATTCCTCCCCATCAGGTCTACTAAATAGAAAATTTCAATAATCTGTAGATGAGTATCATAAATGAGAAAATCTCAGATGATAATCCATTCTTGTAATGCATATTTACAAGCAATTAAGAATTAACATCAATAATCTTGTTCAAGGCAGTGACTGAGACCCTTGAAATCTGTATTCTCACTCCATATCTGGAACTGATATAGTTTCCTGGCTAGGCGAAAGCTTCAGAAGTGACTAATTCTGTTCACCAGTTTGTAATTATCTAACCTAGGGCATGCTAAGCCATAAACAATGAAAATAGCTCTACTGGATACTGACATAGTGAGGCAACAAATACTCATTTCTGGGACAAGCTCCCCAGCTTCTGGCCGTGGACCTAAGCCTGTGAGTGTTCAAGAGGGGTTTGGGTAATGCTCTTAGACAGTCTAACCTTTAGTTTGCCCTGGTGGAGTCAGGACCTGGACATGATGACCCTCATGGGCTCCTTCCAAGTCAGGACATTCTATGATTCACTAAAGAGTAAAAATACAGGCTTTATTAATACAACACAGGTATTCAAGTAGTCCAAAGCCCAGAAAATTTGGGTTCTAATCCTAGCCCCAAACTCTTGTAGTGAAACAAGCCACCAGATTTCTTTACGATCCACAAAGGGGTCTGATATTTGTCCAAACAATACTTAAATATTTCAAGGCATAGAGACCTACAGAGTGTTCCACTTTAAGGTCTACCTGCAAAGTTAGTCATTTCATGTGTTTAGTCAAATCAAATTTAAACCTTTCTTGAAACTCAATTCCTTTTACTCATTTGAATACCATAGGAATTGTCAAAGGAAAATGTACACAAAATAGACATGAAATTTTCATAGGTCTCATCTAACCCAAAAAGCAGAAAAATCTCACAGTTGTTAGGTACACCTCTGCCTTGCAGAGAAATTGTGCATCTATCTGCGGCAGATCAGAACGAACAAAGAAGGAAAGTAAGATTCATCAGCAAGTAAACTAGAGAGAACCTGGTAATTTCCAAATAAATAGAAAAATGCTAAAGTCGTTATAAATAAGCTCTTCAAAAATGTAGTTGCTCTTTTCCTAGCACCGGTGTTTAACAATAAGTAGGTAAGTGAAAAGGGGAGAAGTATTCTAAACTGATCAGCATAAAGACTTCCTAAAATTGCAGGCAGTGGGAGCTTAGCTAGAATCTGCCCCACCAAGAATCCTATTTCTGCTCCAAGACTGTCACAAATTTATTAGTAAATTTGCCGAACTAAAATTGACTACAGCCATTTTGTAAATAAAGTCTTTTTTGTGAATTTTACTCCCAGTTTCTTTTCTCCCACTGAAAAATTTTACTCTACTTTGTTTTCAGGTTAAATATTTCATTACAGTCTTACCTGACAAACATCTTCAATACAAATTAATGGCTGTATTGCTAATTCTTTTCTTCAAGAAATGACAACACAATATAGCAATACCCAGCTAATGAGTTACATTTCACTGCATTTTAACTATTAGCTTTTACATAAGTCACCAGAAGAGCTTTTCTTCTTCTCTGCTTCTCTCTAACTTCTGTATCAAATTACAGTTAGTGTTACTTATATCTCTATACCTCACAGTTGTAGCTAGGAGAAGATAGGAAGGGAAAAGGAGTTGATCTAGTCATTTATTAATGTCAGGGAGCTTCAGGCTAGATCTATTCAGTGGGGGAGAAACAGTGTTATTGCTCTCAGTAAATTGAGGCAGGTCGCGTCAATCTTGCAAACAAAAATTCTCCAGTTGTTCACATTTGCTAAATAAAGGCTCTCTGGCCAGCTGCCTGCTGACAGCCACAGAACTACAGCAGCAAGAAACATTGCATATCTCTCAGGCACCCGCAGGGAAAACAATGTTGCCCCATAAAAAGGTTCACAGAATTTCCAAATAGCAAACAAAAAGGCACTGAGAAATCACTAGAAAGCACATTCGAAACAGGGGTCTTATTATATGGTTATATACACATATTATTTGTTAGGAGGAGTTGGCTGTAACATCTCCAGCAGGTGAGATCTTTTCTTCATTTTTATTCCATATCCTAAATATTGCTGACTTCATAAGTTATTTTTAAATTATGCCAAGTTTAGGAGTTAGTCTTGAATACAGCTGTACATGGATATGTGCATTCAGTAATTGTGAAGATTCAAATTAACCTATGATATCTAGATTATAGCCAGATATTAATCTTAGAAAATAACTCTCAAAGCAAGGTAACACCTGCCAAACAGCACACTTTGATATTCATTTTAGCAAGTACAGCAGCTACCTACTTCTGTGTTTGAAATCCAGGCCCTCTGCACAGTACTTTAAAATCACTTCAGAACTCTACATCAATGCCCTTATTTGAATCATATTATTAGCAGGTGGACATTCTCTCAAAGGCCAGAGTCATAGCCCATAACAATACCAATTAATAAATGTGGATTTAGAAAGATGATTTCTGTTATATCCTGCTTACCAGGGTTCTGATAAAAACTTCCAGTAACTGTAGTGCCCCATGAAAAGGCATGCAGGCAGTGAGCAGGTCATTTTGCTCCTTTGCTCTGAATTTTTCATAGGGCTTCTTTTATGTGCTAAATGAGGACAGATTCTTTGCATCTAAGTTCCCCACCCTTCAACTCTCCTTCACACACCATGACAGACCCATTCCCACAAGGAACAGGTCACATTCACTGTTTTCCTCCACAGAATCATAAAATGGTTTGGGTTGGAAGGGGCCAGGAAAAGCATCCAGTTCCAAGCCCCTGCTGTGGGCAGGAACGCCTTTCAGTGGACCAGGCTGCTTCTCTCTGGGGCTGCTCAGTCACAGGCAAAAGGGAAGCTAAAAACCTTCTCATCTCACCAGCTGGCCACAGCAAAGGTATTGAAAATCCTGTTAGGCCTTCCCACCCATCTGGATGGTCATCTTAATGCAGAAGCAGTCAGGAAGCCACACAGCAGCAGATGGACACAAGAAGAGCAGGGTTTTCTCTGTGCTGTGGAGCAGGTGACGCAGTCCTGGGGTGTGCGCACTGCCTGCCCACTCAGCTGAACCCAGGACACAGCCACGACCCCACTGGGAACAGGGTTGTCTCCTCTCACGACTGCCTAAAAACAGTCATCCCAAAAAAAATACGGCTTTTTTAAGCCTTTAGACTTTTAAAGCAGTCTTGTTTATCACAGAGCTAAAAAAGAGGTCTAGCCAATGTTGAAACTTTGTAAACGGCAACCAGTATGAGGTGTACAAACCCACAGTACATGCTGGCACCTTGGTGTTGTTGAAATGGTCAAGTATTCTTTCACAATACTTTGGTATGGATTACAATTTCCTTCGTTGTACCACTGCATTAATGGAACCTTTCCCATGCCTTGCCTGCCTGGGATAACAACACATGCTCGCTCAGAGTACTACTGACATTAATAATGAAATGCAGTAGGAATGAAGTCCCTTAAGCAGGGCAGGAGCACACAGCCTCGATGCAGTGCCCAAGTTTGCCTTCCCCAAGTGAAACTCTGGAGGATGCTCAGCTTCAGCAGCCCTCAAGTGCAGAGCATTAGTGGGTGCTCAGTGTCTCTCACAGAATGAGCAAGACTGAGCAGCTCCAGCCCACACTGACTGCCTGGGTAAAGATTTTCTCATCCTATCCTCAAAGCTTTTCAAGCCCTGATCCTGACAGAGGTCTTAGAAGACTTTTTAATCTTCATACTTCTCAAGCTCAATTTAATTTAGCTTCTCCTCTCAAATCAAGTCAAAGACTTACAGGGATTAAAGGAGAAATACAATCTTCTTTCATTAAAAGCAGGGTCTTATCACAGATCTTTGTGATTTGTATTGTCCTGGCAATAGGGGAGATCATGTAACTGGGAGTGTTTATTTTCTATGAGGCAATTAAGTTTGAGAGATATGATTGTAATTCTATGTCCTTACTTGCAGAACTATGTACTCACACCCTAGCTGGGCCTGGTCACTCTGGCACCAGTTGCTGCAGTTATTTGTGTGTGTACACATCAAGGGCTTTGTGAGGTCAAAGAAGACCATTCATTTGAGACTTGAAAAACCTTGTCAGTATAAACAAAATTCTTACCAATTTGAGAAAAATATTAGATTTTTACATCCCATTGCTCTTTTCCAATCAAATCCACATAAATGAAACATGAAGAGAAACAGAGCAAAACAGAAAATACATGCTTACATATGAGGTGCTCTCCTCTTCGATTTAGAAAGAGTTTGGGGGGGGGTTTTCTCATCTTAAATAATTATTTTATCCAACCTCATATCCCCTTTTATTCTGCACCCT
>WBMY01001442.1:143835-175087 GCA_013397315.1 Donacobius atricapilla
ACACACACACACACACACACACACACACAAAGGATAAAGACCTAAGCCTCATCTAAGGAAATCTGGCTAAACAAATAAAAGATGGAGAGATAGAGCAGAGAAGTATATTTAGTAGTCAATTTTTTTTTTTTTTGCTTGGCCTTTATTTCCCTTTTTAGTGAACATATAAATGTAGGACACTTCTATTATTTCTGAGTAATTGGAAATTTTCAACACCCATTTACTCATTTTTGTCTACCACCCTAGCATATTTGTAGGTAGCTACCAACACTCAGGCATTTCCTCGTGCAACCCCAGGTTTCCATGAAGATAGAAATATTTAAATGCAATAGTTTAAACTGCTTTATAAAGTCCATGAAGGTACTGGTTCTACTTTGCACCTATTAGTCTGTCTGCTGCTCTAATTAGAGCGACTTTTGAACAATAAACCTCTAAAAACATCCATCTTGTAAGTTTTGAAATAAATACAATAGTATGTTAATAAACTCCAGAAAAAAAAAATCCTGCTCCTAGCTCCTACACATGTTCACAGTTGTATTTTTAGGTTATATATAATAGACAGCAATCTTTGTTTGGAAGCCAACACACACTTCCCCAGTGAACTGCAGGATACACATAAATAATCAGGGCTGGAGAAAGGTCATCACACGGCTAGAACTGGGGTTAGCAACAGTGCCGAGCAAACCAATTGTTCAGAAAGCCTAAAGCAAAGCAAATCAAGCTAAGTGCAACATAACTGACTGTGCTGAAAGCTGAACAGACTTAATCATAGGGATGAGCCACCCTGAACCGTAACGCTCCGCAAATTTTATTAAGCATCGACAAGTTGCGAGAGAAGTTACGCAGCTAAGCTGTAGCTCAAGGGAATAAGTGTGCAAAAATAAGATGAGGGGAATTTAATAAGGCCCAAGGACCACCAGCTGAGCTCGCAAGAATCAATCAGTAAGAGCTTGGTCCCAAGGTCTCCTTGTTACTGCAGTAGGGAACATACTAATGGTATATATTGACTTGCAATAAGAAATTGCTGGAAATGTTTCCCTTTTAACTTCTGCTACATAAAATGTAGTTAACAGCAAACTGCACCTGTTTCCCTTCAGAAAAATAAAATAGATTTCGTCAAGACTTACTTGCCCAAAACCTCAATTTCTGCAACTGAAAAATGAGTTCTTTCATTTTAATGTATTTGGGCACTGTCTCATGATCACATTTGCTTTGTTGGGCCAGAATCCCTGGACAAATTCACCTGCACTCATACCTAGGGACTCCCATGCTGCAGGCAAGAGCCTCTGCCTGAAAGGGGGAATTCTCTCGTGGAAGGCACAGGTATTTTCGTAAAGAGTAACCCCCTCACAGCAGCCCATAAATTGTTCCTAGAGTGTATGGCATGCAAAGAGTCACTGCTCAGCAGGAGGAAAGGTGGGAGAAGAGAAAGGAGGATTTTCAGAGGTGTTATACACTTTGCAACTGAATTGCTATGCGCTTTAAACACAGCTTCACAACACTAATTAGGAAACTAAGCCTTGTGACTTCCTGTTAGATTTCTAAATGTCTTAGAAAAACCCTTAGGGAGAACTAAAAGGCAGAAATTCCACAAATGGACAGTAACTAAACAGAATGAATTTTGAATATCATTCCAATCTGTCCCCAAAGTCTGCATTCTGTCTGAAATTACTTCTGTGTGTTCTATATGAAGGAAACATATTTGCTTGGGTTTTTTTCTTTTCTTTTCTCTCAAAAGCTTCCTGTAAACTAGATAACACATCTTGCCCTAAATTCTAAAGGCATTTTAAATTAATACTGCATACTTAATCTTGTCTTAACATGCCTTTTGGTTGGTTTGTTTTGGGTTTGTTTTTTTTTTTCTTTTGGTCTGGGAGCTACATTTGATGGGATGCAGCAGTTGTACAACCCTACAGATTAACTGATGTTACAGGAATGTTATGAAACTTAGGTAATTGAAGTTTGTAAAAAGCTTTACAGCATTTTAAATGAAAGCTGCTTCGGTTTAAGTAAGAGAGAGTTATTAGGAGTAGAAAATTGAAGGATATCTGATGAAACAATGTTTTGCAAAACTACAAAACAGAGGATCTATGCAAATCATAACTAGATGAACACCCATTTGTGACTCCTTCACAACAGAATAGAGTGATTGAATACCACATGCTGGAGCCTGATCTCATTTACCTGAACTGCGCTTTTGGGAGCGGAGTTACTCCTGATTTACACCAACACAAACAAGACCAGAATCAAGCCAGGCAAGAGCCCTAGGGGTACCCTTAGAATGAGAAGAAAAGGAAAGATCTCCATGCTAGACAAACCCACCAGCCCCAGGGGACTCCTAGTTTGAACTACTTTTTTATGACAATTGCCAGTCTTCTGGCAAAACTGCCACTTGGTATGCACAAAACATTCAGTCATGAAGAAGAACATTTTTCCTCCACAGAGGAAAAATTCAGTGTTTGGGAAGGGACAATGTCTAGTCAAGGTCAGAAAATGTGATCTGACACAAACAACTCCCCCTTCCTCACCAATTGGACTCATTTCTACTATACTGGAAGGAAATCTGTTTCTCTTACTGACAAAGACTATTTTTCTTAGTCACTTGCAAGCTGGATGTTCTTTTGACACAAATCTGAAGCACAATATGAACATTCTTTTACATCCCCAGCAGCAATCCTGGTGAAGTTTCACTTACAACCCAAACAGAAGTTGCAAGAATTATGATGGAATTACAGCACAGCTAGATATGAAGAGCATGATTGCACTTAAAGGGGCAATTACAGCTCTTGAATAAAAATTCAGTCTGCACATATCTGATGGAGAGGTTACTCAGAAATAGCCATCTATGCTGGCAAAATACTTTCTAGGGTAACTTCAGTGTATATTCAATGCCATGCAGGACAATAGCTATTGGGGAACTGTGAGAAACAGCAAGTATAAAAGGAAATATTTGGACTTACAGCCCACGCAGGTCCAGCTGGTTCCTGAACTGTTGCTTGACACACAACTCATCTTAGCATTTCAACTACAATTTTCAAGTGAGTATTCACTTAGTTCTTATCACCTATAGCAACTACCTGCTTCTTATTACAACATTTCATGGAAAAAAAGTATCCCTGCACAGTTATCCTTCCCTTACAATCTAGAACTCCATTTTCAGCCTCAGACTACATTGCATAGTATAAATATATCTGCAATGGTCTGACCAAACAGTGCCAATCTTGAAACTAGACATCTTGGAAAAAGCTGAGTATTAAAGACAGATCTGCAAACACCTATTCAAATATCCATATTTAGGGGCCATTATTTTTCTTCAAAGACTGAAAAGAAATAATTGAGACTTTCAGATGCCTGACAACAGTTGTATATGACAATCTAATACTGCCCTTTGCAATATATTTATTCCTTTGATAGCTGTACGTGGCAGACAAAACTTTAGGACAATAGGTAGTTTAAAATTTTCTAATTCTGCCTATTGCCTATTGCACCTACAACTTTTTTGAGTTCTGCCAGAAAGTAACCATCTGGGGAGGAAATCTTGAACAGCAAGAGAGTACCCAGAGCAGAGACCAAATGACCAAACTAAAACCAAAGTAGGATTCACATTTCTATTATGGTGTTCTTAACAGATTGCTCACACTAAAGTCTTCCAGGATAACACAATGAAGTTTTCTTTATTAAAAATAGACTTTAGAGAATATACTTTGGGTGTTTTGTGGCTACCACAGTAGATGAGAACTAAATTCTATGTTATTTTTTTCTCTTTTAAGACCCTGATCAGCAAACACTTAAGATCACTATCTTCAAACTGTCTGTCGTTTGAAGATTTCTTTTTCTTTGACATACAACACTAATCTTTGGAGTATTTTGCTCCACCAGTCTTTTCTTGGTTTTAAGAATAAATTTTAACCCTCTCCATCGTGCTTATAATGAGATGGAAATATCTGAAGTGTATTGCTTCTCACCACAGATGGTGAGACATAGCACAAACACCGCTCCTGCTTGCTCAGTGCATTTCTGCTCATCACCTGCTGTATCCTTCTGTGTGTTATGGTACCCACTTCTCCTGCCTGGGGTGATTAAGAGATGACTACTTTCTTGTTGGATTTCACTTTCTTTGGTTCCTCAGCAGTCAAATCCCTTCTTCATAGACCTGGAGAGCTGCTGCCAGTCAGCTCATCAAGAAAGCCTTACCTTCACTTATACGCCTCGTTATCTTAGCCTTTAATTTGATTTTCCTGATCTTTATTTTCTAGACCCATACTACTGTATTTGAACTAAGGTGGCAGCAAAAAAGGGGGCTGATTAATATCTTACTCCCTTCTAATTTGCCAGCCTCTTCACACTTTCCACCTTTTGCTCTTTATTTGGGGAGTTCTCTTTTCATGAAGACAGTTATTATCAGCCAAATTCAAAGAAGGCCAGATGTCTTCCTTACATATCTGAGTTACAATTCACAGCAATCCTTCCTTGTATCTGAGATGTCATATAGTGTGACTCTGAGTACACTTGAACAGCTGTAAATATATTTTCTTAAATGGATTTTTTCCTGATCTGAACAGAAAGCCCTATAATTTCATAGCATAGCTATTCACTTTATATAAAATAGGGGTTTATTATTATTTTGTAAAAAGAAGATGCTTTCATTCTGACCTAGATAAGAATCTCCTTCTCTTCCCTTCATACGACAACTATGAAAATGAGACTGTAAATCTCCTATGGAGAAGAGACTTGGACAAATCAATAATTTATGTTATGATTTTGAGAGACTTTCACCTTGAGGAAGTGCCAGCCCTATCGTAATACTGTAGATCTTGTTTGAAAATGTTTTCCATTACTAATAGGGAGAACCTTTTTTTTCCTTATTATTTATACAAGGCTCCTTTGATTTTCAGTGTGTGACACTTCAGAATGAAAATGGTGTCTGCCTTAATTAAAAAATCAGGAAGAGAACTCTTACTTTCCTTCCCCCTCACTTAAAATCCAAGTAAAACGCTGGCAGGCAACACTCAGCATGTAGTGCTCTACTTCCAACCACGAACCCCTTTTACAGATTTCTGTCATTTTAGCTGCTTCTGGCTAAAATCACTGGTTATAACACTGACTTGGAAAGAAAAATGAGCAAAGAGTTAAGAGAAAAAGGGGGGTAGGGGCACGTAGCAATTAAATAAGCCTTCTACAAATCTCAGGCAGGGAACATGTCACTCATATATCGTTCCTAAACAAGGCCCTGGCAGTGCTAGGTTTATGCTGAGGCCTTTGTGGGGGGAAAAAAAACATACAAGTTCATGCCCATGCACCTTTCTTTTGACCTCCACAGCTTACTAAAGAGCAGACGGCCACATCAGCAGCTCACTTCCCCAAAACACCCAGTGTTTGAAGAAATTTTCACCATGACTTGCAGCAGCATGTTCTAGCCATGGGCTTGCTTTGTCCACCTGATCTCCTAGAGACTGGATAATTAAAGGTCACCCACTCTTACCCATTGCACCATAAATACAAAGCCCTCAGTGAAAGTGAGGCAGCTGATGTCTGCCCACATAAAGTGCACACACAAGAGCTGCTGGAATGGCATAACCAACAGCGCGGCCAGGATCAGCCTCTCGGGATGAGTTCCACATTTCTGCCTCAGCCACTGCAGGCAGCTGTGACATTTCTGAACCAGACCTGGATAGCACTTCAGGCCTTGTGGAAGTTGTAGAACTTGTGCCTGACTGTTCTATGCCAAGTAAATTGATTCCCTTACCTCTTTATAGCAAACCAATTCTAAGACATGGCATAGGGCTAAAAGATCTGGAACAACAGGAATTAGGGGGGAAAGAAAATTTAGAGTAGAGTTCTTTGGGCTAGGATTTTGAGTGTTAGCACCAACTTCCAGCTCCAGTTGATTTAGACTTTGTTTAAAATGAAGTACCACTCTGCAAATTTTTTACAGCCTTCTGGGATGAAATTACTTCCTTTGTGCAGATATTTGACTATCAGTCCAAACTCTTTCTCACAATTCACTGCTCTCACTGTGGGGAAAAAAAAATCTGAGCTACATGATGTTGGAAATCTTAATCTATTTTGGGTCACACTCTGAAAAAAAAATAGAAGCCCCTATACTATTAAAAGCAAAAAGAAAACCCAAAAAATCCATTCCTTTTCTCAAACTTTCCAAGTACTCATAAAGTCTTTGTATTGCGGTTTTACATAACAGAATACCACATCAAGCAGGGCACAAAACTAAAACAAACTCCAGAAACACAACTCTTATTCAAAACAAAAAGCATTTTATTCAAATATTCTCTTTTTCACACTCAATTAAAGCCAATGTAGACAATGAATGAACTGATAGGATGACAAAGAAGTTTGTGGTCCCTGGACAATTAAAGATTATTCAACCCTTATCTCAACTTGAAAAATAGTAACCATTGGGTTTTAAATAACATCAGAATTTGACCTAAACTCCCAGTGAACATCTATACTAGGAAAGGAAACCCAACAACCGCTAAAGATTCATATGTATAGAAAGGGGACAATATAGCTCAGAGTCCCTCCTAACTCCTCATCTCACTTATTCCCTCACAGTTTTCATATGAAATTTTTCCCTTTTTTCTTACCTCCCCCACTCCCACAAAGCAACTCAGATATCCACATATACACAGAGCATTCATGGTAACAACTCTGTGATTACAACTGATGAATATGTAACATGATCTTAAAAAATGCATGTGAAATATGCAAAGGCATCAACTTAATGAGTACTTTCATTTTTTCCCTTTTTTGCATTGAAGGGTCAGTTTATCTAACAAATAACATCAGTATAAATCCCTTGTATTCTGAAACCTAGAAAATTCATCTATCTAAACAAGGAGAATTACTTTAAATTAAGCAAAGGACTGGAATTCTCCTACCATAGGATCGTACCGGATGTGCTGCTTAAATATCAGGGTATCCAGGACATTTTGGTATGTCATCTGAGGCCTTAAAAAAGTGACATAAGAAGTGAGCTTCTATCTTAGTAGTCACCAAGCAGAAACTTTTTGAGAATCTTCACTATGTTCAGAAGATTGGTGTAGCAATTGATCATTTTGACATCTGGAACTGAAATGTGACTATTTTGCAAAATGTAAAACCAACAAAAAATCTTGTCATTTGTCATGCTTTTGTTATTTCACCTACCTGTTCATTATCAGAAAAGGAATTTTTAAAATCTTAAAGAATCCTTAAAAGTCTTAAAGCATCCTTTAAGGGTGACAGAGATGGACTTTTACTTGTGCAGTGGTGCATGATGAATGCTCATATAGGCAACCATGGGTATACTAGAACTACTTATTCAGACATCTCACAGTTGCCTTTGGATATTGTCTATGAAGTACCACTTTAAAAAGAAAAACATGAAGGAACTATTTACAATTCCAGTCAGTCTGCTAAGATGAATAATAGCATATAAGTTGGGTAGTTAGTTCAAAACTTCAGCATTTGCAAACACTAGGTTTCAGAAACCACACTCAGAGTATAAATCTAACATAAATTGCATCAACATGAAATTGTTCAAGTAATTAGGAATTGACACATTCCTAGTAATTGCCAGCCATGTTAGTTCAGAAACAATTAAACAAAACTTGTTTAAAAAATAATCTGTTGAGGCATTTGCCCCATCTCTTCCAACAAATAATTCAACCCCAGAAGTTTCACTGCAGTTTTTATAATGTATGCTTTTTTTTCACCTGGGTCATTTCTTACCCATGTGAAAGTTCTACTATCTCACTTTTTGCCTTCCACAGTTTGAAAACTAGAGAAATCATTAATATTAAGAAGAACGCCAAAGATGATAGTTTTCTCATCTTGTCTTTGTTTCTCTTTTCCTCTGGGCCACATAAGGATATTCAAGTCAGCAGAGACAGTGTTACTCTTTAAAAAGCCTGCTGATTTAATATTTAGTAGGTGATGGATTCCACGTCAACAATGAGACTCAGGAATAAAAATAGTCTGAATCCCACTCAGCACCATCCACAAATCCATAGACAGAAACCCGAAGTATTGTACAGCACAATATTTCCTGCTCGGTAAGCTTGAGACAAGCTGCTGTGATTCCCTATATATACACATATATTCTGAGCTGATGCCTGTCAAACCAGCCCCTGGTTAAGTGGCAAATATAATATAGCTTCCTTTCCCTAGAGGTAACTGTCCTCATTACTGAAGCGAATGAACCCCTAGGTGTATAATAGAATCTTCTTTAAAATATTCATCATATGACAGCTGATATTTCAGCCATATTTTGCTGGAATGCTACATTTTGGGGAACTTAGGACTCCATAGCCAATTAACCTAGTATTTTGCTAACCAACTAATTTATTTTTTTTAATCATAAATCACCACACATTTATGTTAGTATGTAACTTGTTATTCTCCTATTCAGGACTGAGTCAAACATGCAGACCAGGATTTCTCTTACTGCAGCAAAATCCATTTAAACATCTGGACGAGCAAAGCTGAAACTTTACACTTTCCCTCAGCCGGAAAACATCAACTTCTCCAAGGTGAGTCACATCATCCAGCACAGTCCTGTTTCCTTCACACTTCTCAGAATCAACACTTCAGGCTGTGAAAACCTCCCTCTGCCAGCAGGTCTCAGGAAGACCATGGGCAGGCAGGGGAAATAACACAGGGGCCAGAATACTGCACCAGAAATCAGAACAAAAAACTCTGTAGGGAGAGAAAGAGAGAAATAGAGCAGCAGGTTATTCACGCCAAACATTTCCTTGTTCAAACACCAAACAATGCTTTTCTTTTTGACTCTCCATTCTTACTTCTTTCTCAGAACAAAAAATGCATTTTTCCCTGCCTACTCTTTTTTTTTTTCCCCTAACTGTTCTTAATTACAGACACTAGGTTCAGAAGGTCCTATTCCACATGCCTGCCACTGGATTATCTCCCAGCACAAGTGTCTGCTACCTCTTCACTTTAACCTTCCACAAGCCTTCCCTCTCCTATTCCATGCGAGGCAGGCACACAAATGAGCCCCACCGGGGAGGGGGGAGTGTCACCGACATGCAAGGTTGCTCAGGAAGTTTACACAGCACTTGCTCAAACTCTGCAAGCCTTCCTGACACCAGCTCAGCATTCCAGCACACCAGCATCATTTTTAAGTGATTTCTCATGTGATTAGTCCTGTCTCTCCATTCCCACGTGCTACTCAGATATTGGTGGCAAAAAAAAAATCATTCTTGTTCTCATCAGGACTTGTTTGTCATCGGAATCCCTCTTTGGTTTTAGTAATTTGCTTAGTTTTAGCCTACTTATCTCATTATGCTGGTCTAATTAAAATCATTTGCTGACAAATATTGTCAGTAATGTAACAGTTGGCTAAATTAACACTGGCTTAGCCTTAACTTTGTTATCAGCTTAACTACACAGCAGTGATTGATGAGCATTTAAAAGCAGGAATTCCTTTCTTCAGGTCAAATGCAGAGAAGGCAAAGCTGGAAATTTGAACGTGATACATCAACAAGTCTTACCAGAAGAAAGTTGGATATGATTGTGCAGAAGTCTAACCAAACTCACATTTCCACAACTTCCTGCAAGCTTGGTCATAAAAACAAAGATGCATTTGGCCCAACTTGTTAAAACAGCAGAAGCATAGCTTAATATCTTGTTCTAAAATTACTGTTGTAAGCAGCGCATCTTGTAGTCTGATTCTTATATACTGTCTTGGCATAAATTGAGTATTTCTACACAACAATTATTCCTACAGACAAAACTTAATTGCCATATTCATCACCAAATATGTCTAAATGATAGGGATGCTGAAATGTTTTACAGTGAAAACACATCCAATTTTAATGAAGTTCAAAAGAAGAAATGTTTATTTATGGATTAAAGTACAGAAAGATCTGCGGCTCACACTTTCTGAAATACTGACAGTTTTCTGGCTTGGTTTTTTTTTATGAGAAAAAGTGTGCAAGGGAAGGAAAGGTTTTACATCTTATAAATAGTTGCGGTGAGTGGATCAATAGCAGCAGACAGGCAGAGAGCTCCTAGGTCTTTTGACACTAGCTGAGAACAGATGATATACAACTGAAGTCTGAGGACAAAGTTGCCTCTAAGAGGTTGCATCTGGTGAAAGGGTGGAGATGTTGTGCTGATAACCCATTACAGCTGCAGGGGGGTGTCTCAACATGTCTTGAGAAAGACTGCATATTTCTCTGTTGGTGGCTGAGGTTTGCTACTCTTCAAATTAAGTGACATCATTTTAACCCTCCTAAAGAAGAAAAAAGGTGGAATCCATACCAGAACAATATCCTGTAGAAAAGTGCTTTCTATATAGTAGGCTCTTATGATAAAAAGAAAAAGCATAACTACATATCTAAAATTAGCTCCTTTATTGAAGACCTAAATTGAAAACAACTTTAAGAGGAGATGTGAAGGTTCCAGAGCTATATATAACAGAACCATGAAAAAAAAAAATACAGAGAAAAATCTAGGTTTTGGATAAAATTTTCAGAACACCCTTCTCCACTTCAGGAATTTGCAACCACCACCTATTGAATAAGAGCTGCTGCTCGTGGTATTCAGAATGATCCATTAGATGATTGTGCCCAGAAATATTACAGGGAGAATACCAACCTCCCAGAGGTACAGATTCGGTCAGCTTGGAATCAGATATTTGGAAAGGAACTAGAAAACTGTGGCTGTGCATAGACTTGACAGTGCTCCACTGGAACAACCAGAACTCAGGATTGCACAGGCTCTAGCAAGTTAACTTGCGCAAGAAATCCCAACTGTTTAAAAAAATATAATTTGGCTCGAGGAGAGGAGTAAGTGGGAAAAGAGAAATATAACAGACAGGTAATCCTTTTGCTCTGAAAACTGCCATCCCTTACCTGCTGTCAAACCATCCAAGGACAATCTGCTGCCATTATTACAGCCCAGTTCTCTATGGATTCAACCAAAGGAAAAGAGTAAATCCAGAGTTAGGCCTCAGCTTACACTACGTGGGCTGAAAAAAAAAAACAAACAATTTTTTGCTAAGCCAGCTAACAACATGCTGCTGCTCCAACACTCTGCCGCAGGCCATGCAGCCTCAGCTGCACCAACTGCCCTGGAAAGGCTCCAGGGAGGAAAGAGCAGCAATCAGTTGAGGATCCAGTATAACCATGACTGTTCTGTTCTACGAGTTCACCTGAAACCTCACCTCCCCAGTTCCTGTTTCTTGTTCTCAGACACCTACTTGGTTAAGCTGTTGGTTTTGATGTGTCCTCCTCCATCCAGATGTCTTAATTACTTGTTTGTCACTAAATGTTGGTTTCATATGCCTTTCCAGTGTGTAACCTTGTCCCTGAATTCACAAGGCACAGAATCCTGGTGAAATGCCACTTACATTAGGCACCAGGAATAAAATACAAGTTGAGATTATTTTTAACAGCAGTAAAACCCCTTCCGAGATCTTGTGACATCAGTTATCAGAAACAAAGTTAAAAGCCTTTTCCTATTTTCAGCAGCAACATTCCCATTGATTTTAACAGTGCAGGATATGCCCCTCTATACTGAAACAAATCACCTGTATATGAATGCAGTCAGGATGAAGTGGCCTCCAGCAATGCAATTTCTTCTCTTTTGGTTCTGAGGAGTAATAGTAAAAAGATCTGTCTCTTCAATCTGTATCTCAGTCAAGTCACCCACAAAGAGATGTAATGTTCTGGATCACACTCTTTTGTTTCCCTTTCCTTGACACCTTAGCATGCTTCCCATTTTGTTTATACATTTCCTTTTCATTCCTGACATGCAAAAGTTACCAAGTTTATATGAGGCCATAATGCAAAGATGTGTGTGCTTTCTGAAGGTAGACAGCGTTAGCTAGGGAATGAAATCCAGTGGTCTTCTAGGGAAAGAAACAAGAAGGCAATATGAATCATCTGCAGACTTAATGTGAAAACTCCATTTTGGAGAACGAATCGGGGAGTGGATTGGGGATGTTTAAGTGCAAATCTACAAATTCAGGTGGAGAACATAACTATTATGCTGGCAGTGCAACACACACTCCCTTTGCAATTCTCATTCACAAGAAAGAATAAGAGTGACTCGTGAATTGCCCTGCCTCAATGTGCACAGCAGAGAAGCTGTGGCTGTCCCCTTGTTACACACTGTACACCATAACACCCCTTCTACCAACTTCAGAGGCAGCAGTTCCCATGGGGATCTCCACATCAGGCCAGAAAATGCTGCTGGCAGCGCAGAGACTGTTGTCCTAAAACCCCTCCATGCTCCCCAGCTGTACACAGTTCCATGTGACAGGGGTGGATCCTGAGGTTTGAGTGTACACCTGAAATATTTTTCTACTGTCTTCATGACATCAATACCAAACCTTAAATTGCCTTGAGCAGGAACAGGATAGGAACCTTGCGTGGCATCACATGAGTTGCTGGATGGAAAATGTACATTACCTGGAAACTGCCTTCAAAACTCATTTCAAAAAGAGATTTTGTAAAAAAAGAGATTTTGGGAAAATTTGACATTGTTGTTATCTTTACAGCTAGATTAAAGAAGACACCTGAAAATAATTTAGAAAGCTGCCTATTTTTTTTACATACATACACATTACTTTCTGCTTTTCAATACCCAAATCCTGACTATTTCCACTGGTCCTACTGCTCTGCAGGTAAGCACAGCTTCTCTGCTGCTAGGTCATCACATTCCCACAGTGAAGGCAAGATCTGTTCTTACATGTTGAGAACTAGCACAGAGCAAAATTTAATGATCAGAAAAGTATATATTACACAGGCAATTGCAAACATTTCAGAGCTCAGGATTTTGAAGGAAGTTATTTCTATACTACAGTTATGTGGAACGTTTTCTGAAATATTCACATGTATATTTGAGTCCATCCTTGGGATCTGGATATCCAGCAGATGGAATATGAAATCTGACTTGTAAAGTTTTTATTATCAGGTCTTACCACTGCCAAATCCACGTCCTCTGACATCTCTGATAGAATACCATCACCAGCTCAGGGAATATGAAATGATACCCAGCAGCCTAGGAAAGGATACAGGTGTTCAAACACTACAGGAGACCAAGTCAAATTTCCTAGGCCAGGGAAGAATGTGAGGAGAAACGAAGTAGAAGGAATGAGCAAAATGTCCTCTTACAGCCAGTCCATGTGGGTGTGGGCACCTCTCTCCACTCACAGTCAGTTTGCAGTCTGAAGCCACTGTGATCTCCTTTCTGCTCCTGGAGAGGGACCTGCAGCTTCACATGACCTCTGTCAATGAACTTCAGTCATGCTGTGAGGTTCAGAAAGGTATCTGTTGGGAAAAAAAAAAAAAAGAAAAAAGAAATTGCAGCATTAAAGTACTCTCTCAGGACAGAACAGGTCAGAAGAACAGAAGATGCAAATCCAGACATTCATTGGCAGTTTTCACCCAGTGATATCTGTCCTCTGAGGGCCCTTTGGCAGCTTCTGCTGAAGTGACCCATTTGTTGCAGCCCATATCCAGAAAGCATGACCTGGTGCCACCACACCAACACCAGCTGGCATTGCTTCAGATGTATCACAGAGCAGAAGAGTGAACTAAGCAGGCACACTTAATTTTTATTCCTTAAAGAGAGAAGACATTAGGAAATGTACCTGTAATGACTCTGTCCTTAGCATAAATGCAGGGGTTTATAAGGCCTTTTCTCTCCATAAACATATTTACCAGTTTGGCACATTTTGCCAGCTGTGTGACTTATTTATACTCCACTGTATTTTCATAAGTGCAGCATGCAAAAGGCAAACATCTGCCCATCTGAACAAAGACAGTAAGACAGAGATGTCCTGTGACACCACAGGGTATTCCTCAGAAAAACCTACTGGGTGGTTCAGAGGCTGTAAGGAGGAGACCCCCTGCTCACAGCACGCCTGTTTTCCTCTCCTGGATCATACCAGAACACTGCACACTGTGTCTGTGGCTTTCCGTGCATGGAAAAAACAATGCCAAGGAATCTTTTAGATAACAGTCTTACCAAGTGCAGTCAAGAGCTTAATGAAGGCAGCTCTCACAAATCAAGAGCTCTGGACACAATCCAGAAGAGGATGCTGGGAAGCAAATTACTACACTGACAATACATTGGGTTCCTATGTCCACATTTTAAAGTATTTAATTGTATTTTTTGGCTATTTCCCTTTGTAACAGCCATGAAAGATGAAGGAACTCTGCACAGAAGCGTATAATAGTTGCTTTACAAAGAGTAAATCTGAAGCTCCCATTTCCCACATTTCCATACTTACAATTGAGATTCACAGTCCCAAATCCTTCCATTAAATTACTAACCAAAATAATGTTATTGCAATTAGTACCAGCAGTGGAGCAAAGTTTAGATTCTGTGCAAGTTTAGATGCAATCAAAAAAGTACATTTATTAGTATGTACCAGATGTTTTTTAGCTTATCTAGCCATCTTAAATATATAGCATTGGTCAACTACCTATATTTACAAAACACTGGTACCCCTGACACAGATCGTAGTATTCAGATTATGACAGGCACCAAAATTTGTGGTCCAGCTTTCCAGATTCATGCAGCTGGAGATCAACATGGCCAGCCAGACAGAGCAAAAATCTGCACAGAACACAACCACAGGATCAGGCCAGGTTGGATGGGGCTTTGAGCAACCTGGTGTAGCGGAATATGTCTCTGCCCATGGCAGGGAGGGTGGAACTAGATATTCTTTAAGGTCCATTCCCACACAAATTGTTCTATGATTCTGATTCTACCAGTAACCTTTCCTTTTCTTAGATGACCTTTTACATCTGTCTGTTCCTTTAGGATCTACTTTTAAAGACCAACTTTGTTCTTCTTCAGGGAAAAACTGTTCTTTTCCCTAATGGGAATAATTTGTAGCAACCAGCAGTCACCTTTTTAAGAGGTGCCCATTCAAAGGCATGTTCCAACGACTCACATTAACCACATGAAAAAATATGGTCTCTGGTAAGCTCAGGCATATTGCAAATGCACTGAATGCTTGACATTTTTATGATTATGCTAATGTTATAACATTTTATGTGCTTTATTTTGAAAAAAAATCATGCAATTAAGTTCTCTGAAAGAAAAAACAGAAGGAAACAGATTAATCCCTGAAAAGGCAGAAAGAATGAAAACTGCTTCTACCAGCTTTAGAAACAAATGCCTACTAGTCAGTGGCAAACATCTGAACTAGTTATTTCAGATTTGTCAGTTCTACTCTGAAAATAAAGAGCACTGGTAGGGTGACTTTCGATTTTCACCACAAGACATGGCTTTACTTTCATCTCTTTAGTCTACCTCTGAAGTATAATGGCATTTGTCATTAAATTACTCTTTCCATCACTGAAAGAATTGGAACCCTTAGAAAATTACTGCTTCCCTGTAGACAATTTCAAAACATGCATAACCCAATTAGGTCATGGAACCTTGCTTTTAGCTTCATCCCCTTTTAAAACATTGCTTCAATTATATCCCAAATTAAAGTAAGAGAGATATAATTTATAATTGCCAATATAAATAATTTAATAATTCCTCTCTCACACCTAAAAACCTGAATATTAACAGGAAGAACCAGAGAACTAAACAATAAAATGCTCCATTGGAACAGCACATTGTTTTATGGCAGGATGGCTACATGGATCCGAGCTATGAAGTCAAGAAGAAACACAAAAGAGTAGAGACATTGGAGGAGAACCACAGGGGATCCAACTGCTTTTTTTTAGTATAAAGCTACAGAAGACATAAGAAATAGCTACAGGTTAATTATAGCAACCTGAAGTAACGCAGTAGCAACTTTGGAAGCAAATTAAAAGAATATTCATTACCTTAGGTACTGTACACATTTAAACTCGTTGTTAGAGACAAGTACTAGTCAGATTGAGTCTAAAAATAAATCTAACTTGATGGATATTTACTATTGATGAAATCAAGAATCAGCTTAATTCCAAGAAATTCACTTCCTTACATAATACATAACCAAGACAACAATAGCAAGCTTAGGAAACTGCAAAATAAGACTACAAAAATAGGTTTGAGAAAAAATTGAACTCATGGTCAATTATTGGCAAATCCTGAGTCAAACTCAGAAAAGGAAGTTATAGAGAGGACTAAGCTAGAAAACTGTCGGAGCACTTTCAGCTTTTTTCATTAAACAGTGCAAGGTAACAAATTTCAGTGAAACAATTGGTCTGAAATTGAAGGGAAGAAATAAAAGGGATATTCAAAATCAAAAGGAATGAACCAGCAAAACACAAAGCCTAAGGAAATAATCTCTTTGGTGCACTCAGAGACTCCTACACCTTTTCTGTTTCTAATAAAACGTGTACACCTGAACTTTATCAATGTTCTCAGTGTTTGGCTTTTTTTAGATACATTCACTCTGGGATTAATAATGTAGAGCCACTTGACCTACAAAAGACCTCCTTATATGATTGGCATGGCAACAGATGCAGTATTTCTCAAACAGAAGTGACAACTTGTGGGTCTCCCTTTTGCCACCCTCCAGTATGACATGAACCTTTCCTGAGTTACTTTCCTATAGCATAAAAGTAAACCCAAAGCTTCCCAGATCAAACACCCTTCTCTTGGGATGTTTTCTTTTGTATTCTTCCTCAGTATCCCAAGTATTTCTTTCCTTGGTCATAGTCTCTAACAGACATTTTCTGCTTTTGCTGGCTGCAATGTCTTTGAGGAAGTTGACCCCCTGGCCAGTCAGAAGGGAAACAAAATGTGGAGGGACAGTGTTTCTTCCTACTGAACTAGGTGCTTTAGGTAGGTCTGTACCAGCATGTGAGCCCAGCTACAAACACGCTGACCACCTATAAGTACTCACTTAGCACAAGTATGCCCCAGAATCTTAAGATTTTAAGGATGGTAGTCAGCTTTTTAGTACAGACCACGGTCTCACCTACACGACCTGTAAAGACCAAGACTGAACAAGACCAAACATACTACAGCCTATTTTATCCAGCTGGAACCTATCTGTGAGTATTTTGGGTAGATTTCATCTGCTTTTAATCCCCTAGAGTGTAGATGTTTATATCTGAGCTAGTTTATTTTGGTTGTTTTGGGATTTTTTTAAGTTAAAGAAGAAAAATAAGCATTTAAAGATGATTCATCTGACCTATTTTTGCTGATCTACGCTACAATGAGATCAATCACACCTTAAATATTGTTAATTCAAACAATCTCTGTCTGACTTGATAAATAGAACATTATTATCAGCATAGAAATTTTGAACAAAATGAAATCTTCTGCTGACAATGGAGACCAGACACTGCAGGCTACTAGACTCAGTACACCTAAATTCCTCTTCTCTTAGCACTCCACATTTACCCTACAATGAAGCCTCTCTGTTTTCCACCAGTAAAAAGGACCTTTGGCTTTTTCCATCTTAGCTTTGTTATATGATTTTTGTAATGAAGAGAAGTAAAATTATATTTGGTATAAATCTTTTTTTCAACCTTTGTGAATCCAAATCAGAAATGGAATTGTGCCTGAGGCATTCACTCTTGAATGTCTGGATATTATAGGTTCTACTAGATACAGAAAAATGCCATATCTGAACTTTGGTTTGAATTCATTTTCCTAGCCAAGATCTACTAGTAGAAATAAACAGGACTGAACATAGTAGAACATCAGACTTTAAATGCACCATAAACTGATGCGGTTTTTATAAACCCAAACCTGAATAACTACGTTTTTTTAAAAACCATGCTCATTATAATTAAATGTAGTTACAATATCCACAGCTTTAAATTAAGGTTCAATAAGAATTAAAACAGCTTCTGCTAAATTAAATTATTTTAAAACATAAGTTGAACTAAATAAGGAGAACATGTAAAATACAAAAAAAAAACCCACCAAGATCACAGATATATTTTTTTCTTTATCAAATGGTATTGTGAAAATTAATTAATGAAGTAGCCATACCTGTAACAGTAAAGTCAAAGAATAAAATTAAAAATAAGATGAATACTTTCCAAACTCTCTGAGATTTTGGTTACTTTTCTAAGTTCCAGTTCCCTCATTTCAAAGCGCTGAATTCACAACCATGAAAACTAGCAACAGCTGGGGTTACCCAGCATCTCTGACGATCAGATTCAGAGCACCACACCTTCTTCTAAATTTAGAAACTCCCATTGAAAGTATTTGCCAAAGTAGTTTCCTGTTATACTGTGAAATTCCTTAAACCACTCACCAGTCATTCCTGAGACCAAAGAGATCAAACCTCAGAGTTCCACTGAACACTGAGGGAGTCCTGATTGTAATAAGTAAAAATTACCCTCAGTAGGAAGAAGTGGAGGGGGTGTATATGAAGCTATTTGTTGGGTTTCTTATAAGGAGTCTGCCTTACCTTTGAGTCATTCTATAATAAATACCATATCATTGCTCAATTGTATGGAAATGGTGATTAGTGGTTCTGCAAATGTTTTGTTTGGGATTTGCATTTTCTCATCAAAGGATACTTCTCTGCCTTCATGTGCTGTCAGTCTCAGATGAGACAGCTCAGCACAGAGATGCCTCAAATATATCGGGAAGAGAAGAAAACATATTATATCACAAAAAAATGTACAAGCAAAACACAGAGACTCTGAGTTCAACCACAAGGGCTTGGAAATTAAGGGAGTTGTAGCAAAATATTTTGGGTTGACTAAATACCATGCCCCGAAATTTAAACTACTTGTTTTAAAAAGAAATTTCAGAGACTAAGGCAGAATGAAAAGCAGCAGGGAATTTTAGCTTCTGCTCCAAATTTCTGGCTTCAGAATCTTTTTACTTTATTTTACAAGTGAAACTTTAGGGGTTCTGCATATTTTAAACAGCTGTTTATTTTAGACCTTCAGCCACGAGGAAACGGTTAGTAATGCAGAAGAGATAATAGTGTGGAGCCACCATCCACTTCAGAGCTCCTGTAGATATTCCTGGGTTTTAATAGATCTCTCCCACCATACCAGTGTGGACAAGGAGCTCCAAACTCATTTGCATTGTGATAGCAATGTTGAACAGAATTTGCTGTATCCAAAACCAAAAGACCATTCTTTGGGGTTGCATTGATTTTGTTAAGAAGGATGGAACATTTTGTTAAAATGCTCACACACATTTACTTCTGGCTATCACGATAACACTATGATAAAAAATATCCATTTATAACACTTTTGAGCCTTATTGGAACACAACAAAATGCTGCTTTTCCTCCAGTAGGTCTAAAACTGTAAACCTGCAATAACTCATCACATCTTTCATATATGCATTTAATCAAACTACTTCAAGTATGTATTGCGTAGCCGGTATGATCAGAACAACAGCTTGAAATTAATGAACTTTAACTGCCTTCAATTCTAAATGGATACCACTGCAAGTGTGAGATAGCCCTACAGTAGAAGCAGGTGTCCATATAGGATAGAAAGAGGACTCAGCCACACTCTGACTGGCTATAGGATACTACTGATGTGAAAAACTTCATTTAGAGTCCATTGCTTACATAGGCATACAGAATAGTAACATATCAAAAATGCTGGTTTATCTTTGTCAAGGCTTTCGTTTTGTGAACTATGATGGATAAAAAACTTTGAAGAATCTAACTATTAAACCAGATTATTGTTATTTCTGTAAAAGGATCTTCTTGACTGCTTTCTCTAAAGGTTGGCATCCTATACACAAAGTATAATATAAGCAATCATGTTTCTTACAATGTTCTTTAAAGATGGAGGACAAGTTAACACTGAATTTTCTAGTACCAAACCTAAGTCTGAGAACACCAGGAGGAATATCATTTGGAACTAAATGAGATTCAAATTTACAGTTTTAGGGTACCTTTCCATTTGGTGTGAGGTGAACTCATTCCACTACACAAATCTGAAGAAATAACAGACAGACTAAAACTAGCAGCCCCACAGCTGCACACTCCATATTCTTCTACTTAAAGTTTCCATTTCCACTCAAGACTTGGGCAACTATTTTATTTCACCTGATCAGTAAGTGGCTGCTCAAACAGCGTACTCTACTGACATAGCCTTCATTTCATCTGTCACTGGATTCACTGCCCATGAAAGTCTGGAAGACAAATATAGCACTCATTCAGAACCACAGAGTGGTTGAGGAAGAATGGAAGGAACCTCTTGAGGTCCTCCAGTCTAACCCCACAGCTCAAACAGGGTCACATACAGGCAGCTGCCCAGGCCCATGACTAGACAGTTTTTTAATATCTTCAGGGAGGGAGACTCCACATGTTCTCTGAGCACCCTGTGCCAGTGCTCATCCACCTGCAAAGTAAAAAGTGTTTCTTCATGTTCAGAAGGAAACTCCTGCTTCAGATGGAGCCCATTGTTTCTTGTCTTGTTGTTGTGCACCCCTGACAAGAGGCTGGCACCATCCTCTTTGCACCTTCCCTTTATATGTTTACTTATGCGGATAAGAACCTTGCTGAGCCTTCTATTTCCTAGGCTAAACCCTCCCAGCTCCATCAGCCTTTCCTCACAGGAGAGATGCTCAAGTCCCTTAATCATCTTCATGGCCCTTCAGAGGACTCTCTCTAGTATGTTCAAGTCTCTCTTGTGCTTAGGAGGCCAGAACTGGACACAGAACTCTAGAGTGGCCTCATCGGTACTCCAGAAATGGGAAGGATCTTCTACCTTGATTAGCTGGAAACATTTCTCCCAATATGGCCCAGGATACATTTAGCCTTTGCGGCAATAGCACGTTTGTGGCTCGTGACAACTTGGCATCCACCAGGACACCAGGTTGTTTTCGGCAAATCTTCTTTGCAGCCAGTTAGTCTCCCCCTCCATGCTGGTGCATGGGGTTGTTCCTCTGAAGGTGCCAGGCCTGTCACTTCTCCTTGTCCACCTCGGTAAGGTTCTTGTCAGTCCATTTCTCCAGCCTATCCAGATCCCTGAGCATGGCAGCACCACCCTTTAAAGCATCAGAAGATAATCTTGTGCCTGAAGCGTAGAACTTGGGACTGATGCCTCATCATTTCTACCAGCACCTACAACTGCAAAGCCTCTTCAGGTGAGTTACCAGACCTTTCCTTCCTGGGGGAAGTAAGGGATTCCCAGGTTCACCAGGTACACCTGCCCAGTCCTGTGCTCACTCCAACAGCAGGAGAGACAGCTGCATCTTACAGATAACTTTTTAATTAGGCAAATTACATTCCTCACTAGAATGCCATTGTTAAGGCACTGAAGTAAAAAAGGACTGTGCCTCACATTGACACGTTGACAGCAATTTCTGTTCTATCAAAACAAGCATCATAAAGACAGATTCTTTCTCATGAGCACCAGCAGTTTTTTAACAGAAAACATAAAGCAGTATTTGAATGGAGCGGGACGGGGACAAAAACGTAGATTTATAAGACAAACAAGGAGTTTTTTCCTGTAGAAAAAGACTAGTGTCACAAGGTTCAAATATTTTAAAATATTAAATTTATTGCCTGCTTGAAATTTATTATAAAACTGGTATTCCAGGGGACAAATTAAACCCCTTGCCAAATAGTAATGTCTATAAAAAAGGGAAATCTTTGATTTTTCCTAGTAAACAAACAAAAAATTAGTTTATACTACTCTGAGGCTTATTCCACCTCTTCTTTATAACATTTCATTAAATTCCATTAACTTATGATCAAATCTTCAGTTATATTTAAATTTTTTAAATTCGGGAATGATTCCAACGGCACCAGACTGAAGAGAGAATCAGGCCATAAGAGTTGTTTATATAAATATTGTCAAGCCTCTACACAGCAACTTTTCCTTCCATTTTTAACACTATTACATCTAAGTGGGAGGGCTCTTGCAGGCTGCATATTCCTCACTCATTACTCCCACTTTGCAAAACATGTGTCTAATGAAGCTGTGATCAAAATCAATTTTACAAGTTTGCCTGAGTATCATAAGGAAAGAGCTTTTGGACTACAGTGGAGTGAATAACTACAATATATCAGTCTGCAAACTGGGCTCCAAAAATGGAAAAACAATCCAATACCCAAAGGACCTTCAAACCCCAAAGAGAAGCTTTTATGATCTCTAGAGGAGACACTGTATTAAGGCAAATTGAATTAACCCCGAATTTATTTAACAAGGTTGGACTGATATGATTCTTTTACAGTTTACTTCACAGCTGTTAATCATTAAGCACATTTTAGATAGTCATCAGATATTAATTTTACATACAATAACATTTTTATTGAAGTTAACATAATAGTACATCCTAAGAACTCTTTTGAAAAGGTTCCCTTAGGAAAAAAATTATGTGCAAAGTAAAGCCACAAATTGTGTGCTTCATGGGTTAGCCAATTTTGTAAATAAGTGAACATGTATCATTATGACACCATTATAATGCCATACATATCCCCCGCTTTAATATGAATAGTAAATGCTTTCCCTGGGTTTATTTTATGAATATCACTGATTTATTCAATCTGGGCAGGACAAAAGAGGAACTTCAGAGATTGTAAGCTACTGTTTTACTGCTATCTTGTTCTTTCCTGTTTTGAGAAAGAATTTTGTCAGACTAGACATTTTTTTCTGTTCCCATAAGATCCTCCTCTGTTTTCAAGGAAACTCCTCCCAGAAAAGTTACTTTGGCCCTAATCCTGAAAGCCGATCTGTGTCAATGGACATGCACAACATCCCACTGAACTCAGTACAGGTCAATATGATCATGAAGGTTTTGTTGATTTTGTATGAAATGTATAAGTCACAGGTTTCCAAGGTAAGGCCTGTACTTATATTTATGGTGATTACCTGGCTTGTGTTTCCTGCAAGTCACACCAGCCTATCTTCATAATGAAATGTAGCTGGAATTCAATGAAAACAATAAAAACGTTTCAAATTCTCAAAGTTACTTTTCTGTCCTGAAATTATATTCATTTCAGCGACTTTCTGACAGCTTTGTAACAAAAAGATTTCAAAATGACCTTATGGAAATAGATTTTTTTGTAAGCTCTTTTTCTCTAAACCACACAATTCTATTACAGAAAAAGAAACTTCTCCACTTAGTACTTTGCCTAAAAATTTGTGTTCTTCTGGTAATAAACCTCATTGATCATAACTGCAGTGAAGATGAATTGCATTCAACTGTTCTGAGATGATTCTTCATGAAATTCTACCCAAGTTTGAAAGTCTCCTTTAGCAGAAATCTAATAAACCAATAGCCAACAACAACAAAAAAAAAAGCTCGAGATTTTTCAAAGAGTTTAACAAGCTGCTTGTAATTTTTTTCTGGCTTATTGAAGGCAAGGGAGTCGAGAGGAAAATTCCAATAAAACTGTATGTAAGCCAAAGGTTTGTTTATGTTTGCATGGATTAGCATTCACACGTTTCCTGTTACTAGACTTCCTATTAGTGATGTTTTACTTTAACCACATATCCTGGGTTAAGGAATAGCTCCTGAAATCAATTTCCTGATTAGGCTAAGAAAGGTCAAAGGTTAATTTTGTAGCCACATGATTGAGCTACCAACAGCAACTGCATAGCCTTGTTTTAACATGTAAAGTTTCTGCAGATATTAGCTAAAGGAGGGAGCACACTCTGGTGAGTACACAAAACTGTGGGGGAAAAATAACTACAGAGTCTTATTCACTCTAAGTGAAATTTACTCCCCCCACATGCACACATAGAATCCACATCAATGAAGACATCTCCCAGACATGTTGAGGCCAAGCTGACAACCTCCAATGTGCTCCTCATTTTAAACATGGCTGCGTGACCACTGCCAGAGCCCAGCTGCCAGCCAAGAAACATCCCGCTGTACATCATGTCACGGACTTCCTTCATACACTTGCTACAGACCTTGAAGAAGAAACAAAGTTTATGGTAATGTAAGAATCCAAAGACTTATATTTATCATATTCTCAAACAAGAAAAGCACAATGATTTCTGCTTCCTTTGGAACCGAAAAAATCAACAGATGGATGATGAATTTGCAAACACTGCAGCAGATAGTGCTGTTGTATCAAATCAGCAGAAATTAATGCACCAGTATTATTTCCATTTAAATCCTAAAGTGAACAATCCTCTGCCCAAACATTTCAGATGAAACAAGAAGTATCTTTAAAAGTTTGTGAAGTTTCTGCCTGGAGGAATTCTTGTTTCCAGCAGTAAAATATATTCTTTTTTAGTAGTGGCATGAGTAATGAGAGCCTATTGACACATATCGATAGCAATGAGGAATTCCAGAGTTAAAGCAGATTATCCAGATTCATTCTCACTGCAGAGCATTGCCCTTTCCTGCTGAGTTCTCATCCACAAATTATTTCATTCTTATTCAGTTTGAGTAACTTGCTAGCATAGAAGATAACTGTCAAATGAATTAAATCCCATGTACTGACATTATAATTTTCTTTTAGATCTGTGAGACAGGTGATGGGAAAATTTGAAATTGGATTTAGTGAAGATAGTGTTGGTATTTAGTTCTCTCATTACAACTATTGGAGGGGTCACAAGTAATTAAGCAACTTGGGCTGCAAATCATAGTTTTATAAATAAAACTTGGTTTGACCCAAGGCCTACCATTGCTAATACATCCACCACTCTTTTGGGCACTCCCCTCTAACATTATCATTTATGTTTGTATCGCTGTGGCAGCATTTTACACATGGTGTGCACAAGGAAGGCCTCTAGATAAGATGCAAGATAGAGGAGACAATCAGTCATCAGTCTTTACTCAGGATTTCCTGACTGCATGTGAACAATAACAAAATCTACTTTTTTTTTTTTTTTCCCTGTGAAAATGAATGTATTTCAATATATAGATATATAAATAGAGAACATCTGTTTCTTACACTCAAATCTAGTTAAATTCCAGTCACAAGGGACTGGCTCAATTTTCACATTTAGGCTGTTTGCAACAAAGACAATTTTTGTGAATACTTTATAATAATTTAGCCTTCATTGTTTATAAACAAAACAAGTATGTGGCTGCACATGAGCTGTTCTTCATTCCTTTGCAGACTTAACATTTGGAATTCACTTTTCCAGCCACGTGGCTGCTTTTACCAGTCAGACAATGTAACTTTTGTTCTCTAAACTTTGTAAATAGCATAGCACTTGAAAAATATGTTCCACTATGCAATAAAGACAGTGAAGATTACTTGAGAAATAGCAACTTTGAACAGAAAGAAAAGTCTAATGACTTTTGCTATATTTAAAGAATTTTTTTTTCTTTTTTTTTTTCCTAAGGGGTATTTCTTCCTGGCTAAAGGTATCCTTTTCACATTTTAAAGTACTTTCTTTCTTTCCTAACATGCAGTGAGCAGGGGAGGATTTGTCTCGTCACACTCAAACCAGCTCATCACTACAAAAGCAGCTTTACTGTCTGCTCAGGAGCTGCCACGTTGCTGACCTCTGCCTCCTTTTTCTCCACATCTCCTGATTTATTTGGGTTTTTTTTCTGGTCAGCAGCTTTGACATTTTACCAGCTGATTTTGGTAATCTGAAAACATGAAATTCTAGGACTGTTTACATTTTAAATTGTGAATTCTTTTGTAGAACATATGATGACATTTCAGCAGCACAAGCTCCTCTGATGTAAATCCTCCTGTCCCAATAATTGACTATACTGCAGGTATATATTCCCTGTATTCTCAGCTTGGAATACAGAAAGGTCTGTGGCCAAGGAATATCACTTTCTAAAGTGCCTTTTCCCTCTTCTTTTTTCTTATTGTTGGGAGTGTCTGTTTTATGGCACATGGAAAAATCACTTTTTTGTTTCCTTACTGCTTATAATACCTATATGCACACACCCAGCAGGTACAGAATTACTGGGTAAATCACTTTAATAAAAACACAATTTTTGGCAGCTGAACTCATTGATGTTCTGCTCACTGATGTTCTGTGCCTTGTGCCTAACGGTGTGTAACTGTATTCTAATAGGTCTGAATCTGCAACCCAATAAATAGGTGTAACTAATTTGATCATAACACTTCTAAGGGGTTTTTTTCAGCCTTTTTGGTGAGGGAGAGTTGAATACTAATATGAACTCAGCCATGTAGAAATATTTCACACCTCTCAACTCTATTTCTTTGAAATCCCAGAGAAATGGCCACAGCTCATGGGTGGTGGGACTTTCCGCCACATAGGCAGTGAGATAGATTATCTGTTTCTCTCCCGTGATAAGAAATACTGCACACTTCCAGCATTAATGGAAAAACTGTCAGTGCCCTTGCTTTAAATGACAGTAGAGCAACTAAAGTATATAATCAGATCCTGGGACACTTGGGTAACATGTTCTCCTGAGATAAAAGGTGTTCATCCCCTGCTTTCAAAGAATCTGCCCTAACCACTAAATTAAAGCTTGATCAGAGTGCCCTGGTATGGCTCTGCACTGCATCACAGAGCAATACATGAATATCCACTGAATTCATCTAGAACCTGAGTCTGACTTTAGCTTCCTATTGGAGATGAAGGGAAAATCTGGCCTGTGGTTCGATACCACTATTCAAGATTTCCTAAAATATACATCAACTATATTTCTCATGAATTACTGTCTACTCCTGTCAAGATAATACCACAGTAACTCCAATGAAGTTACAGCACTTACATTAGTACAGCTGATAGCAAAACTTGGCTTGATAACCTCAAACATAAATGGATATTTTATCTGTTTAGTGTGTGCTGTCTCTTTTATTGAAACTGAAACAGTGAGACAAAAGTCATCCTGAAGAGACCAAAAGAAACTTAAATATGTATTTTTTTCTAAGCATATGAATATTTTATGGTTTATGGCTTCCATACTGCTTATTTACTTTGTTTGTTCAACATTTTGGGTTGTCAGAATAGGCATTAGACAGAACAACAGAAAAACGGAAAGTAAGTCAGTCACAAACAGAGTTCTTACATTTTTCCTTGGGACACCGACATGAGGATGTACACACTATCAATGCTTTGCAAATAACATGCAAATTGTTCCCTTGTCTCAAACTTAAACCAGGACTTTCACACTCCCAGAAAGTATTCAGTACACAATTTTAAAATTATTCCGGTCACATTAAAATGTAGAAAAGCCTCAATAAAAAGTATTCATAGAAGGAGAAGACAAACCAGGTATATTTTGGAAGAAAACAGTGTGTATTCAATACAATCAGTTTATCAGATTAGAAAGTTTCTTACTAATATCTACAATGAGATGTTTTCTAGTCACTTTTTTGTGCAAACAGCTTCAGAAAAGACTAAATATTATGAGGGATTTCTTTAAATTCTGATTATTACTATTTCTTCCATTTATTATTCTTTATTCACCAGAATTAAAACCCTGTTTGCACTTAGATTTTTGGTATTGGTTTTAAATCACAATTTGCTTCTTCCTTTTAGGTAATGTCAAGGCAGGAAATAGCAAAGACAGATTTGCTTGGAAAATGCACAATATTTATGACTGTGTGTTTTTCAAATTCTATGTGTCTTCCAGTGAAAAGGAAACAGAAATATTTAAATTACTTAATTGTTTCTCTAGGTTCTACCTAAACTCTTCCTTAAGTCACACTCCTTCCTTTCAGTGAACCTCAACAAGGCAAACTGAAAGCTTTCTTTGTTATCCTGGTCTACAGCACCTGAATGGTGCCAAACAAAACTAACTCAGAGCTCTCAGCAAAAGGGTTTCTTTCTCTGACTCCTCCTCTATATCAAATAGAGAGAAAAAATTAGTCTTTTTCTTTTCTCTCAATGTTAACTAACAGCAGAGAAAACAAAAATATCATCTTCCACACGTACACTCATCTTCCCTTTTTTTTTTTTTTTTGAGCCCAAAGAGGCTCACCTACATAAAGATGTTACCCTTGATGGTATGAATTTGGTTTACATGGAATCCCTGTAATGCAGCAACTCATAACCATAATGTAGGCTAAAATGTATTATGCAAATTGCTGTGGTTTTAAAGTTTACAAAAAAAAAGTATTTCCTAGAGCAATCTAACCTCTCGTTTTACTACAACAACAAAGTAAACCCATTAGGAAGACTATGAATTTGAACAATTAATTACACACTTAATAATATTTTATAGTTTTCTAAATACTTGAAAGTCCTTTCCAAACATTATGATTCAGTTCCTGCTACCACTCCTCACACAGACTAGGAAAATTAATGGAATGGCTCCAAAAGCAAATTACATTTAGGTTATGGGAAATTTGGGGGTTTGATTCAGGTTTCTTTCTAACAATTCAATGAACTCTAACTGTATGCCTTTTGCAGAATGGGAAGTGGAAACCCAGACATTAGGCAAATTCATGTAACAAAACGGTGGAAAGACAAGATTTCTCCTTTTAAAAATAAAGTTATTACTCCTAAGTATCTCCCTGGTGAAGTGTTCCAAAGGCATCAAAGGTCGTCAGCCACAGAACTATTATCAAAAGCCTCAGAACTGTATCCTACCTCACATTTTGTTTCTTTTTTTTTTTCTTCATATTGTGGTACTGGACCGTAAGAACATAAACAATGAATAACTAACTATTGCCTAGAGTTTCATGTTTATTACATAACTAAAGCCATAATCACATCAAAACGTTACAGAAATTAGAAGAGTATAATCATAATATCCAAAAATCTTGAACATTTCAAGCATACCACTGATATGACAAAGACTAGCAGCTACTCAAATCACATGGTTTGCAAAGGCATCCTTTCTCAAACAAAATAATTAAAATTTAGATTTAAAGATTTTTTAAGAAAGACAATGACAAATACTGTGGGTTTGATATCTGAGTTAGAATTTTTAAATTATTAGGCAAATACTGGTGATTTAAAGATGTTGCATCTGAGAGTATGAGCTACTAAGTGAATGTTCAATAAAGTCAGGTACAAATTAAAAAGCTCAATCTGTATTTCTCAATTCTGCACAGAAATCCGCAGTTTGGTCGTTGGAACCATATCAAATCAAATTTTTACTAGGTTTCAAAAAAACCTGCATATATTCATGGTTTCCAGAGGCTAGTCAAGAGCTTGAAATATTGGTCTTGACTACCCAGTCAAGACCAATTCTTTCCACAGGAAAGTAAGTCTCTGAGGAAATTATTTGTCACGCTACTTCCAATCTAAAGATCTAAACACAGTCTTTCCTCTAGCCTTTGGCACAACCCATAATAATTGGACCATGGGAGAGAGCAGCAAAGAAATGGATCCACAAGATGCATGCCAAACATCACTACCAGCTCAATCATTTGCTTCCTCACCTTTTCTCCCATCAGGAATAATCAGTAGCTGAAGTATTAAATGACATGTCGCAGTCATTCAGTGATGGAGAAGCAAGACAGAATTACATATTCTGCTGATCATTTATAGCTATTGGTTGTTATAGGATACTAACTTGCCATACACAGCCTTGTTTGAATTTCAGATGAGCAGATGGCCAGATGGATTAGCCTGTAAAATTAATATTCCAAACCCATACACAGCAGGACTTTGTATGGGAACTAACTGCTTCAAAACCCATTAAGTCAGTTCAGTGGATTTTGTTTTTCACGCATCTTTTATTATTTCCTCCACAAATACTGAAACCTGCAACAGCAAAAGGCAATTCTGGAACACTTTGGTATTTTGGTGCCATGGCTTCCTTGAATATTTCTTTCACCATTCCAGGTGCACCCATTTCCAGTACACACTTGGTAAAAAGACCAAAATTCATTTAACTAGCTTGCATTAAAATATTTGCACAACCCTGCGATGAGGTGCACAGTACATGGGACCCAGAGATCTTTAGGTACTTACTTTTGACAACAGGCATTAGCAACACTGTTGAAGTTATTCCCAAAACCAGTTCTCTGTGCTTTTGAGGCCTCTCCCTATGTTGGACTGTATGTGTACAGATACCTGGCAGATATCATCTGCAGTTCCCAGAATGACTAGAACACACCCGCTGAAATAGAGGGCAACTCACTTGCAGGTGATCATAGTGACAGCTCGTCCAACTAGCAACCACAGCCTTGGAGAAGGGGACAAGCTCCATCTATTAAAAACTGAATTTTTCACTTCCCCTAGATCTTTCTGAAAAGCTTACCTCAATTGCAATTAGTCTGTCTTGGCCTCTGACCCACTGCAGATGAACATATTACAAGTCTTGAAGGAAAGTTCTGTATTTTAGAGCCACCAACTTGATTACTATTGATTACCTACTTGCATCAGTGGTGATTTCCCTTTGTCAGTAACATTTCTGCCTGACTGCTCCTTCTGGGAATTGGGTTTTCGCTTATGTTCCTTTTTTTTTTTCTCCAGACCAATTCCAAGAAATACATTTTGGTTATTATCTTGGGTCAAGCAAGGGAGGTAATAGAAGGGAAGGCCTCAGCTCTAATCATGGCATGAACTCATTAAAGAAATCCCTCATTGTTCCAGGGTAACTAAAAAGGTAATTCAACTTTTGAAAATTAAGCTGTCTCACGAGGTAAGTTTTCCTTTCCCCCTTTGATGGAGAAAAAAACATAACAAATTAAAATAAATAATATATGAGCCATTAGAATACTTCTGTATAGTTACAATCTCACTACTTAACATGAAGACTGAAAGGATTCCTACAGTTAAATTACTGTGTGGTCAAAAACTAAGTTTGAAGCTGACTCTCAAATATGATGACCCAGCTGAGTGGCTCAGTCACAGTGACGTCGGGCCTCCAAGTGGCAGATGAGGCTTTTGTTTTATTTGTTTGACAGTAAATATCTGGGCTGTTGCTTAGCAGCCACACACAGAGACAGAGGCGTTTCCAGACAAAATAAACTACATTACAGCAGGTAAACCTTTCACAGCAATTACCAAATGGAAATGAGATCTGAACCGATCACTGCAAAGCAACCCAACACCTTTGTTTCCAGCAGATGTTTTAAGCACAAAAACCAGCAATTTGGGATTTCTCAATGCCAGTGTGGGAAGGCTTCAAATATTAAAAAAAAATACACTGATTTTGAAAAATTATATGCTGAAAGTCCTAAAAACAGAGACAAGTTTTCAAACTTCTGTCAGCTGTTAAATCCATATTTAAAAAACACATTAAATAACTATATTTCCTCTCAGAGACAATGAATGCTTGCAACTGTTGGTTCCAGGGAATTTTCATGTGTCCTAGGAGCATTGCACTCACCCAGAACTGAAATACAAATAACAGAACACCAGACTGAAAAGCTTTTGTGGATGTTTTAACTTGATATTAATTCTGATAAGCCTTATTTCTATCTTTGCGGTCACAAAACTATCCCCAGCCAAAACTCGTGCATGTTTCACCCACCCTGAGTGCTTCATTTCCACACAAAGTCTTCAGTTTTCACAGGACTCACCTCCTATACCAA
>WBMY01001442.1:175133-230897 GCA_013397315.1 Donacobius atricapilla
GAAATGCCAAAGCTACTCTTGCATATCACAGCTGTACAGCTCTAAGGCAGGTATTTCACTGAGAAAGCAGCACTTGGCCTCAGTGAGCAAACAGAAAGGGCCAAATTCTGCTCTCCTTACCCTGGGGCATTCCACCACAAGAAGGAATCTGCATGTGAATAACCCTAGAGAAGAAATGTGTTTCCAGACACTTGAGCTTAAAGACTAAAAAAACCGCTGTTGTGAATTCTGCCATCTTATATTTTCATTGACGGGGTTGGGGGGCGGAGGGAGGGGGGTGTTGTGGGATGTTTTTTTTTACTCTCAGAGTTGATCCACGGGGCATTGTCATTATGCTGCTGTCTCACCTTTCAGCTGACAGACAGACTTCCTGTTGGAGAGACATTATTATTTAACCGGATCCACTCATCCTGCCACTGATTTGTTTTACTTTTGTTCCTGGCAGAGAACAGAAACTCTAGGTAACAGGTAACGTTTCTTTTCTCATTTGGGCAAGTCCTTCAGAACACTTCAGTAAATTAACCCTACGTAGTTCACTTAGTAAACACAGGATCTCCTGAAAGGATTTATAAAACTAAATTACTTTAGAATTTCCAGACAATCTTTGGTTTTTCTTTCATTTTGTCTGACACAAGCTTAAGAAAAGACTCAGGAAGCAAATGTGAATGCTTAATTCCTCAGCAAATAGAAGTTCTAAGCACAGAATGAGAGAATCAAAGCAAAAAGGAGAGGTTTTAATAAACAACATAGATGAAGACACGCCAACTCTGTTCCTGAAGTACAAGTATCATCAATGAATCTGCACTAGTTTGTTTTAATAACATTATTCTTTTCTAGCTAAGGTTGCCCTTCAGACATTGTAATCCCTCTGGAAAACCACACTGACCACAATCAAATTTTCATTCATTAAGTTTAGGATGCATGTACTTATATTTGTGTATAAATATTTATGATACAACCTGTACTGTACACCACTGTTCAAAGAGAAGTAGGAGGCTTCCTAAAAACATTAGTGACTAAAATTTGTTCATCTTGGTAACATCAGGCCAGACAACTATAATAGTATTTTACTTTCATCTACTTACCTATTAAAAAAGCATTCAGCAGAGCTGTGTTCAATGGGATATTCTCCCTCCTACATTGTCAGAATTTAGAAACTTCTATCAGGTGTTAACAAGGCTTTGAAATATTACTTTATAGATGCCATTCATAAAAATTTCCTGACAGATCCAATTCCAACTTATATAGTAGATAAGGAAAATTATGCAGTTAACCTAAACAAGCCTTGGTCTGAACTGTAGAGTGACAGCCACCGTCCACTAACTTCATACATATTTTCTTCTTTCTAAATACAAAATTTGGAATATAGTTTGCTCAGGAGTGCCTGCAGACTAAATGAAGGATTTCTCTTACTACTCATCTTCTTGTTTCTTCACTCCCCAAATGCTCCAAGAAACACCAAGACACCTTCCAAAGTCTTCATTAATGCAGATTAAAAAAAAAAAAAAAAAAAAATTTGTGCCCAAATACAGAATATTACAATGAGTAACTGTAAGAGACATGAGCAGAAGGGAAGAATTTAGAGATTCATAGGCTTAGGGACTGCTTTATATGGGAAAAATTAGATGGTTAAAAAAAAAAAATTCTGGTAGTTAGAAGTTAGGCAAGATTATTTCCATGCTCCCCAGTCAGGGCTTAAATACATAAAGGGGACAGAGGAGGATCACAAACATATGTGTAACCTACTTACAGCTTTCAAAACCTTGGTTTGAGTTTGGTATGAGTACCAAGAGTAGTTCCACGCCAGAGCAGAAAACTCAGCAAGCTAAACTGGAAGAGAACATTAACCTGTGCAGAGCTCTAAACTGGATTAACCCTTGTAGAGAAATTAGCTCAGTTAAAACCTGTTTAAATGCCTGAACACTTTGCATCAGCTTCTTGAAACTGAAGATCTTTAATATATTGACTAAATGTGCAAACAAAAACATAATCCCTCTGAAATTCCTTGTCATCAGCTGCCTGGACTCCCGGTACATACTCTCCTGGATCTCTGGGGTTCAGCAAACTCCTTCCCCTTCCATATTACTGCAAATCCTCTTTCACCTGAGCTGAGCTTATTGCCAGTGACCAATCCAGAGGTGAACAGTGGCAATTTGGGAAATCCAAGCCAACATTGCACAGTACTAAAACCAGTACAAGTTCCCAGCCAAAACTGGGAAAGTAGGGGTGAAAGTGCTTAGGAACTCGTGCACCAGGAGCACGTACCCCTTCAACCTCTCCATTAAATACTAAGTATATCCAAAGAAATTCAAACAGTGTGGCCTAGCACCAATAACTTCTCTGCACACAGCAGTGCATCCACATAGGTGTTCTTTTTCCCTTGTAAATACTTTGCCTTGTGCATTTAAAGCTGTGAATACTTGAAGTTAATAGCTTTTGACTTCCAACCATAGGCAGTACGGGATCAATTACCTAATTACATATGTAAAATCTGTTTCCCTTCACCAGAAAAAAACATAACAACAACAACAAAAAGAGGGGAAAAACCCCACCAAACCACACCACACAAACCCACCCACATCTGAGTACAACCATAATAAAGCACATTCATTTATTTATAACTAAGTCAGGACAGCTTAACATGAGAGATTTGCAACAACGTTTTTTGTTAACTCCTGTTAACAAAACTCCTGTTCCCTCCACTTTCAGTCTTCCTGCTACAGTTAACAATTATTACACTTAAAGACAAATCTGCTCTGAAGGAGAACAAGAGCTGGAACTGCCAGAACTGAGGCTGAGATATGCAGTTAATAATTTAGCAGCAGCTACTTATCAGGATACACAAGTTCACATTCCTCCTTTTCCCCAAAGAAATGTCTTCTTCATGAAGGAATTTCCTTGGGAGGTCTCTGCTAGAGAAGAGAGTGAATAGCACTGTGTTCAAGAAAATACCTGTTTCAGGCTCCAAGAGTTATTCTGGATAACTTGCACAGACTTCTTTAAATAAATGGTAATACCATTATTTTAAGAATAATAAATTCTCTGTGTTGAACTCTTCTGCCATGCTGCTGCATTTCATCTGGTTTGAAAATAATCTAGGTTTTGCCCTAGTGCAGTTCTAGCAGGAGTTCCATACAAAACATGCAAATTAAAAGAAAAAAAGTATAATTAAGCTCTTCACTATTTAAATTTTAAGTTTAGATAGAAGAAAAATAAGAGTGATTAAAGTATGCCTGAAACCTAATGTCAAATTTTGGACTGCTGAAAAAAGCCCATAAAAAAAAAAAAAAAATCCACATAACATTCACATGCAATATTATTGTCTATTAAATATTACTTATTTTTTCAACACTTTACAGCTGCCATTTTAGGTAAACGGTACCATTACTTCTATTTCTCTGTAAGAGAATCATTCAAATTAAACAATATTTCTGCAGTGCATCATCAAATATGATATACTCATCATCTGTGATACACAAATGGAAATTTTGAACTTCAGGATGTAAAAATATGCTCAGAATTAATAAAGGTGGTGCAAATGAAACTCATCTGGGGGAAAAAGAATTAGGTTTTGGCTCACCTCCTTAGCCAAGCAAGGCAAGGCATTTAACCATACTAAGTTTTAATGACCAACTCTCCGATTAAAAATACAATTTTCTGTAACAGTTAAATGCTTGTATGTTCTTCTATATCATTTTTTGCTATGGACATGAGATAAATTTGAGGAAGTTTTATTTCTCTGAGATCCAAATTCATCTCACTAACTGCAGGAATTTCTCTGGGGTGCCTAATTAGGAGGCACATCAACAAAGGTTGCCTATATAAGTCAATGCTGAGAGACAGCTTTAAAGGATAATTCAGTGTTGCTACTCTAAAATTGCCTCTTCTCATGCTCTATAGAACTGGGCTCCTAATCTCAGCTGGGTATTACAATTAGTTGAAATTAATTCTGGCCCCATCCCTAGGGTTCCTACAGTAAAAATAATCCTTTTTTCTTTCATTCTGAAAGAAAAAGAAACACTTTTTTTTAACTCACAAACCCAAGAAACACATAGGACAGATGCTCCTGTCTTTCACTTGGCCCTGCAGGCTTCTGAAAATCTATGGAAAATACCATTCTCACTGGTGTTATGGCTTCACAAAGTCATAACCACTGCCACTGCCTTAGACTGTATTCAGTATTCCCAGTAGACATTTCTAGCTATCTCCCTTGAACTTCAAATTCACCCCATTTCTAAGCCATTCCAGTCCCCAGGAAGGATTTTCAACAGTCTCAGGCTGAATAAAAAAGAACAATGGTGTGGCTCCCCACTGCAAACCTGCAGTGTTTTTGAACACAGACGGAAAAAGTATAACAGAGCCCAGAGTAACTCTCTACGTGCATGAGCCAGGATTCAGTGCACCCTGGAATCCTGAGGATACACACCTCTCACAAAGGTACTCTGCTCTCTAAGTAATCTGCTTGTGAATTTGACACAGGAAGAACACAGAGCCATGAAATTAAAAAAAAAAAAAAAATCCACATAATTATATAACTTCTTCTCAGGGTACACTTTGCCTCATTCAAGGGACACAACCTCCATTAACCCAGCCAAATTCCGTATATTTTCTATAAACCAGGTTTTAAAAATCCAGGCTAGTGACACGCCAACAAAGTAAGAAGTGACATGCCAACAGAGTCATTTAGGAATGCTTAATGAGAGTATTCAGCTTTCTAGGGTTTGGATGAGGATGGAGAAGAAACAAAACATATACTTCTCAATGCTTCTTTCCTTTAGAGACTCATTTTCTTTCCCCAGAACAATGCCTTGTTAAGGAAAAAAACAGTGCTGTTTCATGCTTTCATACTGCTCGACACGATATATGAAAAACTAAAGGGAAGAATCAAGGAGGTGTTTTAGCTTGGCTTTATGGTCAAAATTTGTGTCTGTGTACTCTGAAAAGGCTAAAGAGTTTAGGAAATTGTAATATGAGAAAAAATAAACAGGAATAAGTAAAGCAAACAGAAATAGAGATCTCATTATCTAGTGGTCTTCAACCAAGATTTTCAAGAATTATTAATGATTTCGGCTTTTATAGTGTCTGAATTGCCTATGTGGTTATTAATTTCCAGAAAGTGCTGAGTATCTTTCTTCTGCAAATCAAGCCTCTTGAAACAGTATGTAGTTGGGAAACAAAAAAAGAAGTCATGGAAAAGTTTCTTTAAATTGAGAATATATTTTTAGACACCAACTTAGCTACAATGCCCAAAAACACACTTGGAAAAAATAGTGTCATTGTGAAGCGATCAGATTATCTACTATATAATTACAGTGTTGCAATACATGCCCCTGAGATATTCAAACTGATTGTGAGGAAAACTAGAGATGATAATGTATTATCTGAGACATGCAGAGTTTAAAAATAGGCAGAAATAATGCCTCTGGACATTTTTTACTTGCTACACCAAGATGACACTCAAAGTATTTTATACATTTACTAGAGACTGAATTTACCATGTTAGTGATTGGCCAATATCTAAACTATTTCAAAAAAGTGTTTTTGCAGAAATTTTTGGCCTTTTTTCCCAAGGACAGACACTCTTCTGCAGTTATATATACAACCATATGTGAGCCCTACAGAAACTTAATTTGCATTCAAGGGTTCATATGATTCATGTAACTATCAGGCCAAATGGGACTACACAGATTATTTCAAGGAAGTGTGTGCTTGGCTGTCTCTATAGGGTTAGAACCCTCCCCATAACCTCCACAAATATGCAGCTATTGTAATATCTGAACATTTACTCCAATCCACTTGAAAATATACCACAGCACACCGTATTACTATATGCCATTACTTTCGAGTTCCATAGGAATTTATTCCCAACAAAATACAAGATGCAAGCAGCTGCACACAAGATTAAATCCCCTACCTCCAGCAGTTTTACAAAAGTTTTGCATGATGTATGTTCATTACACAAAGCTAAGTGCCCACCAATCAAACTGCTATGAATGCCCCCAAAATGGTTATCTCTTTAGAAGATAAAGTGTGCTGTTTATATAACTTATTAAAAATTGCACCCTTGCATTCCTTTTTCAGATAAAAAGTGTGAGGGCACTGCTTTATCACTTTAACTATGTGTTTCTTTGAACATATTTGTGCTTTAAAGTAAACACCAATGCTATTTTTTTACGACTACTAAAATCAAAACACATCTTTTCAAACTAATCTGTACAATGCTTGGGAAGAGCCTTTGATTCAGTACCGTAATTATAAACAGGCACTTAAGTCAGATGTACTAAAAGAGCATCAGTCATTTAAAATCAAATTAACAGTTTGATTAATCAAACACCAGACTGTCAAGTCAGATAACATACCTGATGGCTTTGTTCAGTTACCAAAGAGGGTTTCCACTTAAAGCTCCACAGAATTTATCAGCAAAACAAATTTTACTCAAGCAAAAAACTTTGGTTTTCTTCAAAAGTGCTCTATAGTACTGTTGGTAAAATTCTCAGGACAAGCCAAATTCTGATTCACTTTCATGTGGTCACATGGCAGGAATGAGCAGATTGATTTCCCATCCTGTTGCGGTCCAATTTCCAAACAGAAAAGTGCAGTGGGATTCAGAAGGATACACATTAATAGCATCAGGTTATGTATATGTGGTATACCAATGTGGGAGAAAACCATTTAACTGGCTTATTTCCAAAAGTTAGTGATTATTTATTAGAATATGCATGAGAGGCCAGTGCCTAGCATAGGAGATATTACATGCATTTCACCCCTGAATCTTCCTGCCCTCCATTAGAGTATTTTCTTTTCCTGTCATACCACTGATGATTGGTATCCAAAAACATTTGGAAAGACCCTCCACATTAGAGACAATGTAATTGATGCAATTTTGCTAAAATCCTAAAATGTAAAAGGTCATGCTCTATCATTACAGTCCCAGAGTAACAAAATTCACAGTCCAGAGTATCGAACCATTATGGACAACACCACCCCTGTGTTCCAAAGAGCAGGATACTCCTCTGTGCAACTGGAACCCAACAAACTCAAGAAATTGTCACTGAAGAATTGTCCTCTGAAGTGAAGCAACTCATCATTGATCCCCTGTAAGTACAAACACAGCAACATATCTGGCAGGAGGTGTCTCCGAATGTGTTCTATTTGATTTATGATGAAAAACCATGTTAGTCAATACAGAAAGAAGGCACACATTTCATCTGGCCAGAGACATCTCAAACAAAGAGAAAGAAAAGGCAGCTTTCTTCTGCAGTATCCAAATTTTCCCAGTGTTGTATAATGTTCCAAAATTCGTTTTCAACCCCTTGGGTGTCACAAACAGCCTGAAAACAACTACGAAAGAAAAGCAAGGGAGAGAGTTTCTCACTGCATGGGTTCATCCCACTATTGTTAGACACTGAAGATTGCACCTATGACAAGCACTCTGAGCTGTGAAGCAGCATCAACAAGCAGATGTGTGCTTCTGGGGATAGGCCTGCTTTCAAAAGCATCATTGCAAATGCATGTCCTTTGCTGTGTCTGTTCCAGAGCCCATTTCCAGCATGGCAAGGGAGGATAAAATGGAAGCATGCCAAGTATATCAACATAAAACCTCTAAATTCAGAGCGTACAATTAAAATTAACAGGAATAGGGACCAATTCCAGATTAAACAGCAGCGAAGGAAAAACTTGAAGAAACAAACCCCATCACCTCATACACCAAAGATCTTTCTAATATGATTCAGTACGCTGCCTGCATATATCTATGGATATGTAACCAAAGAAAAATCAAAAATGCCTCTTGTAAATGGTGTTTTGAAAAACTGATAATTTCTTGGCTTCGTTCCACAACTGCTTTTGATACTCGTCCATTTACGATTATGATTCAAACTTTAAATGCCTCTATGCTCCAGCTTAAAACACATACTATTTGCTAGTTGTATCCTAAATGACAGTTCTTTCAAGGTGTCTGCCTATGGGGCCATTTGGGGGCCTGAACAGCCTAATTCAACTTCATGCATTTTAATGCTCATTGCTGCCCATTGATGAGCTCTATTGAATGTAAGAGACCTAAAAATATGCAGAAAGTAATTGTCCAGTGGGATATTTCTCCCCCTTACCCTAATTGCAAGAAAAACCCCTTAGAATTGTTCTTTTAAAAAAAAAAAAAAAAAAAGGCAAGGAAAAATCTTTAATCCACTGCTCAAGTGTGTTAAGAATGAAGCAACGATCATGGGTTATAAGAAATCTAAAGGCTTATGGTAAAAGCATTTCTCTTGCTTACATTGGCACAAAGACAAGAGGTTTCAAAGAAAATGTATATGGGGTTTGCCAATTCATTACAGTATTTCTGCTAAAAAGAATTTCCCGCACAGGTCAAAATCCAATGATATACGAACCGCAATGTCTTCTGAGGTTTGGATCATGTATGCCATGAAAATTACAGCTGCTTATCTAATCTCTGAAGTTCCCTTTCTTCCTTTTCCCTTCACAGTCTTGATGTCTCCCTCCACAGCCTCATCGAAATTTACTACTACTCATACCAAACCTTCTCACTGTTTTTAAAATATCACAAGTAAATGCCACCAAAGTCTTTTTTTCTTCTTCTAACCACAAATATCTGTCTGATAGCTGTTTCAGAGACCAAATCTCAGGAAAGGAGAAGTGATACCTATTGAGTCTTGGTAACACCAAAGTTCAAAGCCTATATCTGGTGGAGTCAGTTCTTTCATATCCACAGATGTTTCCTCAGGATTGAATGAACAAGAATTCACCACCTCCATCCCACAGCCCTACTGCAAAGACATGCCCTAGAGATTGTAGATACTGCATACAAAAATTCACCTATTTATTTGCACAACTATATAGGTAATTTGGACTTTAAGCTTTTTATTCAAACCCATTACACCTGGAATTGATACAGCTGTTGTTCCTTTTAAAAGCAAATACTTGATCTTCAAACTAGATGGACCATCAGATACTGATGACTAATGAATGGCTAAGTATTGTTTCACTTTTAATCCTCTTTGATATTAATGGAGGCACAGTTTTCAGACTAGGGCACCTAATAGCAAGGAACCTCTTCCCTTCACATTTGAAATATCTACCATAAAGATGCAGGAAGGCTTTAGATGAAAGAAAATTTGATCAATACTCTTCTCTGGAAAAAGCAATTTTAACAAAATACTAGGTTTTTTGTCAATTTTGATGAAAAATTAAATGTGATAATTTCTAATAAACAACTGCTGCTGTATTTTTTTGATTTCCATTTTATTTTTAGTTCATCATTTCACTTGTTCCATTCCTTTGCCATAAAATATTGATATGTAGCATGTATCAATACTAACAAAGCAAAATCACCTAAATATCAGGTTACAGTAATTCAGAATTTTAAAAATTAAATTTCTCAGAGTTTCCATGGCATGAAAGACTTCAAGCTTTTCTCAAGTTAGAACACAGACAGGCCTTCATATTTTATCCTGAACAACAGAAAAATGCCATTTTCAACCAGCAATATAATACATAATTAAGAAACCTAATTTTAATGGTCTTGGATGAATATGAAAATGCTCAAGATAGATATGTGCTTCCTTATTAGAAAATCTCAGAAACATGAAATAATGATCAAAACTCAGGACTGAATTTCTGAAAATTTGGGTTCCATATTTTTCCTATATATTTTTACTAAAAAAACCCCAAACAAATATGTACAAATGAACAAACAAAAATTTTCCCAGAAGTATAATCCTTATTCCAAATCCTAAAGGACATTTGATTCTGTCACTGACAGCCCATTGTCTTGGGACACATATGGGAAATTTCAATCTTCAGGGAAAATAGGAATGAACGAATCCCTTTAACCTTAGTATCTTGGCCATGTGATTTGTATTTTGTATTCAAAATCATGAGATTTTGTATTCTCCTTCAGAACACCTTTCTGTGCACACACACTCTGCTGGAATAACACAAGAACACCTCATTGTAAAATAATAATTTTGCTAATAAACTAACAAATTTTACTCTATAACAGAAACCCTACAAAGGAAGGTGTTCTGGGATAAGTGCAATAAACCAGTTATTTTCCTACACATTGGCCAGTCAATTTACCCAGATTCCATAGAAAAGACCACTTTTAACTGGCATCCAGGCAAATAATTACCATGCTAACCCCTCCATCATTACTACAAACAATAATACCTTACTCCATTTTTAGTCTCATATTTTGCCCAAAATCCAAAGTCATGTAAAAAAATTATAAATATTTACTGTGTTTCATAATTTTCTAAATCATACTGCCAAAAAAGTATGAGCATATGAAATGAACACCAGAAAGGAAAACTTCAGACAACTGGGTAAATCCATGTCCCTCATTTTCTGTAAGAAAAGATTTCACTCTTACAATAGCCAGATAAAACTAATTCAGGCTGAATTAGTTCAACCTCTCACTCTCAAGCATCTGATCAATAAAACAGCACTTCAAAATCATCAGGAAGACTGTGAACTTCTCCAGAAGGCCATCTCAGCTGAAATCTACACTCAAACTCCATTTGTTTTAATCTAGCATATATAACATAGATACGTCATCTGGCACACTAATGTATATATTCCTCACTATTCACAAGAATTTGTAGGAGTCTGGGCCATTTCCTACATAAATCTTAGGGGTGTAATAGAGAGAAGCCTTTCACAATATGTCACTGTGGCTCTAATTCCATTAAAAATTTTATTTCATCAGAAACTGTGGCCCTTCATATATGTGTTCTCAAGAGTTTTCTTTTATCCTTTGCATTAAATACAGTCATGCAACTGGACAGAATATTAGGACTCAAAAGAAAAAAAGATGTTATAGGAATTGTAACCAGCAAAATGCTAGAAAAGGGGGAGAAATGGGATTAATCTAATAGTTTTTTCATATTGGTACTTGCTGTATCTTTAGAACGAACATGGAAATTAAATCAAGACTTTCTCAGACTTCCTGCTTCCTCTGTAACATTTTCTCTCCTTCTGCTCTACATACTGCAGAACAGATTTAGCTGCTTTTTCACTTGCCACCTTCAGATCATGCTTTCCAAAGAGCATTTGGAGGAGAACTGCACCTAATTCAGTCAGTCCAGCAGACTTAAGGAACTGCACAGGACAAGAAGCTCTTCCCACAGCAGACAAACCATTCCATACCATTCTTTGTATTTTTAATTCTAGCAGGTATTTCTCAACACTGATTTAAAGGACAGTTCAGTCACCTGCACACTGTTGCAGCATTGTTTAAACACCTGAAAGGTCAATACCAATAAAAATACATGCTCACAGTGAAGAGTTCCTTTTTAGACATCAGCTGCCCAGCATGTCTTGCTTCTGTCCAAGCACTGTGCAGTCTAAAACCAGAGACTGGAAACAGCTTAGCTACAGGCTCAAGAAGTACAGTGGAATTCACCCCTTTTTCCCACTTTTTGCTAACTGCCATGTGAGTAGCCACAGTTCAAGTAGCAACTAGGATCACATCTGAATTTACTTGCCCTCTTCCAGGGCAGTTTTCCCCAACCATGGGCCTGAGGAAGGCAACATGACAATGTCAAATTCAGGCCTTTTTTCTTGTACACTCACCAAGAGACAATAACATGGGGCCAGACCTGCTCTTCCTGACAGCAGAGATTCAGGAACAAGAGTGTATCACTTAAACAAAAGAATGAATTATTTATTCTGTTGCTAGAAGAACTCTAACTTACACTTTACAGCCTTACATAAATGTCTATGATCTGAAAAGAGAAGGTGCATCTGAAGCAGACTGCATATCCCTTCAGACAAACTGGCTTCTACCACCTCTGCTGAAAGCATGGGCACTTGTGCAGTGCAACAACACCTAAACACCCCAGGTAAACTTGAGTCTCCTTGTGTCTGCTGCTTCACCACAAATGCCAGGGGATATTGCTACATACAGTGGGATTGTTATTTAAAACAAACAAACAAACAAAAAACAAATTGAAAGAAAACCAGAAAAACAAAAAGCAAAAACAGGCAAGGAAAATGAGAAAATATGCTTATTTCCAGATTATTCCTGTAAAAGTGAGACACACACCTACCACTGGAAGGGTGTAGAGAGTTAAGTACAACACTCATCAAGATATCTCGTTACCTAATCAGAAGGTTACAATTTCCTTTTTACTTCAAATTCTTTCAAAATATGTGAACATGCACCATTTCCTTCTTCTGAGTAGGACTGTATATCCAGTGGATTTTCATATTTTTGGACAGCACAACATTCCTTGAAATTACTCCAAACCTGAATAACAATGTTTTAGAATGAACTCCAGTCACAGTTTCATTCATTCTCGGTGGTGATCCAGCCCTGGAAGGGGCTGAAAAACAAAAATACCCAGACCACATGTATTCTTATATAAGGGTGGCCATGCCAGGTCAGACCTTTGGTCTGGTTGGATATCCTGGCTCTGACAGTGGCCAGCAGCAGATGCCTAAGGAAAAGTATAGAAGCAAGGCAAGCACTTCAGGATCCTTCCCCTCATTACATTTCCAGCATCCTGAGGTTTCGGGACTTCCTAAGCTAGAGGTTCTGACAGCAGTTCTATATGCTGAATTACAGGACTCAAATCCCCAAGCCCTTTATTTTGTGTAACAGGAGAAAGAAATGTTTTGCAGTTAATTAATTCATGTTTTAAGCAAGATATGGTTTTTTAGCCTCGACACAATTTAGGTGCTCCTGCTGCAAAATTACATTTGTTTAGGCACATTTCCATGTCACACATCTAGACACGAATTCCGTGGATCTTCTCATTTCACTTGCTGTTTGAAGCTGCAAAGAATCCACAGTTTGTCCATAACAGATGCCAAAAGCCTAGAAACTTATTGCACACAGCTCACAGTGTGGGTTCAGATACATTATCTGCATAAAAAGAAAAAGGCAAATTAGGCCACAGTAGGAGAACACATTTTTAATATTACAGCCCGCAGTTTGCATCTCTAATTTAATGCTGCTGTTTTCCAAAGTTATGCTGCATCATTCTAGTTTGCTGAATTCATGACAGTGAGCTAAAATTTTACAAGAGACTGGGCAATGCAGATAGCCAGTGCTCTTCATGAATTTCATTGAATTCTTTGGGCATTCAAATTGATAGAAATTAGGTATGAATATGTTCGGTGTATGAAATTTAGGAAAAAGGGAGAATTTAGTGCATTCATCCAAAAGAATAGAAAGGAAAAACACTCAGCACCTGTAAGCAAATTGCATACACACTCTGTAAATGCTCAGTTCTGCTGGTTAAATACACACACAAAAATCACATAAATTATCATCTCAAGAAATCATTGCTTACTGAGGGGATTATCTGTGCCATTATGGCTTCTCTCTGGAGCTGATAGATATCTTTTACATCCCATCTACTGTTTATTCCAGCTACAGGAGAAATCTCAAAAGTAGATATCAAGGAATAGCAAAGAAATATAGTCAGCAAGGAAAAGTAAGTTGCAAAACTTCTAGTTTCGTGATGAGTCTTCCCAAGATTCCATTCAGTTGGAGCAACTATGTTTTGCTTAATTTAAAGTTTAATTTAAAGATGGTGAATCTCCCAACCAAGGATTAGATAACTGATATTGAAGATCCTCAGGGACAGTGAAACTTAAATTATGTTGGTTTTATGAAGTTACAGAATTTTCAGTTCAGGAATAAAAAAATCAGACAGCTCATAAACTCAAAACAGTTTTGACGCAGTCAGACGGAAGCAGAAATGAAAAGAGCTAGCAACTGTTTACTTTACACTAAACAGAAGTCTTTAATATTAGAAAGGTTCAATTTCCACACTTCCAGTATCCTGAGATTTTATAATACTGTTGAGATGGATTATCAGGGTTTAGAGTTTACCCACTAAAATTACTTCCAAAAGATGATGAGCTCCCACCTGGGAAGTTTACTTTGGTAATAACCAGAGGATGCATCACAAAACCAGTCACCAATAAACACTCTGTCTGCCCTGGCTGCTAGCTACCGAGTGGCAGGCACAGTAAAAAATTATTCAGGATTGTAATTAATCTCATGATTATTCAGCCAGCATTTCATTTAAGATGCTTATAGGAGGTCATTTTACATTGTCCAAAATAAGCAGCCTGCTACCATTAGATATTTCCTTCATGCAAACTAAAAAATTCACAGTACAGGAGCATTTCAAAAGAACTATATAATAGTCAATTTTCAAGTCAGCAAATTGTTATCAAAAATTGCAAAAAACAAGCTGTTCTTTATGATGGATATTCAACATGTTTGGGCCTCTTCTGCATTTCTTGACTTGCTCAGGGGAATGAGCGATTTGAGACCTTTTGGTCTCTATTAAAATCTAAAGTATTGTGTTACTTGAGCAAACAAATTAAACATAGCAATTAACTGGGAAGAAGGTGTCTGTGATTCTTGATATCCTGAAGTGGAATTAAGTTAACACTGGCACTCATAGCAAACATACTATTACTGCTGGATGTTTATTCACCAATACTGCAGAGCTTCAGACCTTTTAAACTAAATTTACATGGGCATTATTTAAATAGAGAATCAGTGGTGCATATGTCTGTAGTGTTTGAGATATGAATGGTTTGCTAGACTGAATCACCAGGTAAGTTTTTAATTACCAATTTTTTCTTTTTTTTTTTTTTTTGCAGGAAAATATATAAGAAGATAGAAGATAGTGTTTAAAGATATCAGGCTCATTTGTCAGCCTCAGGCTGATTGGAACATAAATTCCACACTGCAGCTAATAATTTTAAAATTCCATATTCAAGTTCTAGAAGTCTGGCAGTAGCACCATGAATCCTGGGACACAATTCATCTCATCCTGCTGATCTGTCATTTGCACTTCTGAGTAGCACCTTGCTGTACTGCTGGCCAAGCCAGGTTTAGAAAAAGGGGTTTTTTTTTAATTTTTAATTTGATAGGTACACTGTTACTCTGAGCCTCTAATGTAGGGTCTTTAATCATTTTACCCTGTTGGGTGCTCTTTTTCAAGAAACTTTCTCTTTTTACATATTCTCTTTTTATGAATTTAAATATTACTAGAGTATAAAGGGGTTTTTCCTTCCACAGGACACAAACTTTAAATTTGTCCTGATCTCTTCAGCCTGAAAAGTAATAATATCTTGAAATAACATTCTGCACCCTGCTGAGGATTTATCCAGACATCGCTTCTACTTTTTTTGACTTTTGACTATCACTAATAGAGGAAAACTTTTTAGAAAATACCAAAGATAGTACTGGTTAGTGGCAAAAATGCAAGCCTGAACTGCTTCTGATGCATTAGACAAACTCCTAAGCCACTGAGTGAGTGTCACAAACCACAAATCATAGGTTGCTGATTAATAAGGCTCATAAATATCTTTCATACTATGAAGTAATATTTTTACATACAAAAAACCAAGAATTACCTAAACTGCTTATAATCATTATTTTACTGCATAATATTAAGATTTCCTTATTTTTTATAGAAAAGAGCCATAAAGTTATTCCATCTTGCTTATAATTTAAGTATATACTAAGGATAGTCACGTAAAATGCAGTTTCTTATTCTGTTTCCAAGTCCACAATGGGTGGTAATTATATGAGGTAACAGCTAGAATCTCAAAAAAACTTAGAAAATCAGAAAACTTGCGTAAAACTGAAACTTTCACTGCCGCAGCTTTGTTAAAAGGAGGAAAGAATTTGGCTAGACCAATAGAAACCCTGACGTAACTGAAGTGGTATCACTCCCACCACCACCAAAAAAATCCCCCTTTTGTAAACAACAGTCAAACTAGGCTCTGGCAAAAATTGCTCTCATTTGAAGCTGTAATTATGGAATTTGCAGTCTTAATTATGGAAATTTGTAAGTAGAACACAACCAATAAACCTTGCATAGATAAAAACCGCCTTAGCCACATCCATAAAATAGCAGTTTAGCAGAACAGTGTTTCCTAAACATAAGCAGAGCAAAGACTAATGCTGATTTAGCACCAGGCTCATGAGCACAAGCACAAACACAATCTGCAGCACATTGACTATTACTGCAAATTGATTTTGAGACATATAGGAAAAACTAACTTTAAAAATCAAAGGCAGGCAACTACATTTTCAGAAATGTGTGGTGTTTAAATTCAATTAAACGAGATTTACATTGTTTGGAACAGATCCACAGTTATGCATCTGAGCTACAAAATAAATAAACAACCAGAGTAGCACGTGTATTTTTTCATTCATATTAAGTCCTTCACCTTTGGAAGTGTAATGGTACGTAGGATTGGATTAAAAATGCTGGCCCCATGCTATTGTTAAACTGATTAGCAGTAGAACTTACCACTGTTGATAAGTAAATGCTAGATTTTCAGGAAAATTCAGCATTCAACATTTAAACTCCTAACTCAGCAGACAGGTTTTCAAAGGAACTTTGTCCCCATCTTGGCACTGAAATGTATTGATTATATTTCCAAGAACTCAATACTCCACAGTACCAGGCACTCTGGCTCTGCAGCAGTGAAGCGCTTCAGCACATTTAATTGAAACATGTAAATTGTCCCATGGAAACCATGGGGTCATTTGCACACTTAAAAGTCCTCACAAAACCTGTTTTGCTGCTGGCTTAGGGCCATAGTCTTCAACAGCTCCCAAAAATAGTGATGAGACCTGGGCACATTTGAAAACTTTCCATAGATATTGAGCCTTGATAAAATTAAAGGAAGTTTATTCCCATTTGCCTGAGAGTTTGCCAGTAGTTGTGACCTTGCTCTCTTGCTTCTATTTGGAAAGGAAAGAATGTATGAGTCCTGTTCTATTGAACAGAAAGGGGGGAAAATCAATACCAAAGATGAATGTAATTACCTTGAAATCTGCATCTGCCCCTCCATTAAGCACTGTAGACCTAAGCTCTGTGAACACCATCATAATCCTTGTTGCCATGTTTACTCTTCTGTATTCTTTTAACTTTTTGTTCACCGATGTCCCTCATACATGGACACCTGCAAAGCAGTTGAAATCATTCCCTGGAAAGCATTCCCTCTGAATTTCTTTTCCCAATGGTGTTAGTTCAATTTTGGCTTTTCCACGGTCTTGGGCATTGGCTTCTTGTTGTTTCTACCACTGCTGCATATAGACAGGGGTCACTATTCTTTTCATTTAGAATGAGTGAAAAGTGATTATTGCTGGTGAAGAGCAGCTGGAAAGATGCCACCTTTAATAAACACAAAATAAAATGCTGCACAGAAATTGCCCTAAGGGCTGTCATAGCGTCAGTGTGAACTATCAGTCATAACTGGATCAGGGATCAGTCTGCAGATTGGAGAAGACAGCTGTTGCTGCCGACAGGAGTGGCCCACTCCTATGCTACAGGACCATCCTCCTCCCCTCCGGCCCCCATGGCCACAGGAATTCTGCAGCAGTGGGAGTACTCCTGCCCTGCATGAGCCCCGTGAGCCATCCCATCTGGCTTCGCAGCCTACATTAGCAGCACTTTAACAGCATTCGCAACTATTTCTGTGGGACATCTTTTGTTTCTATGAAGCTGACAGCCTCCCAACTGCAGCTCATCGCTGGTTAACAGCGAGCACTGGTCAGGGATGCCAAGATGATACTGTCAGTTCCAGCATCTCATCTGATGGCATCTCTCTGCTACCATGTGCAAAACTTCACACAGCCTTTTATCCCAAGTCTCTGCTTTTACACACACATTTACAACTGTTTAAACTGACAGCATTCTTCACCAAAAGGACATTAACTCCTACGAATTTATCACTTTTACAGAAAGCTTGCTGGATAAAGGGAATTAAACCTGCTCTTCAAAATGACGCACATTCTTGTAATGTGTAGTAAACATCGCACTAAAAGGGGTAAAAAAAAGAAAAAAGAGCATTCCATGCAGCCAACAGCTGTCAAGCATCAAAGATTTTATTTCAACATTGTGTCAAAACCCATGATGCTTAAAGGTTCACCAGAACATGAGTACATCTCCAATGCAGATGTCTTGACTACTGAGGCTGTGGAATGGATGGATTATAGAAAAGCTCCCCCCCAAAAATTAAAAAANCCCCCAAAAATTTAAAAAAAAAAAAAAAGCCCATGCATCTAAAATCTTTGAGAAAGAAAAAGCATCCATACAAACACAGCAGTAACAGTTACCCTTACTATTGGCTACAATTCTATTTTATCATCTGCATTTACTGTATCTAGCACTCCACCACTCCACTGCTAAGGCCTTTGTGATTTCCACTTGCTCTCCAGTTCTAAGCAATTGTTACTACTTTCTACTGGCATTTTTCCTTACTTTTATTTTCATAGGTCTTATAAATTTCTATGTATGTTACAATACATATTAGTAAACCCTGCAAGAATATATCATGTTAAAAATCCTTAAAACTTAAAGAAAATTATTTAAACAGAAAACCAAATTGTGTTTAAACTAATTTCAGTCCAAGATAACATGTTATCAAGCATACTGGTTCACAGAATCTGAATATACCTGTACTCTAAAGCTAAACAGTGGCAAAACCAATGTTCTCCAGAACACACAGAGATTTGGTCCTGTGCAGGTCTGGGAGCTGGACTTCAAAGATCCTCCTGCATTCTCTCTAACTCTGGATATTCTATGATCTGTGAACTCAAATAGGTGAGCTCTTCAATTCCAGTGGCATTAACTTGGCCTCAGGACAACTTAAAATGGTTTAAAAAGCCAGTAGTAGAAGTGTTAAAGATATAAAATATGTATTAATTGCACAATAATATATAAAACCAGATCAGCCTGGATTTATGAACCAAATTAGATCAAAACATCTTGTTAGCCTCAAGGTTCAAGGGGAAATAGTCATTGACATGAAGAACTATAGTAGCAGCAGCCATGTAGACTCTCAGAAAGCATGATGGTTTTTCACATGATGGATTAGTGCAGATGGTGTTAACTATCCTAAGGAAAACTATCCTAAGGAAAACTATCCTAAGGAAAATTTTGAGACTGGATAAAGAAAATCATGAGACTAAGTAGTAGGTTTATAGACAGAAAGAAGAAAATGAGACTTTAAAGTATCCATTCATCATAATATGGATGATCATAATTGTTTTGTATGGGATTTAGATCAGATAGCTATCCTTCATAGTTTGATTAACAATTTATAGAAAGAATTTAAGGATTAAACCCATCAACTGTCATCAGCATCAGAGATTAGGAAGTGGTTAAAATTAGAAAAAATATTTGTATTTTCATACAAATATAAACTCAAGGTGATATGGGAATTTTCAGTTCCACATGTAGAATGATGCAAGTAGAAATGGTAACACCTTAATTAAATACAGGTAAAATAAGAAGAAAACATGATAAAGGAGAACATGATCTAAATAGGTATGATCACAGTTTTTACTTCATCTAACACAAAGCAGAAATTTAAATGTATTTTGCTTTTCTCTGAAAGGCTCTTTTGTAAGAAAGAAATTCTCACGGACATCTAGAGGAGTTTCAGCACTAATTTTGAGAGGATTTTACCAGAAGTGCGTGACACTGTTGGTTCTATGTAAATAAAGGAAATGTCACATGGTGATAAAGTTTGATGCAACAGGAAACTTTTCCATCTGAGAGAAGACTGGAGCGAGCTCAGATAGGGTGTGTGAATTTACCCAGATGAATTTACTTGACTAATTTAATAATTTCATTTCTGTAAATTAACCACAGTCAGCTGCATCAGCTGCAAATGGGCCTGTCTGAAATTACTTAACAAATGGTTCTTATAAATGTAGGAAACTCTCTAAGGAAGTTCACTTTCCTAACATGCTTCTGGTTCACACCCACCTCCTCCCTTTGTGTGCAGAAATGAATGGCTACCACCCTCTGGATCGGGTGTAGAAGGTCAATAGATCATTCAGATGAGTTTCATAGTTTTTGTAATGAAGACGCTCACTCCTTGACTCTCAAGGATGAAAATACACAACAAGCCATTGAATTATAACTGAGCCTCTTAACTGTACTGGTTGTGCTGCTGAAAGCCATGTCCCTATTTACTGGGGAGATGGGGAGCTTGGAAAGGGATTCTCTTTGAAATCTATCACTTTGACGTATATCCTCATAGAGAAAAAAAAAATTAAACAAAAAGACAACAGATTTCCTCAGAAGATGCAGTTCATGGCTACCTTACACCATGCATTGCCCAGGTGACAGTCACTCACTCTTCACACCAAGTTAGATCACTATGTTTGAATTGGGTCTTCAGCTTGTAAATTCTATCAGGTTTAGGTATTGAGACATCATTGCCTCAACTTCCATCACACCTACAGTAGGAATAGAAGTTTCATGAGTTTACTGAGACACCACAATTCACTATTCAGCATAACTGTGTAAAACTGTTACCAACTTCAGGGCAATGCCTTTGTCTTTTGCTTCCTTACTCTCATGAATCAGCTCTTTTAGTTACCTCTTGTCTGTCTGTATTTCTTTATCTATAAGAATTTTTCTTCAAATGTATCTTCATCCTCCTCACACTCACTTGTCTCATTCAAGATACCTCATACTAGCTAAAAGTTTAGGTGGGCCTGAAAGTTCTTGGAATTTTGGAGTCCACACTACAATAAAATTGAAATCACAGGGCAGAAATTGCTGCTTTGATGATATTCAAACTACACAATAATGTTTTTCCAGAAGACTTGGGTAATTTTATGGTGTCCTAGAGGCTACAAAAATATATCAATTAGAACATAAGTCTGAATACCACCTTCTGTGCAGGTAGAGATCTTGGTGACTCTGATTTATCCCCCAGTAGCCTCTCATCTCAGAAGCCTTCTGCTATCACAGAGAGTCACAGACATATATTAGACATGCTGGCTGATTTTTGGTGTAAACCTGATCCACAGGTGTCTAATTGCAGAGGGGGGAGTAAAGAGAATATTCTTATCAGTGATATCTCAGTCTAGTGCTAGAATTAGCTGTGACAAGCCCAAGTTACAGAATTTTTCCTGAAACACCTACTAGTAAGCAATGTAACTTCAGGAAAAGCTTAATGTTAACATTATTGACTTCCTTAGAGCCTGCTTATGCTTCAACTGGGATGAAAAGAGCACATAAAATTTCAGTGTCTATTACAAACACGTAGGAATAACCAAGAGTATAGGGAGATACAACTGGAATAAATACATAGGCACACACAATAATTCAGAAAGAATTCTGGAATGGCTGTTCTTGAATAGCTCAATGTATAGTCAAGCCCTCAGTCAAGATGTTTTCCTAGGTCAGGATGACTTAGAGATGATTTGTAACAGAGAAATCCTGTATTGCCAGCTATCAGCCTTGGTCTGCTGACTCACCCTCTACAGGTGCCCATCTGTCATTAGGAGTTACCTACGCTCTCATCTGGTATGCTTTGGCAAAATGTATAGTTATATGAAATAAATTGTGGTCATATCAATCTCATAAAAGCCTAGGTTAATTCAGAACAGGAAAAAAATTAGTAACTTTAATTACTTGAGACAATCTCAAAGTTAATCTATCCTTCATGGGATAGTCTCCCTTCAAAAGAAAGAGCAGTTGCTTCACGTATAATTCAACCTGTATTTGACAGTGCACTCCAAAACTCATATGGACAGGCTCATTCAAGAATGAGAAACGAGCATGTGGCCATGGGAGGAGTTCCTCGACACTTCTGAAATCTTCACAGGACCTCTGAAAAAAAGACAAAACTGGAAACATCGTTACAGATGATCTACCAATAAATTATGAACAAAGAAAACCAGACAAAACCTGATTTTTAAGAAATGGGAAAGTTAAGGGAAAGATAGCATTGTGAACAGAGGAATGAATTTCCAGATAGAAGTGAAAAAATTAAGCATTATTAATATATGTGAGCACAATAAAAATGGATTACATGAGCAGTGTTCAGTACATTTGAGGAGCATCCATCACTTCAGCCTGCACAAAAACCATTTTGCCATTTTAGGACTCACTGGGGATTTTGGATTGGTCGTAAGTTTCCTCTGCCATATGAGCTACGAACTACTCTGGTGTTCTCTCACTCTTCACAAGGTGTAACTGTGACACTGACCCTGCTCTCAGCAGGGGTTTGCACTAGATGAATGCCAGAGGTCCTTTCTAACCTAAATTATGCTATGATTCTAGAATGATCTTAAGACTCAAAATTTCACCAGTTTATTAGGTTGAGAAGTTTATCTTGCTGCCCCAGAAACTAAACGCTCTTTGGACCAGGAGCTGGGTTAATGTAATGCACTGCCCCAAGGAATCCAATGTCCTCAATAAAGGCCAGTCACACATCCACTGCCCAGAAACAACAACCAAGAATGCTAACCATGGCTGGGACAGGAAAAACCCCTGGGACACATGGAATCCTATACAGCAAGCAACTTTCTACCTAAAGGATTTGTTTTAGGCACAGAAGTTTTTGTGAAAATTATGTTTCTCAGGAAATGCCGGGTCATCCTTCATGTGAAGGTGCACTATTCTGTTTTGGTGCAAAAAAGGCTTCCAGATCACCTATTCTTCTCAAGGAAAAGTGGTTATGGAGAGTTGCTGCGACATGTAAACAGTCTATGCTCATTATGAAAGGTTAACCACAATAAAATTCTGTACTCAAATTCCACAATAAAACTCTCTACACATGTATAATTATTCTGCTCTTTTTTACTTTTAGTATCAGACACTATGCAAGAACATTCATGCTGGCAGAAATGAACCTCTTTTGCAAGAAAGAATAAAAGATAAAAATATTAAGAATATTTGGAAAAAAACGTATTTACTTTTTAATGCTAATCCCACTACATAGTAGCTCTTACAATGTGTTCCTAGAATCATTTGGGTTAGGAAAGGTTTCTGTCAATAGGATTTCAAGTACTACCTAAATCCAAGCCTCCTGCAGCATAATTTCAGTAATCCTACATCCCTGACAGATAGGTATCTTGTTGAGTCTTGCATTTTCCAGTGGCACTGGTTACAAAACAGCCCTTGGCAGCCTTTTCTATTGCATAAATACTCCTATGATGACTGAGTTGACTCTATTATAGAGTTTGAAACTTGGCAAATATCCCCCAGTTTGAGGAGTCAAAAAAATAAAATCTAAGTTTGGGATCCATTTTTGCTATAACTGAAACTGTTTCTAAACAGCCATGAAAAACCTAGGCTACCTTAGGTTGGTGCTTAATATTTTGAGCACGTGGAAGACTTTTGCTGTGAAGTTGCAGTGTTCTTCCACTTTATTTCTGAAAGCAAGCCAGCCTTAGCTCTTTTCTACTCAAGTCCTCCTTTAATTGATCATCCACATAAAAATCAGAGTCAGTGACTGAGCCCTCAATTTGACAATGAATTTAAAATTAGACAGGACAAATTTCATTATTCTTAAAGTAAGGGGTTTCTCTCTCCTGATGACATTTGAGGTTTGTCATTATTGTTATTTTCTTGTTAAGCAGTAGGAATAATTGATGACATAATCCACAGGTATCCCTTTGACTATTCAGACATTATCACATCTGTTTTGGTATCTGGTTGTGGTGGGTTGGCCCTGGCAGGATGCCCACCAAAGCTGCTCTATCATTGCTCTCATCAGCTGGACAGGGGAAAGAAATATAACAAAAGGCTCAAGTGGTTAAGACCACTCATCAATTGCTGTCATGGGCAAATGACTCAACTTGAGGAAAAAAATGAAATTATGACTAATCAAATCAGCGGGAGAATGAGAATTAAAACTGAATCTTAAAACAACTTGTCTCTCACCCCTCCCTTTTTCTCAAGCTCATTTTCACAGAGCTGTGGTCAGTCCATCACATTCTGTCTCTGTTGCTTCTTCCTCCCCAGGGAAACGACCCCTCACAGTCTTCTCCTGTTGTCATGAGGAGTCATTCCCACAGGAGACAGTCCTCCACAACAAAATCCTGCCAGCAAACTTCCTCCAGTGTGGGATCCTGTCTCTCCATGGGTCCACAGGTTCTGCCAGGAGTCTGCCCCAGCGCGCCCTTTCCACGGGGTCACAGCCTCCCTTGCTCCAGCGTGGGGTCCCACAGGCTGTGGGTGGATCTCTGCTCCACCAAGGACCTCCATAGGTTGCAGGTGGATCTCTGCTCCACCAGGGACCTCCACGGGCTGCGGGTGGGTCTCTGCTCCACCAGGGACCTCCATGGGCTGCGGGTGGGTCTCTGCTCCACCCCAGACCTCCACGGGCTGCAAGTGGGTCTCTGCTCCACCAGGGACCTCCACGGGATGCAGGAGCACAGCTGCCTCACCATGGTCCTCACCATAGCCTGCAGGGGAATCTCTACGCCTGCAGCACCTCCTCCCCCTCCTTCTCCACTGGCCTTGGTGTCTACAGAGCTCTTTCACTCACAGATTCTGTCTCCAGCTGCAGCTTTCTCTTGAACAGTGAATTTTCTCCCTTCTTAAGTGTGTTAGCTCAGAGGGGCCACCACTGCTGCTGATGGACTCAGCCATGGCCAGCTGGCATCGGTTCTGCTTTGGCTCTGTCAGGCACAAGGGAAGCTTCTGGTGGCTTCTGACAGGAGCCAGCTCTAAACCCTGCCACCTTGCCACCAAATTTATTTTCATATCTCTAGATTCCAGCATGCAGTGACATCTACAGCACTTTATGAGCCCACTGCGTATGATTGCATTTTCTACTATCAAAGCAATAAAAACTCCTCAGATAAGAAAGGGACAGTGCCATTCACAGCAACTTTCATGCCAAGAGCACTCATGCAGATTAAATGACAGGGTATGACTGATGAGTGATTTAAAATCATAACACTCTCAGGGAGCAGAAGAAGCTACTGCCCCAAGAACCTGTCTTCCTATGATGAAATACATTCCAGTACTACCCATAATTTTAATAAGAGTTGTTTACTAGACTGCTAGAAACACTGGATTAATGTTAGGAATGTTTTCATTCCAATGCTGGTAGAAACCTTTTTTACCCCTCCAGAGTGGTAAAAATTCCCAACAAAGGCTCAGCTGCTATTTGCAATTTGCAGATTGTGGGAGAATAAATGTTGCAAGGCGTTTTGTTGGTGAACTTCAGTGAGCATCATTAACATGGAGTAAATGCATGGGTAAAAATCCAAACAAAAAAAAAGGCTGTTGGTCTGAGACAAGATTTTTTTGCCCTCCAATACAGGAGAAAAGCCACCAACACATGAGAAGGAAAAAAATAACATTAAAGGCTTTACCTTCACAGTATACAGCAGTCTTTGTTAATTCTTACATCTTTCTTCTGTGCATCCTAATAACATGAGCTGTCAATGTTTGCTCTAACACTTAGATCAGCTCTGCAAATATATTGTGAATTAGCAAGAAGAATTCAAGGACATTTACCACAATTAATATCATATATAACCCTGAAATCCCTGAATTTTTTCAATGTCATGGCATTTGGAAATATAATTACTCAATGAAAAAGGTTAAAAATATGCCCTGGTCCTTTCCAAAGAAAATCAAACAAACTAAAGTTTAAGGTATTCTTTTGGTGATTTGGGCTTTTTTCCTCCCTCATTTGACCAAATCCTTGGACAAGGAGCTTATTTGCTAAGCTGAAAAGCAGCAGAGAATTTGCAAGCAGGAAACTCTATTAATATTTAACTTGGACTAGAATTCCCCATGTGTTGGTGGGATCAATGCACAATGACTACAAGAGTTGGTACTGACAATATATCTACCTGGAAAAATACCTCTGAAAAGCCTTATAGTGACCATGTAGCATAACACAATTAAAATATCTGCTTTTCAAAGTTTAAGCTAATACTTCTGGCACCTAAAAAAATGAAGCCTTTCTGTACAAATTCTTTTTACATGCTTTTTATTACTCACAAACATTTATGAGGTTAATTTTCCTATGACAAGGCTGAATTTTGCTTTTCTTCTTGACTGCTTAACGCACAGTAATGTTGCTGTTCTAATGGTGCAGAATCTGTAAAGTAAAATACCAAAATCAATGTCATTTTTTAATGAGAAAAACTAAAGCAGAAGGAAAAACAAAATGTTGGGATAGTTTTGAAGACTCTACCAGTTATTTCTCAAATTCCACAAAGGTAGTGGTAACTAGCACATTTTTTGCAAAATGCATTTTCTAAAAGCTTTCTCAGTCCCTTAGTCAGTAACAAAATGAAAATGTGGAAGATAAGCATTACCTGAAACCTCACCAAGGTGACCAAGCTCTCTGTTCTGTCAGTCACCATGACCAACTCCCAAATCATAGTACAAAGCTAGATTTCATCCTGCTTTTTCATGAAAGCCAAATATGTCCCTGCTTTTAATGAAATCAATAAAACCTTTATATTCATAGTAAGAAAGAGAACTCTGTCCTACATCACCATGCTTCAACATACCTATCCATAAATAAACAGCTAGAGAACTAAAGAATTCAATTAAGTTTTCATTTCTCTCAGTCAACTGCAGATCACAGAGGAGGCACCAATGACAGCAAAGACAGATGATGAAAACCTCATCAATTGCTATCACTTCAATTTAGATAAAAAGTCATTCACTTTTCAGCTCTGCTTGGTGCCCAGAAGAGATTAGATTAAAACTAAATCAAGAGAAAAATACAAAATCTAAACAACAGCCAAAGAAAACCTTTTCCAGCTCTTGTAAATGTCCTCAGTTAATCCTACTATGTAAAGTCAGGCTACCAGCAATGGCTAAAAGCAAATTCCAGAAAGTTATTCCTTTGAAAGTTATCAGCACTGTTGTTGAGCCTTCAGAGAAAAGGAGCACGGAAACTTATACTACCTGTTTGCTTAAGTTTTCTCCTTCTATACTGGATTCTGGAGAATATTACAAAACTTTCTAGGACATGATTTGGGCAAACATTACAAATTCTTATGTCTGTATCCCCCACTATCATGTACCATCACGTTGTCTGAGTCCCAGAAGTTCTGGTATTATTTAATTGTTATAAAATCAATGTAGAAATTTGCTAAGATCTATAACACCCTGGTTTATTTCAGTTTTGGGAAAATATAGATAAAGCACCGAGATACAGGATCAGCAACTGACACTTTAATTTGTATTAGATAACAGTTATGCAAGTGGCTTCATAAAGCGAAATATAAAGAACATGAATTTAGCTCATTGTTGCAAATGGAACACAAGTAAAGGCAGGAGACATTTATTTCACCACCACAAGGCTGTCATCACATATAAGAATTCATAAAACAACAGAAGAAAAAAATCTTCACTTTATTTAAAAAGAAAACACATGTTTTATTTAAAAGCTGAGGAATTAAACTTGGTTCATCCTACCAAATTCTGTGTACAGCAGCAGTTCAAATATGAATAGCATATCTCAGCAGGCAGAATTAGCACCAAAGGAAACATTTTAATGAGAACAATATCAATCCTAGATTTTATCTTTCTTCTGTCAACATTTGTCACCAGTACAAATTATACAGTCACTTAACACATTGTCTGGTGATGCCCAGCCCTGTGGCTGAACACACACCGAGGCCTTGAGCCGTCTGGAACCAAGTGTGCTGCCAACATGTGACCTTGCACCCCACGGGAGAGCCCCACAGGCATGGATGCATCTTGGCTCACCACTGAATCACACAGCTGGGCTTACCTACCCCCCCTTGGGGTTTGTTGTGCACCCCACACATGGACAGAGCTGCCCTGGGAGGGCAGCAAGGAGGAGCTACATGTGCTTGGGATAGGTTATGGATTGGCATCCAAAGCTGAGGGGCCCTAGGAGAACACAGGGAGCACAGAGTGGATCACACATTGTGTCAGCTATTCTGCCAGGCTGTACCAGGGCCTCTATTGCCACCTCCTTGTGATGGATTTTATGAATAATCCTTTGCTTAAATTCACTTTTCTAGCTGTTGACAATCAGCATCATACAAGAGAAACAGAATTTTGCAGTAACAAAAAAGGACCAAAAAATTTAAAGTATCATAAAATGTTGCTCTTCTTTGAAAGGAATGTTGTATGACTTGGCCAAATTACCTCATAAGGCCCCATGTTGGCTCAACAATGAAGACATTGATGGAACACTGAAGCAGAAAAACTGGAATGCTTTTCTGCCTCTGCTGCTAGCATAAATCTGCTTTTCCTTCAAGCTTTCTATTACTTAATTCATGCAGGGCCACCATCTTGGTCAGCTAGGGGTTTTCTGAGAGTAGTAGAGAGGAGTAGAGAGCAGCGAGCACCAAGCATGACACAAGTGAAACTGCTGGCTGTGTACTCGGATATGTACAGGGAAGAAAAACGGAATAGAAAATTCACTCTAGATAAAGCAACAAAAAAGTGGCATCCTAAAGATCCACAAGACAGAAAGAGGATACCAGGTGGAATGGCAGGCTCCTCCACATCTCACAGGAGCCACGTTTTCCAACCAATTCAGGAGTCCTACCCTGCGTATTGAGTCAGCCCATTCAGAACTCCTCTTCCCCATTCTACGCTGGCTGAGCCAGCTTTCATCAACCATTTGTCTCTCCAGCTCCACATAAACCATCAATTAATACTAATATTGTTAATAAGTCTTCTCCTGTGTGGACAAAAAAGTCCAGATCTTAGTTCAGGACTGAGAAATTTCCTGCAAAAAAGTACAAGGCTTGATTGCACAATACCCAAGGCTTACATGCCTCTCCACGGGATCACTTCTACATGGAAGAAATTACCTTGGCATGATGATCAGTGGTGGTCACAACAGCAAACAGTAGAGGAACTCAAGAAATTTCTTGCAGGATAGCCCTGGGAAGATAGATGCAAGTTTTTATGTGTTTTTAGTAGGTGTTATTTTTATACTCACAAAGTTTCACTTAGCATAGCCAACAACTCAACACCTGACACGAAGCACAACAGAAGCTGTCTGGCTCACATGCAACACACTAGTGAGAAGGGATTGAAGTCAACCAGCCACATGTTTGGACAAGTCTTAGGTTTCACAACAGTACAGACACTTGCAAAAGTCCTGTTTGGCTGTGAGATTTTTGTTGATGGTGGTGTCCATATTCTTGTACCCATTATTAGTCAACTATTACAAGAACATGGAATAGCTACAAAGAGTAGCATTTCTCCAACAGGGCAGGAAAAGGGGAAGTGTAGACCCAATGGTTAAATTTCCACTGGCATATAATGCCAGACAACACCAGTTTAGGAAACTGAAGATTGCCTCTTTTTTTTATTATTAAAAATTATTAAAAAGCCATTGCTATGAAACACTTCTCACTGAAAAATGCAGGATTGGTTTCTGCCACAGTTTGATACATCAATTCCAATAATTGCTGGCATTATGTTACAAGATTTAACTGTAGTGCACAGTGCCATGGCTACTAGAGAAAAGCAAGGAAAAAAATGAAAATATAAAAATCAAAACACGCATCAATATAAATACTCATATGGAAGTGAAATAATGAATTGTTATTTTGGCAAAGCACAGTAACCCCACCCTCAAAGAAAAAGGTACACCTATCAGTTATATTCCCATTGTTTCCATCCCAGAGTAAAACTGGAGGATTACTACTCTAGCAAAAAATAGAAGCAGCAATACTTCCCTTAAACAAAATTTATTATTTTATCCAACCCTATACATGCAGCACCCCATCTTCAGAGTAAATTTTCTACCTTTTATCTTCTATCCCCTCCACAGGCACATGGGAGGGATGAAATCTATCTGCAGACTTCACCATAACCAACAGTTTCCATATTTATGGAGATCCAGAAGCTAATGTAAGCTTATTGCTGAGATGACAGTTGTGCCTAAGCAGAGGAAACACAGAGCAGGGAAAGAAAAGAGAAAGAAAAAGGATGAAACAAAACACTTGAAGTAGAAAGCCTAGCTCAACTGTAGCTTTTTAGATCTTCTGAAAAGACCAAATGAAGACAGAATATAGGCAAAGTATTCCTTGCCTAGACTAAGGCTGCTCACAGGGTATGTTTTGGCAGACCTATGTCACCTTCACTTTTTACAGCAGTGAAGCAAAGGGCGCACACATCACAGTGTGATTTTGTATTATGAGGAACATCTACCACGTAAAACCAGTGCTGCTTCATTGTGTGATTATGTGTGGACTTCTGAGATTTGCTCATGTTCCCTGTGAATTTACTGCTATATTATTTTTCAGAGACATTTCCTCTCCTAGATGCCCAGACTAGCATTTGATTGATTAGTCTGGGTTTTCTGGCTTACCCACTAAATTGATTTGAACAATCCATTTGTTAATGTAGTGAAACACATGTTCACGATTATAAATTGTTTAACAAGTCTCAACAAACAAGTCCTTTGGTGGTCCTGAAGTTTCTTAAAAGCAGATGGATGAGGTACAATTTTATAGATTCTTTTTCCTATTTGTGAAAAGCTGCTAAGGTCGGAAATAGGCTTTAGTGCAAACAAGGGGCATTGTCAGACAATAAAGAGACAATTGCCTGTGTTAGCACAACAATTAATTTATTTGCAGAGAACCACCCAGTCTATTTGTTACCAGAAATGTGCTAATTATTCCTGCTAATTACATGCAAAACCTTCATTATCACCTATATGAGGAAGAGGACCCCTCAGGTTTCAGTGACAAATTAATTACTGTGTTTTCCTTCTGAATGTACTTCTTGACAGTCCCTGTTATCTGAAAAATAAATTGGCTAGCAGGAAGCTTGTCTCTCAGAGACATTCTGCAAACTAAAAGCAAACATACAAATATCATATCAAGTCACTACTGCTATTTTTTCAGGCAGATATATTCTGAAGCTCTCAGAACTTCGATATTAATTTACAAGCTCTTAATCCTAATAAAATGTATCATGCACTGCTAAATTCCACCATGTAGCTGCTTTCAGAGCCCTTTACACATCTATAAAACAGTGGATAAGATAGCAGGCATTAGGTTTTAAAAATACAACAAATAAACCAAATGGTACACTACATATCAGTAAAACATTGACATCATTTCAGGCAATAAATATTATTTAAAATTCATAACTGAAGTGAAAAGGACAGCAAAGGAGCTGAATCGCTCAGTCTTGCATTATCACCATTCTAATTCAACATATAGGACACTTGCCACGATTTCTTTGCAATGCATGTCAGGGGCAGGTGAAGCCTCTTGCGGAAGCATGAGGAAGAGGAGGCAACCAAGATGAAATTCTTGATTTGAAAGGCAGCAAACGTGGTGAGTAAAAGAGTTGCAGCACAATAAATCTGGCAGAGGAATGAATGGAGAGGCTGCAGTGAATACTCAGTACACAAGATAAATTAACTATTCCAAAAAAAAAGTAAATCTCTTAAATTTTGCATAGAACCTGTCAGGTAAGTTTCAGCCATTCCTGTACAACACCTTGCCAACAGTCTGCCTCCACTTTCATTAAAAGTTGCTCTAGTGAGTTGTCCTCCCTGTGCATCCTGCTCATAGTTACTCACAGCCTCCTCAGTTTCTGTGTTTGGTACAGCAGAATATCAATACCTTAACAATTCAGAGTATCAGCAGCAACCATCAATGGACACATGAGCATCATCTTACAGCTCCAGAATGTGGATTTGCATCCACAACTTTAGGAGCAGCTGCAATATGACATTGTATGAAACAACAGCAAATTCGAGGCTGGATACAAATGGTGCGGTCTTGGCAATGTGTCAGGGATGGGAGTGAGTATCTCCCAGACAGGGCTACTAAAATGTTAGAAATAGTTTCATAATGAACCAGGTGATGATTAATACACATACAAAATCGTATTTCAACAGCCACTCCACCTCATGAAGATAAATCAGGAGTGGAGGAGTGGATTCAGACTCTGGATGTCTCTAAGACTCAGCCCCACCTCTCCAGACCATCAGCACAGAAAGGCAGTGCCCAAGAGCTGCCTGGCCCTAAAGACTAAGAGAGTTCATCCATGACTCACTGGACCTATGCCCTTCCTTCACTCTAATCAGGGTATCACTGGTCCTACAGCATACTCTTCTACTTAAAACATAAGCAACTTAGTTTTTACTTGCATATGTAGCCCGTTTTTCAGACCCCTGTGTTTTGTGTATCAAGCACTCCAGATAAGCCTCCAATTCACCTAAGTAACCATGTTGGTGCTTTCTGCAGTGTTGTCTCTCTGAGGCTGGAAATCCCCAGAAATAACTAGATGGCAACTTCATTATTCTTCAAATCTATCCTCCCCTTCATCCTCTCCTTTCACCAGAAGCCTTCAAAAACCTCAGGAACAATAATGCTAATCATACACTCAGCTTCCATACCCTGTACTACTGGCTACAATTTCCATCTGTGTATCTTGGTTTGTCTCTTGTGTCAGAAGGTAAGTTCCCCAAAACAAGAGACATCTCCTTTGTGTATTTTTGCTGTAGTCAGCATGTCTTAAACACTACTCAACTATAATTATTAACAGAAGTAGCAGTAGTAGAAGCAGAGGTAGAAGTAGGAGGAGGAGTATGAGGAGGAAGCACAATGCAAATTTTCCAAATCAGAAATGCAACAAAAGATTTGACATTTGGAGACCAATACTATCTCTCATAATTAAACAAACAAACAAACCCAAAACCAGACAACAACAACAACCTGTAATAACAAATCACCAAAGAAAAGAAGCAAACTCTCATGTAACCACAGCTGAATGTAGTTATAATTTTTATTTTAATTTTAGCCTATAATCCTGACTGAGGTTGTGGCACACATGCATTGTCTTTCTGTCCTGTAGCTCAACATCTACCTTCATTCAAATAAATCAAAAAGAAAAGAAGCGGATAGGAGTGCTGTACTCAATCTGAGTGCAGCAAGTTGAGGTTTTTTAAGTCAGAGACATTAATGTAAAAGATAGAATGTGCATGGGTTTATTTCCCAAATACAGTAACTCATAAAATTATGCCTAAAGCTCAGTCCTCACCAACAGCATAGAATCTGATTTATTGATAGGTATTAGTACAATCCATGAGGACAATAAACAAAACTTTTTACATATAAAAAGTTCTAACCTTCCAATCCCAGTTTATTACCAGGGGTTTTGTTCCAAAGGATGGGAAGGGTTCCTTGGCATAAGCAAAAAATCCTGAAATTTTGAGGACAGTTTTTTACGTGCCGTATTATTCTGTATGACTGAAAACCTCAAAATAGAAGAGGTTAGCATGGCTGCTAGGCCTCTAACAAGTGTCCTCTAACCTCGTGTGCCCCAAAGCAGTACAGAGCCAGAAAACACAAAATTAACCTACTATCAATCCATTGAAAATTGACCTCAACAAGCAAGACCTCAGGAGCAGAATTCAAAAACAGGACATAACTTACTCATGATAGAAAGTTCTTTTTTAGTTTATTATAACAGGTCACTCACCAGATTCCTTTATCTGTTTGTCAATAGCAAGAACAGCAATATTTGACTGACCCTGAGAGATAGGCAAAAGGGATGCCATGTGGCAACAAAGGAGAATTCTAAATCTGAAGGTAAATTGATGGAGGGGGGGAGAATAATCTGAAAAACAGAGGTGCATAAAGAAACGTGTATAGCATCAAAATTATTGAGATCTGGACACGAAGGGGACAATGGAAAAGCAGGTGATTCTAGACTATTTTTGTTGTGACAGAGGAGGAACAATACATTGCTTTCAGAGTGAAACTTTTGAGCAATAAAATAATGAGTATGCCTAGCAGGCAAAGCCTTTCTAATTTGCCTGACCTGAATTATGAGAACATATTTTTGGCCTGGCCTATACAACAAATTATGAGTAGGATTAAGTGCATTCAAAGTAGCTGACAAGATGCTGAAGCAGAAGAGAACCTTCCCACAGAGACTAGAAAGTTGGGGTCAGCACTGGATTAACTGACACATAAACTGAGTCTTGTGTTCCAGAGGCTTAATAGCTCTGCTTAAACCTATCAGCACGCAAAAGTAGCAACAGAGAAAATGATAAACTCCTTGTCATAGCTGGCTTGGGCAAGTATGTGACAAAGAATGACTCAGTAATATTTCTCTACTTCTTTCCCATGTAGGAAGTTTTTAGAGACCACCTCCTCTGTTCTTATTCATTTACATCTAGATAAGAATTTCTGTAGTTAGAATTGTTACAGTTGTAACAATTTGGTACTGAGGGCTTTTTTTTTTCAAATGTAGGAGCCCAGAGACATACACCTACAGCTACAAAGGATATGGATCCACTCCTCCTGAAACCATCACTGATCTACTGAGTTCTCCAACAGAAGAAGTAAATACTGAAGTGAAAAGAACTGATCTAACTTAAAACTATAGTATTCATAGAAGTTTTTTTTGTTCTTTTTCTTTTAATTAAAAAGCACGTGCTCTAAAATAGCAAGAAATTTTAAATTCCTTTACATTTGATGAGGAGAAGGAAGTAGTTGTTGGGTACTGGATTTTTTTTAGCTCTACATTTTCCTTCAGGTTTTCACATGTTCTTGCATAAACATTTCCTGGCTCAATATTGTGTTTGCTCACACCAAAGTTCTTCCACAGACGCTTTTACTTCCTGCTGCAAAGAAGGGGGAGGGAAGGCACTGTGCAGTGTAGCACCATTTATCCTTTTCAGACAAGGCTTGATTTAGAAAAGGACCAGTCACAACTTGCTGGGGACCAGAAGCCAAATAAATTATTTTACTGTTTGATTATCCACATCATTCAAAACCTGTGTCACTGGCAATTGGCTTGCTTCCTGTCATGCTGGGACCTGGGTTGCACAACAAGTTTGTGGAACTGAAGTCTCCTGGAGCTGTTAGTTTTCAAAAATTTTGTCTTGGACAGAGCACCTTAACTCCTCCCTGTTCTCTAGCACAGCAGCTAAAATGGAGCCATCCTGCTGGAGCCTGTACAGCCAGCAGCTTCCCTAGGGATCCCCCACACCCTTCCCCTCACATTAATGAGCAGCTAACTAACAGAGTCAATAGAAATAAATTAGCAACAAACTTATTCTGGTAGATGTCAAGGCAGAAAAGAATTCCAAAGAGGAATTTAAACAGGGAAAAAGATATATCAGCTTAGCTGTTCATTGTACGAAAGACTGCTTGTGTAAGATACCACATTAAAAAAAAATGTTCTTAAACAAAAGACAAAATACTCCGTAAAAAAAATAGAAAGTACTTCTTTAAGGCTTGCACCACTAATGGAACTGTGAGGAGGGATGAAAAATGTTAGCACTATCTCTAGCTCAGGAAGTCCCAAAACCATGATTCAGTAGAAGGTAGGAGAGTACACCAAGAAGGGATCATTATGTGCTTGACATTTTCTTATATGCTACCCCAGGCTGCTGTCAGAAACAGGATACCCAGCTAGACAGATGTTTAGTCTGATCCTGTGTGACTGTTCCCCCTTTGTGACAGTAAGACATAAATGTGGATAGGAGGAAAGTTATGTGCAACTCAGGGTTCACATGAAACGAAGTTGATGCAGGCACAGCAGCTGAAAATGAAGAGATTCAAACTGAGGCATCAGCTCTGGGCAAATTCTGATCGCTATAGACTTCACCCCTGGGAGGAGTTCATACTGTCCAAAATCCTTCTCATAGATTTTAGGATTAATCTTAAAGATATAGGGCACCTTTGGAGTCAAACCACTTTCCCTGCCCTCCTCTTGTCTTTCTGTTACATATTTAATTTTTTACATTAAAAAAAAAATTATCTCTCTCTGTAAATTAATACCTGGAATCATGCTAATGCCAATGTGGACATTTTCTGCATTGAATTCTCTAGGCCTTTGCAAGAAAACAAGTCTTCTCAATGCCACCAGTCTTTCTGATATGCAAGTCAAAACTTATTCACAAAGCACAGTGTTCATTATCTTGCCATCAATCATTCAGGAACTAAAGCAGATATGCAGAGAAACTTTGCAGTACAGTGACAATGTCACAATGTCAACCATAATGTCTAAGTTGTACATAGATAGTCCAAATCATCACAGTTCAAATGCAGCTGGAACAATTCCTAGTCAGGAAGAGTTTTACTTCCTCCTTCACTATAGCAAAATGAGGAACAACCATCACAAACATTTTCTTCCAGCACAGCCATCAGAAAGACTACCTGGTTTTGCTCCTGGCTATTTTAATTCATGCTCTTTCAGGCAAGTTTGCTAAAGAAACTGTATCTAGAAAATGTTATACAACAATTGCAGCAAGTAGCCTATAGAACAGCTTATTTGCTGTGACAAATGGCAAAGCATGCTGCACACCAATACTCCATATTCTCTTCCAGGTCACTGAACTGATTCTGGTTCAAATTCCTGACAAACCATTTCATATGTAAAGGCATTAAAGGACTAACTCTATTCTCTTTTGCTAGCTCAGTGTAGCTCTACTCTAGGAGCTAGGGTAGCCTGCAAGGCAATACACAGCATGGATACAAACCCACTCAGATATTTCTTGGACGAATATCTAGCTACTATAATGTTATGTAAAAGGGAGCTGCTCCATTTTTCTCACAGCAGTAGCTGCTGTTTCTGCATTTTATAAGGAGATGAAGCTGTTCAAGGATATTGTGTGCTCTGGGAACAGATCAGCTGTCCCAGGTAATTCTGATCCCATAATATCTGCTTCCTGGATCCTAGTCAAGCTGACAGAGCATGGCAGCAACCTCTGCCAAAACAGAGCTGGTTTGGACCTTGGCTGCAAACAGCATGGCAGGCACCATAGAACAGTAAAGTTGCCCATGGAATTTAGGTGTCACCGGGGCTAGACTGAAGTTAAGGAGGCACTCTTAGAGCAGTTTTGGACTTACATAGCTTACTCTTCCAAATCTCAGGTTAAAAAGGGATGACTTTCGTGGTATGTTTCTCTCAGCAGTATTGCACACTCTACAAATTTATTGCTCAACAGACTGAGCAAATTACTTGCTGGTTGTGTGCACCATAGCCTGATCCCTAAGATGATTCTTCAGGATAGGTAGATAATATGTGAAATATTTACAATGGAATGATTTTCACCATGGAAGCAGTCCCCTCATTTCACTTCATCATTCTTATAAAACCAGTATCTCTTTCATAGTGGGGAGGTGATTTGGTGACAGTACCAGCTTAAGCAACAGCTTCAACAATGTCAGACCTGACACTTAACAAAAATACTCATGAACAAAGTTTAAAACACATGGGGCAACTGGCCAGAAAGCAATATTTTCTCTCTGTTCTGATAACAGATGAAGATACATAGACAAAGAGCTTAAATTAGAGAGCAAAATCCATGTGTTTATGTTATAATAATCAGTGTCACCTTGCACCAGAAGAAACAATACACATGCAGAAGGTTTTCTTTAAAGATAATACGCTTTAAATTACATTGGTGTACACTTAGTTGACAGCTATAAACTTTTTCTGCTCGGGGACTCTTGCAGCCTGAAGACTTGCACAACAAGCCAGGTATACCAGATAAGATTCACTCTATATTAAGAAAAAGAGAAGTTCTCAAAACAACAACAGAGTTGTTTAATTTACTTTACCCTACATTGTCCATCAGAGTAACACTACTTCTTATTTCTAAGTAGAATTATGTGTGTCTATGTAAAGAGAGATACAGAGATGGATATTCTGTTAATTTATAAAAAGGTTAAAGATTTTTATCAGTGTTTATATGTTAAGGAGTGCTTATAATTTTTATCATAATGCCCATTCCAGTCATAATTTATAACTTATGGAAGACTGCAATTAGTCTGCTACCTCTCCAAATAATATTTCAGTGACTTTGGTTTAAGATCCCTTCCAATACTCCCTCATAACTGAACCTGTGTTTCAATAGGAAAAACCTTACTGGGGTAGGTAGGGGGGAGGTAATTTCCACTAAACCTGTAATACTTACTTGAGCACTGATACTGAACAGCAACATTTTGATGCTGTCTGACACCAGATGAGAATTCGCTTTCTAATTAAATGGGAACATAGGATATACATGAGGTAACTGCCAGCTTCTGAGAGTGGAAGTAATACAATTTTCTCATTTTGCAGGGTAGGTCTGCCCTGCTTCTTTAAAAGAACACACTTTTTTTAAAAAAAATGACCTTGGAAAGATTTGCTACATATGGAATACAGAAACTGCTATTCCCAAGACTCCACAGATCCTAAGTGTTTCAAAAACAGGCATAGAAGAATGAAAAAAAAAAAAAACCAGGTGACAATAATGGCATCAGCAAAATACCTTATACCTCACTTAAATATTTTATATTCAAGGCACAAGTTACAACTCATGAATTTCATTAAATCTACCTAATTTATGCCAGAATCCATTGCCTCTTTGTATTTCAAGGGAATAGAAATACACAAGAGATTGTGGACAAAAGTGATATTTCTTGTAGGAATAAAATCCAAACAGAAAAAGAGAGAGAGACTTAGGCTTAATCTTCCTCATTATTTGATAAAAAAGAATTTTCTGAGTAAAGGTACAAGTTATTTGTGGTTTTGATCACTCCAGTACACTGTTCCATACCTAGGAGTAGAAAATGTTTCAAATATTTAACAAATCAGGGCTAATTATACAGAATAATTGAATCCTTAATATAAAGCCTGAGAGACTTTATTCTTCTAACGTTACTTGCTGCTGATGTGAATACCATGAGAAGAGATAAAGCCATAGACCTGTTAATACAAAGAAGACAGTTAAAAATTACTTCCAGTTTTGAGAAAAACACTAGGCTCTGAATATAAGTTATTTATTAAAGTTCAATTCCCTTTTTTTCCCAAAAAAAAAGTTATTTTAATTACTGCTTTTTTTTTGCCAAGTGTCTGCTTAACTTAAGAGAAGAAATTACTTTTTATTTGAAGCATTGCCTACTAGAAATAAGAGTCACTCAAGGGCAGTGTTTTATTGATAAAGCTTTTTTCTTAATAATCATCATATGTCATAACATTTCACAGGATTCATGAGGTTCGTATCTTTTCAAAGGCAAGAAACAACTGGAAGTTCTGATCTGAAGCTAACAAAAAACCCCAAAGCACTGTCTAAAGTTGGACTCGTTTTTGCATTTTAAACCCTAGATATAGTAAAAGTCAGGTCTTCATAAAAGTAGGAGAGGTTGTTTGTAACCATAAGAGCCACCATTTTTAAACTGTTATGAATATTTGCATACATTTACATGCACTGAAAGCACAGCCATTCAGATCAAACAAGGTTCATTATGAAGACAAACATGCTGAGTATGACTGACTGACAATCTACACAATGGCTGATTTAAACTTTACACTCACCGGCCATTTTTCTGAGGAGGAGGAGGAACAGCTAAGGATGCCTTACATCTCTTCAGCCACTTTTTATTTTTGATAAACCCCAGGGCTGCCTCTGTTAAGGTGAGAGAATACACTAAGCAGCCCATTCAGCCTGTTGAAAACCTCTGCTATGGTCTCTGACTTCTAGCAGGCAAGCTTAAATGAATCTCTCTCAAGCAGTGGAATAGGTAGAAAAACTGGTTTATCAAAAAGACATACACAGTTCCCTTAAACAGTTCAACTTTAAGGCATGTCTGCATGCATTCCTACTGCCTGTGACAATAGTAACACTTCCTTTCAGCCTAATAGGTCCTGAGCCCCATCCTTTGTCTGCTGATTAACTGCTCTATTCATTGACCAGACCACTAATTGCATGCTCCTTATAGTTACCCTACATTACTGTAAGAATTAATGAGACACAATTACAGCTCCCAGAAATCTCAGGCCTAGCCAACTGCAAAGCACTCCAACTGAATAAGAACTCCCCAAGAATAAAGAGAAAAATTCAGCCCATTGTTCACAGGAAGCAGAATGTTTTTTGTTAAAAAATTGTATTTATTTGAAGCTGTTTCATAATTAGGCCCTGGAGAAAAAAAAAAAAAAGAAAAAAGAAAAAAGAAAAAAAAAGGAGAGAATAGAGAAAGAACTTGGGAACCAGCATTCACTGAGAAATCACAGCAGATGCAAAGAGACGAGCACACAGTTCAGATATGAAGAGAAAAAAACATAAGGAAGGAGTTCATTAAAAATTAGTGCTATGAACACTACAAACATCTATAACAAATCAGCTGTATAAAAAAAGCACATCTCACTGTATGGGAGCCACCACTAATGCAACCTTATATTTGACAGCTTCAATCTTGAGCAATTTAAAATAAGCATGTGGCAAGCTTCTGCAGTCATGTCTACTATGAGATGGAAGAAGAGGAATTTAATTTCCCAGTATCAGAATTTAATATGCATTAGAAGTCAGTGTCATTAGCCATGAAAGTCAAAATGAAGGACAGAAAATGAGTTTTTTGAAAATCACCCATATTGAAAACTGCACTCACATTTAATCTGTGTAATCAACAGCCACGGCTATTCAAAGTCTTAGTGACTACAATCACTACCTATTAGCCTGTAAGTAGTTCAAAAGCTATTATTCTCACTTGAACAATTTTCCAATACCCACGAGACAGCATTAAGTTAATGAAGTTAATATGCAAAGTCAATATTCTTTGTTATGAAGTCATCTTATTCCATTGGTTCCTCTTCAACATATTTTCACCATATAAATTTGATTTAAATTACATGTATAGTTTGACAAAGCCACTGATACTTAAAATAGGGCTTGAAATGCAGCACTATACTTTATAGCCCTAGTAACCATTTTCCAGGGTACAATTTATAGCAGCCACTGAGACCCCAAACTAAGCATGTCAGACTGGCACTGCTACATTCCAGAATCAACATCTTTGGACAGAGACAACATTTTTTGTACATCTCTACAGGGATTCTCAATAATTGCACCTAACTGCAGTAATAGCTTAAATTCATGGGAAATGGATGTTCTTCTGATATTATCGCTCACTGATATCACAGCAGAACGCTTTCCTGCATGAAGCAGACAGTTACCACCATGTGGTGCTGAATCCCAAGCAGGAAACAAGGCACAAATATGGATCAGAGACCTTTGTGTTCAGTGTATAATAAGTCCAATATCCCTGTCATAGAACAGCAATCATTAACTCGGGGATCTTTTGTTAAATGGCCCCTGTGGCTGGACTGGTAACAGCAGGGATCGAATTTGCAATCCTCAAGACTAGATTCATCAGTCAGGGAGACTGCAGGCCTGCAGATTCATGCATTTCCAAAGTGAGTCTCTAGGACTTCACATGAAAATACCAATTTCAATTAACCTTGGCTGATTAATCAGCCTCAGTGCATGGCCACAGAGCTTACATACACAGCTCTAGCTCTGGCAGTATTATTTGAAATGGGTTTTCTGCATGTCTTGAAAAAACCTTTGAGGAAAAAAGAAACCTTTGTCTCAAATAAAACATCACCTAGCTTGTTCAAGCTGTTCCCGTTTCAAGCCCAAAAATAGAACAAGTCTGAATTCCTGCAGAGTGTGATGTGAAATAATTTCTACTAGTGCAAATAATGTATTCTGGTATCTGGTCCAGCCTTCATTTCAGATGTTTTGAAGTAACTTCACCAATACAGAATATCCACACACTGGAGGTTTTCTTTAATTTCTAGTTAAGGTGTCTCTCTCCATAAAGAAAAAGGAGTCCTTCCTGCAACAAACATTATGAGCCCACACTTTAGGGTATCAATTCTAGGGTAGAACTTCTAAATGAAAGACAATTAGAGGCATACAAGGAGCGCATTGTAAGAGACAGGGGAAAGGTTTCAAGTCATAACCTGACTCACTCCAACCATTTCTACTCTCCTGTTCCACTACCAATTTCTTTAAAACTACTTGTTATGTATGGTAGTGCATATAGCACCAGCAAAGGACAATCCTGATCCACTAAGTGTTCCCACGTGCTTATTTACGCTGGAACTGATTCACCCAAGGAAAATCCCACTTTTGTACTTCTCATCCTTTAGTTTGCATGTTGCAAATCATAAGCTTCACTATCAGGGAGCTTCCTTCCCTCCTTTTCATTGCTATATCTACAGCCAGTCCTCTTTCTTCCTGAAAGTAGTTCACTTAAGCAATGGTTTTGTCTACACCGTCTCCTAAGTGTGGCCCCAAAAGTATCTTCAAGACTGTAACCACCAATAGGACAGATGCCAGATAATGAAAATTCAAGCATTGTCAGGAACTTGCAGCTGTAAGACAAACTTGTAGGAAGAAGATGAACAGGAGACAGTGACACTATTCTTAGAGTTGTCCTGGAGGTCATTCCTGGGAGCAGTGTAAGCATAAGCTATGATGTATCATCTCTGTGTGCAGTGATAAACTGGCATATGGGTCCCTACAGGATGAGGCTTACAGCTGATTTACACTAGAAAGGTTAATATAGGAATTACGCTAACAAGACTCTCATCTCAAGCAACCTACATCTATCCTGCAAGAGAAGTAAAATGCACAGGTAAAAGAACTCCTTATGCAGCTTCTGCACTGGGGTTTTTGCTGGCATAGCTATGTCAGCAAAAAATTCATATCCCTCCCTGACAGGCCTCCTTGACAACACTTTCAAGTGCAAACCAGGTGTCAGTATTTCTGTTATGACAGAAAAAGAGTTCTACACTAGTCATCAGCTGAATATTTGGCCTTTCATGACCTGGAAAAGTCCTTGCTTCCAAGGAGGTCAAATCCCGTGATCATGTTTTCCACCAGCATAATCTCTCATGACCATAGTACTGGTATGGTACTATATTAACACATAAAGAGAAGGAGAAAGAATAGCAGTAGCCAATCATTTATATTCTGCATTCCACTGTAAAACTTATCTATTTACACTACATTAATGCCACAAAAAATCCAGTGAATGGGAAGCACTAACTGTTTTATGTAAAAAATTGCTGTGATTTTTAGATTAGTCTAAAAATTGTTTGAAATCTACTAATCTCCTAACATTTTATCTGGTTACATTTGGCACTCAGAAATATTTAGATAATTCTAAGAAGAGACTCTATAGATCGAATTCCCAGATGCATCCCAGATCATGGAAGAAGCCAATCAAGTACAAACATCTTTCATTTTAATCAGCTTTGTTAGTTAGAAAGTCAACAATATTGGTTTGGCAGCAGCTAGATAGCTTTAAAAAGACAATTAAATGCATAAATCTACCACATGGCATTAGACAACAACCCCAGAGGTGAAGAGATGATTGGAAGAAGACATGCTGCCACAGGCAGTGTTGCTGAGGGTCCCTCAAGGATCACCAGTCTTGTACCTGATCTTAACACAATTTACCATATTTTCTCCATCTCCAGTCCTCTGATCCTATAGGATCATTTATGGAATATGTTTAGGCCTTGCACTGATGGAGCAACAAAAGGCCCTCTGAAAGCATCCGTCACTGGGGTGGAATACAAGGGCCATGGTCCACCTGGAGCGTTCCTCAGTACAAACTAAGATGTTCTGTGATAAAAGTCAGCATGAATAAAACAAAATGTTTATAATTACTCACACATGCAACACTCATGGTCATGGATTAGCCAAACAGTGTGAATCCATGAGCCACAAGAGACAGTCAATCACATTAATTTCCTTAGTTAATTTATTAATTAATGCTCCTTTATTGACTAGAAAAAAAGAAAACATATTTCAGAACCAAAAAGCAATCTGCAATATCTAAGCACTTAAACTGCATCCTACTCCTAATACTAAGATAAAGTTTAGCATGGGAAGAAAGTTTTATGTTGATTTATGTCCTGGTTTACTATTGTTGGTTTCAGAAGAGCAAACGGCAGAGCAGAGAGTAGTTCCTGTGACAAAAGCATTAGACTGGCACAAGGTTCTGCATCCTTTACCTACCAGTGACACAAATCCCTACCCTGCCCTTTTTGTCAGTCAAATGAAGTAGAATTTGGCTAATATGCAACTTAAATACTGGTCAGTAAGACATTGGTCAAAAAATAGATTGGACAAAATAGTCAAAACCCTGTCCATTTTGAGCCCTAATGATTCCTTTTATAGCAACTTTGCAAGGTGCTCTATAAATACCAGCAGTCTTATGTTTCACACATATCTTTGTAAAAGAGGGAAGACAGTCACTGGAAATTAAGTGCCTTTATTACTTTTGTATAGAAAGTGTAAGAGTGGAAAGAGCTGATGAGGAACAGACAGTCCAAAGAAATATGGGATAGGATTAGGAAGAAACATCTCCCAAAACAGAAGCATAACTAAGCATCCAAACTGCCAATTAACAGTAAATAGCCAATGAGAGAAACATGTATGGAAGAATGCAGGGATGTGCGGGGAATTAAGAGGCTACATTGCAACTACACTTTATAGGCAGAGAGTTACAAGGTATTCAGGTTACTGAATCCTACTTAGGAACATAAAGTCCTGCTCAGTTCTGTGGGAGATGAGGCACCTTCACATCTCTGGCAATTCAGGCTCAAGGGCTGCTCCCACGAAACATCAGTGTCCGTGCCTCTCACAGGCCTGTCTCGCTGTATTAGGCAACCAGAAGAACATTATGAAGAAACTCTTGATGCACCAGTGACTTGGAACAAAACTCTCACTCTACCATAAAAGCATTTAATGTCCTACACGTTGGACCATTTAATGAGACTTAGTAAAAAGCATTTGTATGGGGGAAGGGAAGTTATGGCAGTTGCTTATTCTGTATTTATGTACAGGTTCAGAAATTGCCTCTGTAAAGCTGCCAGCCTTTCTCCACACACAATTTTCATGTACCATTTGTGTTACTGTAGAACCTGTAAGCCCAGGCTATGGATCAGTCCTACAGAAGTGCAAAAAAAAAAAAGAACATGTCTACACACCTGATGCAAGTCATGCAACCCAAACAGTATCCATAAGATAATTTTTTAAAATTTTATTAGCTTAAAGCTAATTACTATCACCCATAGTAGAATTATCATAAAAACATTCTTCAGATTACATTTGAATAGGCTTAAAAAGGAGAAATATGCATTGAATCACAAGAAGAAATATAGATTATTTCAGTATTACATAAACTCCATGTAGACAGGAGAAACACCTTCTTTGAAAGCAGTGGGGTTTTTTTACATAGCTAAATAAAACGTATTCCATGCAAATGATTCACAAAAACTGAACAGAGGGGGACAATTCCAGTAAATACAGTCTTGGAGGGCTTTTTGACAAACACAAGAATATGTTTGGATATCATTTATAACACATACTCCCTGGCAATAATTTACTCTTCCACTCAAATCCTTTTATAAAGGTACTTCACTGTTACCACACAAAAAAACCAGAATAACTTCAGAGAGAGCAACAAAGGAAATTTGCATCTGACACTAATATCTTCATAGGATAAAGTATATTTTAATGAAGATATTGTCAGCAATACATGTGTTTATGCTTCTTTTTTCCCTTCACACTTGGATTTTATTTCATTTATGTCATGATTTACCTTGCAAGTTTAAGAAATGCATCATTTATTCATGACCTCTACTTTCTTTCAGAACCTCTCAGTTACACAGAAGACCAGGTTAAAGAAAAATCAAGTGGTTTGTCTGATAACAGTTAGTGTCAAAACAAACTGTATATGTTGAATTGCTTTTAGCTAAAGTCATAATAAAAATAATAATAATAATAAAAAAACAGGGCTTGCTTTACCTTTTTCCAGAATAAACTCTCATAATTAAACTTTCTACTTTTCCAAGTAGCTGACTATGTATTCCTGCACAGTGGGAGGTTTTCTCCACAGACATATTGACTTGGACAATAAACAAAGCAAAAATCCCTGACTGGAATTTACAGCTAAATTTAACCATGCATGTAGTTAATAAAATTTGCATAAATGTCTTTCAACATTAAGAAAAAATAAAAGTTGAAATTCAATGAATTTGGGCACTGCACTGCTTTGCAAGGAAAAAAATGAGATTTAAGTTTTAATTTCCATATTTATTGAGGCTGTATGTCAAAAGAAATCTGTGCAAAAAAAAAAAATCCTGGTGCTGCCTTGATGAGATTTGAAAGATGACAGCATATTAATAGTAAAGGAGCTTCTCCTTAGCAAAGATGGCTTAAATAGTACCTATAAAACACTGATGAAGGGCCACATAATTATAGAAAACATTTCCAGCATCTCTTATTTCTCTGTCCTTCAACTACAAAACAAGTAAAAGGAGTTAACATGTTTTGAAGAAATATCACCCACTCTTTCCCCTCAGTGTCAACTTTCCCCATGAAACATTAACAGATCAGTCAGCATTGACTTCTGACCATTAAAGGTGGTAAAGAAAACTTTAACCGATACTTTTTCATTGATTTTTTGTCACAACACTGCACCACCACTACCCCTCCAAAGCCATGAACTATCAGTAGCAAACATTCACCTTCTATTTTTAATTTTTGTGTCTCATTTCACAGCATCCTGGACATTTGGATGTCTTAGGAATTTGATTTAAAGGAATTAAGGGTTCTATTTCCTTTAAAACTAAGTTACTTTACCTGGATCTGCCTAGCCACAAAAAGTAGACAATGCAATGCAGTTCTGCCAGCATAAAACCTTTTAGATAAGCAAGAATACTTTTCCGCTAAAGAGAGAAGATCATATTCCTTTGAGGTACTTTTCCAGGACAAAAGCTGGATGTATTCCAGGGATTATGCTGTTGGTTGGGTAGTTTGGGTTTGTTGTGTTGGGGTTTGTTTTTTTTCTTTTCTTTTTTTTTTTTTTAATTGAAACAGTGAATTTTTATCAGTAAAGCTCTCATTAAATTATGAAAAAATGTTCACATTACCACAGCATGTATTTTATGGCTTTTAATACTTGCACTTGCTCTGGGCAGGATTTCAAGGGCACCTTTAAGCTCTGCTTAAGTCTTCAGAGTTTGGCTACTCCTCAGCTGGAGGAGTGAGAGGGCAAAAGTGAGGAACTTGGTCATCACTTAGGGCATTACCTACAATTGACTGTGCAAATATGTGTCTCAGTCATTCTTTTCTTAGGTTTCAGGTGAAACAAACAACAATTAACACCCCGGTGAGATGCAGAGATCAGCTCTCACCTCTCAAAGCCCTTCTAGCACACACTGCAGGCCTGGACAGGTGATCTCTGAATCCTGCTCCTGAATTTTTCCTTCAGGTATAACTACAACGTTTTTCTTTTCTAATCAACAAGCCGTGCTATGAGAGAAGTGCACTACAACAAGCCCCTCTAGCACTCAGACTGTGGCTGTGAACAGCTTCAAATCACCACAAGGTCTAACTGAGACTCTGTAAAAAAGTGCGGTGCCCTCCAGAGCAACCTCCTGTGAGATCCACGTGCTGACATGTTACTTCAGATTTTTGTTCTGCAAAATGCTGCATTCAGATATGGTGCGACACAGATAGCTGAGGGAGTGCAGGAGGAATTCGATTCTGCAAATGTGCAATAAAAACCAAGTAAATAACCTCAGTGACACAGAGGAAGTCATCAATGTTCTATCTGCATTCTGGTCCAATCACAGGAAACCAAAATACTACAGGGAGATATAACTTTCAGTGAGGTTACCCACGAGAAGCTGAGAGCTCCCTGGGATGTGTTCATGACATGGAGGTCAGCAGAAGCCAAGGATCACAATTCTCCAAATACAAATTGCTGAGCAGGAAACCAAGCCAGCAGTTAAACACTGCAGAACCAGGCACTGAAATTAATGAGTTAAAGATTAATTCACTCACAGACTGTGTGTACATGGTCACCTCATGGGGCCATCACCAGGAAGACAAGAGATCTTCTTAGAAGAACTGGCTCTACCAGAGGCTAATTAACGGATATGCTGACTGTAAATAAAAGCAGGAGGTGGTAAACAGAAAAGAATAGAAAGTTTGATGGGGCTCCCAGCAGATGCTGTGTGTCAATAAACGTCAGTTGAAACTTAGATGCTGCTTTTGTGCTCTCTTAAGGAAATCATTATAATCACATTATTCTGTAACACAGTCTAGCCTAATCTCCATGCCTCATACTAGAGAGGATATTTTTGATCAACTAGACATTTGTTAATTACAAAACCAAGCATCTTGAAACTATTTTGTTTTACATACAGAATGAAGCAGCTTATTTAAAAGTGAAAATTATTACATTCACATGTACTACCCATAAAACTAACAATACCCATAAAGCTAACAACGATTTCTTATATCCCAAACCAAATTAGTGACTCCTGTAAAAATATTGCTTGCTTCAAAAATGCCAGTTAGATAGTACAAACATGTCTACAAAACAGACAAAGGACTGATATATACAAGTGCAATTAGGCTCTTTAAGCACAGAAACACTTTTTCAGTTCAGCCTCATAATTTCCTAAATCTGTAGAAGATGTATACCTTAACTTTGGGTTTTGACATAAGATTCTTCAAATATATTTTACCGCAGCATTTGCCTTCCCTGTCTATTTCACAAATTTTCTGCCAATAAAGGACTCTCCATAAGGAAAACAGTTATAATAGTACTGAACGCTTAAAAGATGGTGATATTCATTGTCCATTCTCTGCCCCACACCCCCAAAAGTTAATTCCCACTACAAACCCGATTTTTTGTTTCCTAATCCTCTCTCCCATTTAACGACTGATTTGACAAACCTTTTCTGAAGCAAACAGACATTTTAAAGGAACCAGCATCACTGAGAGGAGGACAGACTCTTTTGCATGAGAAAGTTTACAGGATGTAATCTTCTCTTTGCCTTGAAGTTAAAGTAATTACTACCCAGTATTGAAATGAAAGAAATTTAATAGTGTCAGTCCAATTACTTGTGAACACATGTTTATTTTGCACCCAATTACTCCCCTCAATTCTTCCAGTTTCAAGAGTGAACATATTTGGCAATTCTATTCGCTTCCCAGTTCTTGACATTATCATAAAAATTCTGATTAAGGCATACAAATTATGTGAGAGAAGTTGCACTATTCTGTTATTCTTGACACACTTTAGAGACAGGATTACAATATCTTCCTTCACTTCACAGAATTTCTAAATTAATTTTAATAGAATTTACATATTTTTACCGCTTTTTGGGGAAAACATGAATTTTTTTTCTCCTTTTTCCAACTCATGAATTCTAATGTAGTAAAATTTCTTCCTTGTATAGTGATTATTTGAAGAAATGCTAATTGACTGTGGAGCACTATGCTTCAGAAAGTATTTAGATTCCACACATGAGCAGCTGGTACCATATGAGCTCACTCTTATGCTTCAATATTATTCTTTCCTTTCTCTGTTGTCCTTACTGCCACACTTTGGGTTGTTGAATCTATTTCTCAACAATTCTCAAACTATTTCTTTCTTTTAAATCTTGCCTGGCTATTATATTTTCTCACAAATATTTATTTTAAATAGTTTTAAACTAATAAAAGGGAATTTCTAGTACTTACAATATACTATAATAAAATTGCACTGACAGAAATCTGAATAAAAAGTGTCTGCCATGTCAGAAAAAGAAATAAAAGAGACCCCACCTATTTTTGTCAATATAACACCCAGGTAAATTTAAGTACGCAGGAGTAAAACTAAATATATCTATTTTCCAGAAATCATAAAAGTTCTGAACAGTTTATAAAAACATAGGAAAAAAAACCCCTGCTGTTCTACTAAGAGTATGCTCCTTTACAGATTTGATCATTAATGCCTGTGAAGACTTAAACAGCATAGTATTAGTTAACAGTTATGAACTAAGTTAAACTACCAAGAAAGTTAAGAATATCTGGAAAGATATTTCTGTAAAGCTGTTACGATACAAAACAAGTAATAAAGAATAACAATCAACTTTTGCTTTAAAAATGCCACATGTTGCCAGTTGGTGGTAGCTCCTGGCTACAAACTGCATTCTGACACTGAACTAGTGACAGAACATAACACATACTGAAGCTAATGCAGATTATGTTAACAATTTTTCTCCCTGATTTTTAATATTTGCTTTGTTTTCTCTTCTTGTCATAATACAAGGTCCAGTGAATTTTGCAGAAGTCTCACAGTAATGCTCTATCCATCAACTTTGGAAGAACACACAAAAAGGTTCACAGTTGTACTTAAGGCATAATTGCTGCGCAAATTCTTATTTCTACAAAAAGCAACAAAGGAGAAATGGAAGCTACAAAACCCACTTAAAAGAAAAATCAACAGAATGCTTGAAACTCCAGAATCACAATCTATTCAGACAAAATTCTTTATTCCTATGCTCATATATTTTATTGATTCGCTTGCACTTTTCACAGTGGAAAAAGATTTAATTTTTGATAAATTTTGCTGAATTCCAGATGGCCAAAGCCCACATTTACTCATTTGTCAGTGTACTTCTCTGCATCCAAGGATGGCTATGACAATTCAGATCAAAGGTCCATTCAGCTCAGTATCCTGCTTCCAAAAGCAGTCATAAGTCAGAGTGAAGAGAGCATGAGCAAAGAAATCAAATACAGTATTTTCCCAGAATAATTCTCTAGCACTTCAACTATATTCCACTCAAGAATTCCTGAGACTGATGTAATTTATCTATTTATCTTGCCCAGTGGACCTTCTCCTTCTTTTATCCAATTATCCCTAAACTTTTACAAACTTTTGTATACACAACATGCCAAAGCAAGGCTACCCTGGGCAAAGAACTAGGAAATGTATTGTGTGATACTGTTTTGTGCACAGTCACTACACAGTACTCACATTTTCTTATTAAAACACAGCCAAAATTTTAAAAAAAAAAGGGCAAGATTGATGCACCCCTTGAAAGAAACTGAGTTTGCACATACCCAAGTAAGTTGAGTCCAGTGGGAATTAGCATTCTGAACACAGTAAAATGCTGCAATAGCAACAGTTATAACAAGGTTGAATATAGCTTGAAAAGAAGGCAGAAGTCATGAGTGAAAAAACAGACACCCGAACAAAAGCAGCCAAAAAACTCTGTAAGCCTCCCTCAGTCCAACAGTCAAATTCTGATCCAAGGAGGTTAAATATAGGGCTGCCTGAAAATTTTCCACTGCATCTATTTTTGATGGGAAATGAGGCTTTCAGCTAAACACTTTCTGGTTGGATTGTTTGGGGGTTTTTGGCATGTCTAAATATGTGCTTCTGCAAGTATACTTTTCTTACCAAAAAGCCAGACTTATCAACAAAAATATTTTGATTGAAAGCATAGTATGTTATTAAGAAATGCTAGTGTAGCATTTCATTGTATCTCTAGCTTACCTGCTTTATCTTGCAGATCACTATCAACTAGACTCACCATTTAAATGAGAATTCTGATGACAGATCATTTTGAGGGATTCCCCACTTCCAGCATTCCCTTCAAAGAGGAAAGATCGTGGCAAAATGTCAAAGGTGGAAAGCAGCCTCAGCCTTGCAGAGCAGGGCCGGCAGGAATCCAGGTTGTAATGTTAGAGGAGGACTACAGTAACATTTTTTAAAATCCAGCAGTTTTAGTTTTCAGACAAAGTCTTCCAGTCCTCTGAATTCTGTCAAAGAACGTTGTGTTTCCTGGAAAATTAGGACAAAAGAGAAACAAAAAAAACTTTGGGTTTTTATGTCAAAAATTCATGCAAGAAATGTCACGAGTCAATAAAGGTCTTTCTTACTCATTAACCTGCAGATTTAAACCTATCACTTGGAGCCATCCACCCACAAATCAGAAAAAAAATGAAACAGCAGTAAAATGTTTCAAGTTTTCCATCACAGTTCTGTTAGCAGGACTGTTCAAAAGCCAAGGAGCTTTTGAAAAAACCAAGCCAAACAAAGAGAGTTCAGTGGATGCAATTGCTTAATGTACGAGCCCTAACTTATAAAAGATCGACCCACCTACCTTACAAAAGCAAAGGATGAAGATAAGATTCATACAGTGGCTACACTTAGTAAGAAATCTGTAATACAAATATATGTATTGCAAAATAAGCGAAGTGGCAAGAAAATAAGATACTCTCATTATTATTCCCTTTCAGGGCTCTCTATTTCAGTAAAGTAAACCACAAGGAATAAATCCAATAAGACTAATACAATAAAAAGTATCAGCTATCCCAACATGGCTATTATCATCCCTTCTCTTGGAACCTCACAATCCCCTGAAAGAACTGAAAACTTTTCATACAAAACCATGCCCTGAGCAGACCAAGACAGAGAAACACTCAACTAATACTACCAGGAAAAATGTTACAACTAAATTTCTAATATTTCTCTCCCCTTGTGACTGTTTACTGACATCCTATTGCATCCCCTCATCCCAACAGCAAAATAAATGTAGGAAGAAAATAAATAAAAGACAAGGAATCAATCAAAACTGCACCTTTTGTAACACTGTTGTGAACCTACAAAAGACAACTGCAGAAAATCTCATGTCAGTGGGGTACTTCTTTCTTTCCCCTCACCATACACAGAGAGGACTATTCCTGCCATCATTATGCCAGCTAAGAATCAAGAAAATTCAAAGGAACTGGCAAAGAAATATCCTTATTTTAGAACTCAGTGAGCAAAACAAAAGGAAGGACATCTTGCTATTACAGTGAAATTCCTTTCAACACCTTGCTTTTCAATCACACCATTCTTTTACTAAAATAAAAACAGAGAAAGGTTTTTAGCAGTTTCTGCTGAGACCAGGCACCTGAGAGCTCCCTATAAGCAGTTCCAAACACTGCCTAATGCTGATTCACTACAAAGTGTTAACATCTTTGACTGTCTAACATTATAAAGTGAAAAGTGCTAGCACAATTTGTCATTCTCAAGGCAAATTTATTCATCAAAATTAGTACAAGCCCAAGCTTGCTGTCCTTACTCATATTAGAAATAAACAACCACTGTTGTCCCAGCAAAAACTGGTACAGTGAAGGATTAGTAAGGGTCTAACTCTAGAGATTAAAAAATTGTTTAGAATAAACGAAATACAAAGAATAAATATTCAAAATCAGTGATGAAAGATACATCTGTTATTTCAATTTTATCTCCTGGGCAATAAGTAATTTCAGTAAGAATATTTCAGTGTGATTTTTATCATTCAATATTTTAAAAATTACTACTGGGCATCCATCAAAAGCTAGGATTAGAAACAGTGAAACTTAAAAAATGTCTGCTTCAAACATATGCAAAACATTTTTCCCTTAACTTTAGTTTCACTGACCTCCAAGGCGCAAAAAGTAGCATCAGAATTTATGACCAACTTCATATTGTTCAAGGATTTAATGACATGCTTCTCTTCAAATCAGTTATACAAAGTTTTGCTTTCTTATATCTGGGTTTCAGCCTTATCCATGAATTCCAACAGAAAGTGTCATTTCTTTCTTCAGTTCCCTTCTTACTCATAAGCACATCACTTCTGCAGTTTCTCACTTAATTTACAGCACATGAGAAGGCATAAGAAACAAGCTAATGTCTCCTTGTAGCTTATGCAGAAGTTCTTAGCTCAAAATGGACTACACTGCTTAATCTTGTCTCTGCATCACCCTTCTCCCACCAGGCTGGATGAGCTGGCACAGAGCTGCACACAGGTTGGGATGGATTTCTTGCAAGGAGTCCCACAGCTCTTGAGTGTGGCAACTGAGCCCTCCCAGCTCCGACTTACCCGACATGAGAGACAACCCTGCACTCCCCACCTCCTCTGTTGTGGCTCCTTCTTTCACCCTGTCAGCATCAATGTTCAGAGCTGGTGAGAGTTAAATGTGCTACTCACCCGTCTGCTACCACCCAAACATGGGCTAAGTAACAAAGCCAAGGAGGTCAAGTTAATGGATAGAGTCCCCTTAATTCCCCCAGAAGCTATGACATCAAAGTCCAGATTCCTGAATGTCATACCATCCTAAGGCCCTAAAGGTGGGAGTTGTCATTTGGAAGCTGCCCATCCCAGATGGACACATCCCAGATGGGTAAGGCAGGGGGCAATGCAATAGCAGTGGATATTTACCAGAAGCTTTGCAGGGGTTTATACCCAAGTTGTTAAAACTGAGGCTCCAAAACTGAAGACTGACCAAATGGACTTCCCAGCCCATGCTGGGAGTAGTGATGGTGAATGTGCCATGCAAGCATTAATTACATTTTGACAGAGCATGGAGACAGAATCACAAACATGACTGCAGGAGTCACCGCTGTGCCAGAGGCCTGGACGTGCTCTCACTTTGAGAAGAGTGGTGCATGTTTATATTCTCATATTAACCCCCAGAGACCAGACCTCTCCTTACCAACCTGAATCCACATAACCTTTCTGAGATTCAGGAGTGCATTTACATACTAATGTTCTAGCCCAAAACCTTCTGTGGCCCAAAAGTAAAGTCGTGGTTACCTGGGTAACCCGAGGAAAACAACACTACTCACTATGTCCATACATACCTTACATACATTATGATTCGCAATTTAACTGTAGGAAGTTTGTGTCACTCTCCACATAGAGTGCCAATGGATCCACATACGATTTAATCCAGCACAATTTGTCTTCAAAAGTCACATGGTTTATCATGTGTGAAACATCACACCATGAGGTACTATAGTGTGTAGCACAGGTGGATTATAAATGCAGCTTGCTAAATAATGGTGGGGAAAAAAAATAATAGTATGGGAAAAGCCCTCAAGAACACTTATTTTCCTTCACAATCTTTATAATCTGTATTTTCTTGCATTCCTTCCTCCTGCATTGCTTCACTAATGAGAAATGAAGCAATATACAATTACACTGAGAGAGCCAATACTTTGCAGCCCAATCACCAACGGCACAGTGTGGGAGAACAGAGCTAAAGCCCTTCAATAGGAGCTCATCTTATATTGCTCTCATGCTAAACTGCTATTCCTACCGACTCCTTCCACTTATTCTGCTGCTCATACTCCTTCTCTGATGAAGCCCATGCACTCAAAGCAGCCTCAGGAAGAAATCTAACCATAGTCTGCTCCTATGTTCAGCAGAAAATCCTCCAGCCACATTCAGGGCAACATGCAGTTCACCGTTGAAGCAATCCTCAGACCACAGCACTGATCAATCACTTTGTCATCATCCTTTATGGCAAACGGACAGCAAGGTACTCTTCCAGAAGTTTCTCCTCCCCCTCTATCACCTGCTCCTCACTCCAGGAGTAGCTATTGCAGCACATTGTATTCAGCCTATTTTCTTGTTGCCTGAAGTCTCTCTCATATCTCACTGAACATCTCCCCAATCAGATCTGACATGCCTGAAAAAATGCAAGCAGAACATTGTTCTTGCCTACAAAAAGTTCTCATGAATCACAATAAAGTACAGGCTGACTCAGAAGATGTATGAATGCCATTTATTTATTTATTTTTGTAAAAGGAAAAATATCAGACTGTAAGACAGATACGCACACTGTATTCTCCTATCCCAATTTCTCTTCAAGTTTCACAGCACTGGATTTTTGTTCATAATTTGTGCTTTTCAGACCTGCAGAAGTACAAATCAGCCAGCTCCTTCCCATACTTGGATGTCCAATCATGTTGTTCAGTTCTAGACCATGTGGCATGTGAGAGAAAATGATAGACTGGAAGAAAACAAACAAACGAACTCAGTTTCCTTTACTTTTAATTGGAACTTTTTAGGGGAAAGCTGAACATAGTAAGATACAACAACACTACCTCACTGTGTTTACTAAATGGCCTGTAAAAATACTCTTTCTTCCTGCTCCTATTTATCCTGTCCTCAAAAAGTTCCACAGCCTCTAGTTTCATGGTGTTGTTCAATGCATTGTCCATGCAAAATCCCCTATGTCTTGCAGCTAACCAGCATTTGCTTAGACAGTCTCTGCACAAAGCTCTGTGGCCTGTGATAGGAAGGAGATCAGCCTAGCCAGCCCTTCTAGGTTTAATCCATGAAATTACTGCCTTCAGTCAAGGCTTCATTCTAACAAGATTATTTGAACAATTTCCATGGACCAAGTTCTTCTTTTCAAACATTTTTATAAAAGCACCATTCAGTGACCTATCCAATGCAGTCAATGCCACACTAAAATTTACTGGAGAACATTCAGTGGGAATTAAAAAGCGATTTTTTTCTCAATCTTATAAGCTAAATATCACTATTTATACATAAACAAATATAGCATGTTAAATCCAAGATTTCATGTGGCATTTTTATTTCCAGTTTAAAAAAA